>JASAUF010000621.1:4265000-4666480 GCA_030180095.1 Magnolia changhungtana
GAATGAGTGGCTAACTCAGTGGAACAATAAAGCATAGGTTAATATGTTATTAATTCAGTCAAGCAGTAATGATAAAGCAGTACAATCAAACAATTCTAACTACTCTTATTTAATGCAAGTATGAAATGACATGATGTATGCCCTTGCCAAACCACCCTTATGCGACACCATCTTACGTTCGCGAATGCGTTCATCCTTCAGTGCTCCACATCTATCAGGCACATGTAGTGCGATGATGAGCATGATTACCGAGTAGTTATTAGTCCATTTCAAACAGCAGTATTGGGAGACTAAGGTACCACCCTTGTATCATTCCCAAACATGATCCATTCCAGGGTCGTCAATCCTAGTTAATCTCATACGATGGTATGTTTCTAGGTTGCTGCAAAGGCTACCAGGGCTGTTACGCACAAAGGTTACACCACTCCCCCATCACCTTTTTAACGGTTCATCACTATACAGATACAGGCCTAGTTCATACTCTATACACTACGGCAAAACTCGTCGACTCACCGCAAATTCAGAGTATGCTCGAGGTCACTATAAAGGGCTGTTAGGGCTGTTACGCACAAAGGTTACACCGCTCCCCCATCACCTTATCAATGTAGGCCGACAGCACGAATATAGTGTCCCATACCACCATAATCGACTCATGAGTCTGGTTGCTCACTGGTCACTACGGGGAGGCACGTGGCCCCAGCGTAGGCCGACAGCTCGATCATGGTGTCCCATACCACCATGCCCGGCTCATGAGTCTTAGCGGATCGAGGTACCATGGTTAACGGGATTCCACTGGTAAGTTTGGTACCCTAGGTTCAAGCAATAGCGACCAAACATGGTGAACATACATTAAACATATCGAGTTACTTGACGGGCCTGATTAGCTCGAGCGCACAATCAACTGAACAACATGAAGTGCATAAGCACTTCATGTGGCCTAACCACTATCGCTAACTGAAGTACGACTCGGGTTTGTCAAACACATCTTACGTGGCGAAAAGAATCTCAACCACGAACTCAAGTCTGGTACTGATTGTCTGGACTATAAACATAGTCCCAATCGCAATTAATCCATATACAAAGCATGTGGAGTAAAGCATAATAAGCAAAGTAATTTAAGCATGCTAACAAACATGTCATAAACATGTATAAAGCATGTTATAAAGCATGTCATAAAGCACCATATAAACAAGAATACAAACACATATAATTCACAAGTAAGCGGTTTAAGTAAACAACCTCATAGAGGAAATCATACATGTCTCTAAGGTAGTTGAGAATCCCATCTCAACACCCACCTAAGGCATCATCATCCAAACACCTACCCACACAAGCATTTTCACAAACACTTAGCATACACTATTTCAACATACTTAGTGTATGTTAGCAAAACATGTGTTAGGGTGAGTCCTTTCGCCAAGCGAGTATTTTACGCACATATGATATATTCATACAGCAAATAATCATGCAAAACACACTTCCAAAATATATACGTATACGGTACTTTCTACAATACACTATTTCTACATACATAGTGTATATTAGCATAACATGTATTAGGGCGAATCCTTTCGCCAAATAAGTATTTTATCCATATATCATATATTCATACAACAAATAATCATGTCAAACACATTTCTAAAATATATACATATACGGTATTTTCTATGAATACCTAGAATATGTAAAATTCCATATTCTACGTCTTTAATCGAAACAGAAAACAGAAAGCACTTTGTACATGTGCAATTACATGCAGATCATGAATTTATCATTATCTGACATTGAAAGCGTTGAAAACCATAACCTATACACCTAAAGTCCTCACCTTTTGTCATAGAATCGAAACAGAGTCGATAGAATTGCTAAGCTTCTATATACAACAGTTTGGTAGCCTATAGAATGAAATAGGTTAGCTATTTCATAACCTACAACCTTAACAACACCAAAACAGATTAGGGTTAGAGTTTCTTACCTAGAAACAGAGCCGAAATCACCGGGAATGCGATTAGAATGGAGTGGTAGAGCATAGATAACAACAGGGAAGAAGGGCAGGAAGACTCTCCCACTGCTCCCACACATTCTCTCTCTTTTCTCTCTTCTCTCTCTAGGGTTTCTCTCAAATTCGTATGGCCGTGAGAGAGAGGGTTCTAAGGTCCTTATATCGCCTAAAAACTCACCAAATTAGACTTAAGGTCAAGGTTTACTTAGGTTATAAACAAAGTGAGCCAGTTTCAGCTCAACAGAGGACTTCTAGTGGCCCCCCTTGAGCCAAACGTCAGACTTAAGCTCACAGACATTGAATCTACGTGCAGTTGAGTTTTCGTTTTAGTCGGATTCTCAGATCACTCGTGGTGGACCAGTTTCAGTTCAACGGTCAGTGGATCTCGATCGAAGATTCCGAGTACATGGATATGTTTATGAAATTTTTCCTGATCCGAGGGTGTATTTGGGTCAGATTCTGACGATCAGGTTGCTTAATACTGACCCGCAAGTGACAAGTCTCAGATTACTATTTGAGATATTTATTTTAAAAAAAAATCAAGTATTTTCACACTCCTCACTCTGGACTCAAGCGAACAGCCGTGGGACACTGTCTATATTTGATTTCTTAGCTGGTTGTCAAGCCCAGTGAGGCGGTCCTAATTCCTTAACTTCGTGTTATTCGGACTTCCGACGCACGGTCCAAATCTGATACGGATTTCGAGATGCTCCCGAGAGCAGCCGGGTAATGAGATTGATCCTAGATTTTAGGGTAACCTAGCGTCAATGATTCTACAAGTTTTGGGTCTTGCAGATCGTATTTAAAGTGGATTAAGTGGATTTCGTAGCTAATTTAGTTTAGCACTTAGTTACTTTGTCTCATTTCTAAAGGATTTAGTCCTATAAGATTTCTGTTTGAGGTGGTACTTAGTCATTTGTAGTTTGTATATAAAGTAATCCAAGTTATACTACTTAGCTAGTTTAAGATAGTGTCTAGGGTGAAAGTACTTAGAAAAATTGAAAGAACAAGGTGGTGAAAGGTGAGATTTGTGAAGAAAATGATTTGAAAAGGGATTTAAGGCTTTAATTGAGTGTTTGAGAAGTTAAACCGGTGTTAGGATTGTCCCATCACCTAAGGACCTCTAATTCCAGGTTGGAAAAAATCCGGGCTGTTACAGATGTGTCTAATGGCTATTCTCTTTTAAACCATAACATGACACTTCTCCCAATTAAGCACAAGATTCTTCTCTTCACATCTTTTTAGCACAAGTTTAAGATTGTTAAGGCATTCTCTGAAAGATTTTCCTAACACAGAGAAGTCATCCATGAAGATCTCTAAAAATTGGCCCACCATGTCTAAGAAAATGCTCAACATACATCACTGAAAAGTGGTGGGAGCATTACATAATAATCGAGTCAAAAGTGCTATGTCTTTGACGAATGAATTGATCATGTTTATTGAAAAGGAGATCTACCGATGTTCTAAAAGGGGGGGGGGGGGGTTTGAAAGCGCACTGGTTTGTTAATTAGCATGAATGTTGAGTCAGCTAGACAGAGGAGCCCTATAGGAAGATTGATCAAGCGTCTACCTCAACTTGATGTGTGCCCGAACTCGCCACAGGTAAATCTTGGCCTCACATCCCTTGTCCCAAAACACTAGGTAATTAAAACCCTTAAAATCAGTTAGAACATCCTAGGGTTTTGGTTAGAAAACTTTTTAAACAGAACAGTAAAATCCTTAAGTTTTCTGCCTTTGTCGATTTATCGACAAGTGGTTCGATGGAATCAAACACTATTGTCGATGTCCTCGAAACTCAATCAATCTTATCGAAATGAGGACCTAAGGTGTCCAGCAACCACAAAGATATATAGACTGGATTATCGATGAATCGATGAACTCATCGATATCATTGAAGTTTGAATCTCGACTCCATCGAGTCGACTTGATAAAATCGACATCAGGTCTGTTGTGTCCAATATGCTACTAAGGGAATTCATGTAATCCTCGATATATCGAAGAACTCCTCGAAATCATCGGAATTCAAATTTTGATGATATCGGAAGACCTTCGATGATATCGGATTGGGACATAAATCTATCAGCAAGTTTTCAAGTTATTTTCTCTTGGATCAAGAGTCACTCAATCAAATCGATATTCAAATATCGATTATATTGAGGCATGGTCGATATCATCGAAAGTGGACAAAAACTGTCCAGCAAGCTTATAGGAAAATTCCTCAGAATTATTGATGAATTGACACTTCCCTCGATATCATCGATATTCAAATTTCGATGATATCGAGTGATGCACGTTCATATCATACCTAAAATATTTCAAAGGCAAGTGCTCTCTCATTTTCAAATGTTGAGGAATCGAACCTCGTGTCGATGAAATCGGAGTTCAAAATCTGATGACATCGACGCACAATCGATCTCCTCGACCAGTTGGCAAAAGTTTTTAAAAGCGTTTAACAGTTATGTTCGTGTCATCGAGCGGCCAGTCGATACAATCGAGAGTATATGCTCGATGATATCGACCCTGCTCGATGACATCCAACTTTGTCATAAATGTGATAATTTTATATCTGTTGGAACCTTTTGCCTATTTAATGAGAGCTTGCCCTTAGTTGTTGGTAGAGAAAATAGAGAGTGTTTTTGAGTGTTTAACCTTAGATCATATACCCAAAGCCTTTTCTCTCTTAGGAGTTCATCCTTCAATCCACCCTCATCATTGACATTCAAGAGAGTGGATTGGGGAATGAACTTCCACATTCAAGGATCCTGCAGCTACTACCTTAAAGGCAAAACATTAAGCTGGGATGCCTTGAATGCTTAGATGATTAGAATCGCTCTATCTCCCTTATAGGAAAATATTTAATAGAATAGGATTCCATCATATCCTTTACCCAACTCGTTGTCATGTACTGGTACATCTTCTGAGTTGCGGATCAAAGAAGCTAAAGAGTCTTCGTCATTAAAGGAGGAGATATTCAATAACATGATGAATGGGGCTCATCTACTTATCTATAAGTCATTAGAGTCTAGAGGACCCTTGTGATCATTCCTTCTGTAGGATTGGGTTTAAGGTGTTTCTCACCCCTTTCAAGCCCTCACAGGAGGCATCCAGTGGGAGTGTATGTGGTGGGTGCTTTATGTTGACCCTTGCTCTATGGAGAGCATAAACTCTTAGGTCCTTGTGTAAGTCCTTGACCTGTGTGGTCTAAAATTTGGGTACTTTGTGTTGACTCTTGCTCATGGGAGCATAAACTGGTGAGGCCTTGTGTGGCCTAAAAATCGTGTGCTGTGTGTTAACCCTTGCTCATGGGAGCATAAAGTGTGTCATGTAGACACGTTGTGTCAGCCTAAGTGTAGGTTGTACTAGTTAGAGGTGAATCTGATTTAAAACCTCCAGTTTGAGGTGAACCTATTGTGAAACCTCCTTTAGTGAGATCCGGTACATTCAAGGGTTGAGTGCATCCGTCGGAAGTAGAGTAGACAAGTAGTCGAACCACTATAAAAATGACTATGTTTGAGATTGCTATTATCTTCCATTACTTATGTGATTTCCTTAAATGCCTTTATATTTGATTATCTGAGATCACATCTCACACACAGTCACATCCATCATAAACTATGATTTGCATCTTGTGTATATTTCAATTAGTTTTATGATTGGATCCTCTATTTGGCTTGGAAGCCATTAGAGTTACTCTGAAGAAATCCTGATGCATGCATACTTACTCAGGATAACGTTGATAGGATTTTAAATAACCAGAAAATATTAAAAAGTCCTATTCATCCCTTTCTAGGACATATTGGCATATTCCCACTTCAACTAAAGCGGTCATTACAGCAATTTCAGGGGGGAATAGGACAATGCCAAATAATCAAAATAAATACAGAATATGTAAGAAATACAAACTCGTAATCACTTAAGTATTAAAACCTTAATTTCAAATAATTCGTAAGACAACCTTCACCTAAAATGTTAATTATGATAACCTTATTTCACGAATGTCTTTAAAATCAATCTTTCAAACTAGCAAGAGAATATTAAATAATTACAACATTCACTATAATAATGAAATAAATAACATCTACCACCAAAAAGACATAAACATTCACCACATATGCACAAGGAGTTATAGTGGTTCAGTGCTTAAAACAAGCACACCTACTTTACTCCCAAAAATTACTACCCTTATAATTTTGGCTTTCATAATAATAAGGTTTTCATAGGTTCACCTTAACAACCTTATACAGTTCCTTATGATTTTCATGAGATTACTACAATAAAACTCCTTTTATGATTTTGACAAGCAATCACAAACAAAAACCCACTTTGTGATTTTCACAGACTATCACAAATCAACCCACTGAGATTTTGATAGGCTATCTTAGAAAAACTTAAATGAAATAAAGTAGAAAATAACTTATCTTCAAATGCTGATTCGAAGATGTAGTAGAAGCTTATAACAGAAGAACTTCTTTATTGAATGTAGAGGAGGCTGTATTCGCTCAAAAGAAAGCATATAGGGTGTTCTATAGTATTTTAGAAATGGAAAACCTAAATACTATTTGATTCAATTCTCCTAGATCTCAAAAAGGAGTATAGATTATTCTTTAAAATAAGATTGAAATGATCTTGAGAAAGGAAATTAAATAAGTTAAAAATAAATTATAAATACCATACAATCAGCTTGCCGAAGACTTGAGCCTCTCTCTCACTTGCAGAAGGTTTAGAGTGATTTTTCGTTGTAATTTAGAATGAGAAAAGGCTTTTATTTATAGGCAAAGGGATTGAAAATTCGGCTAGCCTACGAATAGCTTCGGCTGGCCGGATCCCATCGGATTCGTTCCAACGACTATTAGATTGCGCGGGATAAAATTTATCTAAAATTCGGCTAGCACGAGATGAAATTTGGCTAGCCGAATTTGCCAATTGGCTAGTTGAATTCCCACGATTTCCAAAGGAATGCATTGCTGGAATTTAACACAAACTTCACTCGGGCTAACCAAATTTCAAGTTAGGCTAGCTGAACCAAAACTTAAGCTAACTGAATTTTCAACAAAATTTGATATGTAGCCCAAACTTGAAGTTAGTTTCGCTAAGGAGGTTAGGCTGGCCAAACTTTAGAGCAAAAACACTATTAAAAACCCAAAATCAATTAGACTTTTGAAAGTACCTGACGTAAGGTCTTTTTAGGGTTATATCATCTGCGTTTTAGCAAACTTGGGGCAACTTGTCTTAAACTTATTTTTAAATCGGGCGACGACTTCTTGAGATGATAAGCCGATCTTAAGCTTTTCTTTAAACATGTAGAGTAGTTGTGATTCCGTTATGATTCCAAACTTGTGATCTGACTTGTAACACTTTTGACTTACAAAATTTGACAATTAATGTGTTAAACATATAAGCACTTACAATCTCCCCCTTTGTCAATTTCGTGACAAAACACACAACATACACAATACATCAACTAACATTCATGATCACAATCATTCACAAGATTCAACAATATTGAATCTACCCTGTGTAGATTTAATAATCATCCTTGTAATCCTCGTAACCAACTGTGTTCAACTGATGCTACATCAAACAACAACACGTAGCTCCCCCTAAGAAATACAACATATATTATGCACTATGCATAAAATATGTAGCACAAAATATATAGCACACTCATTCCATAATAATAATTCCACCCTCACACACTAATTTCTCCCCTCTTTTGTCACAAGTGGACAAAGGAAGAATAAATCATAAGATACATTAATAAGCATATTCGTCAAGCAAGGATAAAATATCAAGAATATCAATAATCAGGAATATCAGGGAAGATATAACATCAAAATAAATAACATTGTATAGGACAGTGCATAAAATATCCATACAAGCCATGAAAATATCCAAGTAAACCATTAGAATATTATTTAGTATAGATCTAAGCAAATAAAATAAATAAATCTAGCTCACTCTAGCTCTGATGAGGATGGTGCAGGCATCATCATTAATTTTCAAACTTGGATTGAATCGACGGAAGTACTTTTTAATGTACTTCATTGTAGATTTTTGAGTTTGGGCTAATGATGCTTGGGATACTTGCAGAGCATCAAATTTTTTCTCTAATGTGGTTAACCTCTCATCAAATTGAGAGGGGTAATAGTTAGAGTCAGTTGGATCTTCTGAACCTTCTAGGTCATTGAAGATATCATCCATGTTAATGTCAGCCTCTTGCGGTTTTTCCTGATCATCACTTTATTCCGGTAGGGGAGTGAGGCTCATCATATCAAATTCGAATTACTAAAAGGGAGTTTGGATTTCAACCCTTCAAACGAAGGAATTTGGACGTGACGTTGAAATGCAAGGGGTGACATAAGGTATCTAAACGAAATTGAACCATGCTTAGGATGCAAACAAAATTGAATGATGACATAACAGATCGAGGAAGGTAAACAAATACGCATAACTGTGACAACGGCATGGACAATACGAAGCATAAAGGGAGTAAGATTAGTCTTATTCCCAGCCTTAGGATACACATTTAATGTAGAGATGCGATCCATGATGCAATATTTAGGAAATAGTTTGTTTGAAGGTAAGGCATTACTGGACTACCATTATGAATTGAATCCACATGGAGTTCTTGTAATCAACTGTTTTTTTTTTTCGAATTAAACATTTTTTCAGAAAGAGTCGTGATAGGTATTCCATCTTCTGCCATATTAATTTCCATTAAGGTAGATAAAATGGATGGCATTATAGTGACCGCCTTTTCTATAAATTTAATTTTGAAACATAGATCATCAAGAGAGACTTCACTAATTGATGCAAACTGCCTTGCACAATGGACTCATAAGTCGTCCCAGCCCAATGCAAAATCTTTTCCCATCCAAATTCATAAAGAATTTCTACAAGACCGAAACGTGCAATGTGATCTATATTAATTGATCTTTCTATGATAATACTTCTTGTGCGGAAATTCTGAACATTTTTCGAATCATCCTCCGGTGAACGTAAGGTCATTACACCAAGAGGGGTCGACCAGGAAGATGAACCAGCTCATACTTTAATACAACCCTTCTGCCTCTTGGTTCTATTAGCTAACACAAGAAAAATATAATTATAAATGAAGATTAGATTTTGAAGAAAACTCAATAAGGAAAGGGTTTCAAGATGTAGAAAAAACTATACAAACTTGAAAATCTAGGAAAGGGAAACCTAAATCTTGAAGGAAAATGAAATAAAACCATTTATAAGTGAGTTGAGAAGATGGGTTAGCCGAAGAATAAGAAGTGGAGCATGAAACATTTGGGGTTTTCCCCCCTTTTTGTATAATCCATGCACAATTCGGCTAGCCCAAGTGTTCACCACCCCTAGTGTAGGGTCGCGATGTAGTAATAACTCGTGAGAACAAGGTCGAATCCGAAGGGACTAAACTTATACGTATTCTGAAAAGAAATAAAACTAGAACTAGAAGAAGATCTAAATATGAATTCTGGAATAAAAGAGAGTAATTGTGAATAATGTTTAAACTATCAATTAAAGGTGAGAACTAGGGTGCCAAGGATCCACTTGTAGTTATCAAGATGCTACCTTACTTGATTTAAGGAAAACAATTGGAATTGGAGGCCTATCTTATCTAATTAGAAGATAAAGCAATTTAAATCAAATCTAAACTTTTCATTGACCTAATTCTTTATGGAGGAGAATTGTGAAGATTGGAAGGGATTTATTCCAATGGCTATCGAATTGTGCGGGATAAGAATTATCTAAAATTCGGCTTGCCCAAAATGAATTTCACAATTCGGCTGGCCGAATTTGCCTATCGGCTGGTTGAATTCCCTCGATTTCCAAAGGAATGCATTGCTAGAATTTGACCCGAACTTCACTCGTGCTGGCCAAATTTCAAGTTAAGCTATGTCATGCCCCAAACTCAGAAATCGGGCTCACAAAATTCCCGATCACCAAATCTGGTGCCGACAGCCTTTGTAGTACCCCATTCTCGGCTCCCAACACCCATATACCAGGTTTCGATCCCGGGATCCTACAAGGAGGATTTTTAACATGAATTTGTTTCATAATAAGCATAACCATAACCCATGAACAATAATAAGAACACCATCACAAAATCCACTATGATCAAAACTTTAAGTATAATATCAATATCAATTTCAAAAGTTTTGATAATGATATTGTACAATATCAATATCAAAACTTTAAGTACATAAGGGAAATACAATATCAATATCAAAAGCTCCAGAAGATAGCTGCACGCTCCAATCTCAATGTTGTTACAGCGTCCTAGCATTACCTGCACGCAACGATTATGCATAAGCTTATACAAAGCTTAGAGGGTGGTGTAAGTGTGTATGCAAGGTATATGCCAAGAATGTAATATCAAAGTAATGCGGAAACATGTTGGTAAGTCCATGAATGCTATCAGCCGTACTAAGGCTATACGATGCAAGGCATGAATGCTATCGGCCACACCAAGGCATGCGTGCAAGGCATGAATAATGTCGGCCATATCAAGGCCATGTGCTACAAGGCCTACATGGCCAATGTCATATGCGAGATGCAATGCAAGCATACCAGTCCTCATTTGAATCCACATAATAATACATCTAATCACTAGAGCATCAAATATTAGTACAATTCTCTCTAAAAAATCACTAGGTCTAGTACACTCTACGCCAGCTTGTCTCCCCTATCCAAGGACACAATTGGGTAAGTGGAAGAGACCTCACTATTCACCTTCTAACATCAAGCCTGACTCGACGATAGCGGATCCATTCCTCAAACTAGTCAAACTCACCCTAACATTGCCCCTCCACTCGGGCGGGTAAGGTCACAACCCATTCCAACCGACCATGACATACTGAGAGACACGGCCTACTGGTATATAGCCCTCGTGCGCTCATACATCCACTGGGTCTCAACATTGGACCATCCTCCTGGTACCATAAGGGTTCAGAAACTTTCACCCAAGGACATTATTGCGCCCTAGTGCTTAGAACCAAGTATTTCTAGTATCCAATCCCACCATCTATGGTATGCCTGTGGAGGTCATAACCCTGATGTCACTAGAGTACACAGTAACCATATCGCATAATGCAAGATGCATGATTCATCCAATCTAGTCATGCATCAATCTTGCGCATACCGTGCGCTCATGAGGGATAACTCCACCTATTAAGGAATCCCATAAGTAATCTGCCCAATGGCATAATGTTATGATCAATCACACTTGTAACAAGCATGCAGATGATGCGTATGGGCAGGTATCGTGATGCTATGCTAACACATACTCATAGTTGAAATCGATAATCGACTTATGTATAAGGTGAGGTCCATAGAAGGATATCAGATCTAATCCATACATGAAGATCGGTCCTCAATAGTGGATATACCAAATCTAATACCACAGATTCTTCCATCTATGGTAGGGGTGATGATGTATCCTTCCCCTATCATGGATGGGCCTAGATGGCCTACCTATATCAAGAATGGGCCTATGAATGAAGAGTGGGCTTCCTCGCCTGCTTCATCATGTAGTAAACCAGGCTCCCTAAGGGGCCCAATAAACAAAACATGGACGCAATAGCTTGGACAATCTACAAGGCATGATGGAGGCATTAACAATAATGGGGGCCCAACGGTTTGGGGTAAACGTAAAGAGGTAGATCATGTTAATGTCAATGGGGGCCCAAAGAATTGGGATAGCCCAGTAAGCTGAGATGAATCATACTAATATTAGTGGGGGCCCATCAATTTGCGTGAGCCCACTAAGGGAAGATGAGAGTGGGCTTAAGGATGGGCCTAAGAAGGTTACAATGTGGACCTTTAACCATCATTGCTCCCAAGGTAATGGGCTTAGCAATGGGCCTTTGGGAGGCTTACAATGTGGACATTTAACCATCATTGTTCCCAAGGCGTGGCCCATTTAGAGCCTATCTTATAATGGGGGTCCATGGCCTTATACTAGCTAGGAAATAGATGGGCATCATAGATATTATTATATAAATCATAGTGGGCTCACATATCGTAATGGCCTCACCACATGGGCCTCTTATATATCACATTGGGCCTCATCATATAGGCCTCTCATACCCCACATTGGGCCTCACATAAGGGCCTCATATACATCACATTAGGCCTCACTCAATTGCTACATATACATCACATTGGGCCTCATCATATGGGCCTCATATACATCACATTGGGCCTCATCATATGGGCCTCATATACATCACATTGGGCCTCATCATATGGGCCTCACATATATCACATTGGGCCTAATGGTCCAGCTCATATGCTTCAGAAATTAAATGGACAACGTGAATATAAAACACATACAACATGGTGAGCCTGCAAGATGGGCCCCACCAAATGGACAGAGTGTATGCAACACCCACATCACAGTGACCTACTGGATGTCCAGCCCATAGACAGTCTAGATAAAGCAGATACATTCATCAAGTGGGCCCCACCGTCCAGATATGGATGGTGTGGATTTGAAACACATATGTCATGGTGGGTCCCACTATCCAGTAGGTTGGACAGTGTGGATATACAATACATTCATCAAGGTGGACACCTAAATCACCGTACAGGGATGGACTGTGTGAATATACAACACATACATCAAGGTGGGCCCCAACCCCACATGTCCAACACGTGTAGGGTGGGTCCCATGTCCAGCAAACGGACAGACACCGTGGATATAGAATACATACATCGAGGTGGGTCCCACCGTCCAACC
The DNA here is from genome assembly GCA_030180095.1 of Magnolia changhungtana. Classification (NCBI taxonomy): domain Eukaryota; kingdom Viridiplantae; phylum Streptophyta; class Magnoliopsida; order Magnoliales; family Magnoliaceae; genus Magnolia; species Magnolia changhungtana. The sequence goes on from JASAUF010000621.1 coordinate 4,277,750, forward strand.
CGTCACACCGTCCAGTAGGTTGGACGGTGAGGATGAGACCCGTACATCAAGGTGGGTCCACACGTGGGGCCCACCATAGCTTTGGATAAAGTTGATATTTATGTTGTCTCTCATCCATCCAGGCATGCTAGATGTCCAGCAGACGGACAACCTGGATGGAACACGTACAGCATGGTGGGCCCACGTCTAGGGGCTAGACGGACGGCCTAGAATACATATACATCGGGTGGGTCCACATATGTGTGGCCACCATCTGATCAAGATGATATTTACGTTATTCTGCATCCGAGCTGGCTGGACGATACTAGCAGTGCTGGACCGTCCAACTAGCTGCTGGATGTCAGCAAGGTTGGCCCCATGGATGGTTAGTTTGGATAAAATGCATACATCATAGTGAGTGTCCATGAGGGTGGGCCATACGTCTAGAAAATCAGATTGATCTATGTGTTTTCCCTCATCTAGATTGACTCGAAAGTGGGCAGCAAGGTGTCCCAAAAATTTGGATGTGTGGGAGTCCCATATTTAGACATCAACATGCATCAAGTGGGCCATCATGCAAGGGATTGAGAGAAAGAGAGAGAGAGAGAGAGAGAGAGAGAGAGAGAGAGAGATAAAAGGAGAGAAAAACGTGTGAAGGAGGGCCCCTGCCACTATGGGTCCCTCAATACATGCATCATACATCATACATTCATCAAGATGGGTCCCATGCATTACATGGCCCTACATAAAAAAATCTTATCCCCACCACAACTCAAGGGTCTAGATGACCCACTAATAACATGGATTCAAATAAAACATCATGATGGGGTCCATGGAGAATGGCCCCATCATGGATCATGCATGCAATAAGGATGCACCATTGGCCACATCCAAAGGGTCAAGTAGGATCTCCACCATTGATTGGTGGGTCCTACATGCTCTCATATAATAAAAGACAAAGATCCATGAAAGAAAAAGGAAAATCTAGTCCTAAACATGCATCCACCTTGGATCTTCAACTTCTTCTTCCACCCTATGTTCCAATGCTTCAAGGGAAGAGATTTTAATGGTTGAGATGGGTTTGGAAGGGTAGGATTAGGAGGTGTAGAGGGTGGAAGTTGTTGAATTTTAGAGATGGGTTGGGACATCCATGGCTATTACAAGGGAGGAATGAGAAATGAAAGAGAGAGGGAGAGAGATAAGAGAGAGAGAGAGAGGTGATAGTTTCTAGGCAAGGACTAGTTGTGTAAGAGGCATGGTGTTAGCAATGAGTGCATGTAAGAAGCAAGGGGCTAGGGGCCCTAATGATGGGTTTTTAGAAAAAAGCAACTAGGATAGGTGGGTACGGCAATCAAGCGATCAACGTCCAGGATAGAGCGTGGGCCACATCTCACGATCTAAGCGATGGATTGGCACATGAAACGTGGCGTCGGAACCACGGCAATGATGCAGTGGCAATGGCATGGGTCTCGAGTTGAGTCGGCTCGGGTTTACAGGATGCTACTTGATGATGCGTGCAAATGCTATCTATAAGTTGCATGTTGTCAAAATTCGACCGGGAGAACCGCGGGATCCTACAAAGCGGCAAGATACTAGGACACAGGCCTGACAACTCTCCCCTTCTAATAAAAATTTTGTCCTCAAAATTTACTATCACGGAGAAGAAAACAAGAAGGAAGAGAAAACATGGCATCGCATATATAAATATATCAATCAATAAAATACAAACCATCATTGTAACAACCCGTAAATTTCCATACGTTGGTTCGAGTACCACCTCGACCAGAAATCAATTAGGATTAAATCCTTTAGAAAATTAACAAAGTTAACTAAGTACTAAACTCGATTAGCCATGAAATCCATTGGGATCGCTTTAAATACGATCTGCAAGAGCCAAAATTGCAAAACAAGTGACGCTAGGTTACCCTAAAGTTTAACCAAACTCATGGAATGAAACGAAACTTCATTAGGTCTAGATCGCACATCGGGAGTCCGATTAACACGAAGCTAAGGAACTAGGACCGCCTCACTGGACTTGACAATCATCTCAAAAATCAGGTCCATCCGATGTTCCACGGCCATTCGTTACGATTCGGAGCGAGGGAGTGTGAAAAACACTATTCCCATCCTAATAAAAATATCGGAATAGTGATCCGCATCGCTCGGGTTGCACGTCATCATGCAACCTGACCGTCCGAATCGACCAAATTACACCCTCTGATTAAGAAAAATTTCAGAACATTTACATGTACTTAGAATTTTCGATCGTGGCCCACCGAACTCGAAAGTGGTCCACCACGTGCGATCCGGGAATCTCGATCAAGTCGAAAACGTAATCCCACGTAGATCCATAGATGGTGAGCTTAAGTCGACGTTTGGCTCAAGGATGGCCACCTAACCTCCTTTTGAGCTGGAAAAGTGGCGAAATGCCTATATAAGCAGTCACCCTTGAACCTGAGTCTATTTTGGGAATGTTTTTGGCTATAAAAGGGGTTTAGAACAGCCCCTCTCACAGCCATACGAATTTGGGAGAAAAACCTTAGAGGGAGAGAGAGAAAAGAGAGAGAAGAGCTTGGGTTTTGTGGGAGATCTTCCTCCTACTGCTTTCGGTTGTCGCACGGCCTACACCGCCCTGTTCTAGGCGCTTTTCCGGTGGTATCCATCCCATTTGAAGGTAAGAAACCCTAACCCTAGGTCTGATTTAAGGTAGGATCGTTGTGGGTTATGAAAAAGCTAACCGATTCCGCTCTTTAGGCTAGAAATCTCCCGTATACGGAAGTTCTACTACCCTTGCTGATTCGTTGCGTTTCCAAAGGCAAAGGTGAGGACTTTAAGTGTATAAGTTGCGGTTTTCAACGCTTTCAATGTCAGATAATGGTAGATTCATGATCTGCATGCAATTGCACATGTACAAAGTGCCTTCCGTTTTCTGTTTCGATTAGAAGTGTAGAATTTGAAATTTCACATACTTTAGGTATTTGTATAAAATACCGTATACGTATTTTTTTGGGAAATGTGTTTGACATGTTTAATTGTCATATGGACATATAATGTATAGATAAAATACTCATTTGGCTTAAAGGGTTCGCCTAAATACATGTTTACTAATATACGCCATGTATGTAGAAATACGTATTGTAAGAAGTACCGTGCGTGTATATTTTTACGACGTGTTTGTCATGATTAATTGTTGTATAAATATATTAAGTGTGTATAAATTAATGGCTTGGCGAAAAAGAATCGCCGTATTACAAGTTCCCTTGTAAACACTATATATGTCGAAATTGGGTATACTAGGAAGTACCCTATACGTATATAATTTGCTGATGTGATTGTCAGGTTTATTTCGTGTATGAATATGATGTATATGTATAAAATACTAGTTTGGTAAAGGGACAACCCTAGTGCACATTCCTCTAGCATACGTCATGTATGTTGAAATAGTGCATTCCAAGTGTTGGTGAAATCACTTGTGAGTGTAGGTGCTTAAGTGTTAGAACCTTAGGTAGGTGCCGAGATGGGATTCTCAGCTACCTTAGAGTCACATATGATACCCTCCATGTGGTTATTCACTCTAACCACTCACCTATGAAATATATGTATTTGTATCCCTATTTGTATAATGCTTTATAACATGCTTTTGAACATGCTTTGTAATTTGTTTATTAACATGCTTCATGATATGTTTTATAACATGATTGCTAGTGTTCTTGAATTACCATGTTATCATGCTGTATTTCACATGCTATGGGTAGGACTTGATTGAGCTTGGGACTATGTTCATAGTCCGGCATTCCAATCGACTTGAACCTCCGCCACGCATGATGTGTTGCAAACCCGTGTCGTACTTCGGTTGGCGATAGTGGTTGGCTACACGAGGTGCTTCTGTGCTTCATATCGCCCAACTTGTTGTGCGCTCGAGCCAGCCGAACACGTCAAGTAACCCGTGTGTCTTATGTATGTTCACCATGTTTGGTCGCTAATGTTTGAACCTAGGGTACCAAACTTACCAGTGGAATCCCTTTTAACCATGGTACCTCGATCCGCTAAGACTCATGAGCCGGGCATGGTGGTATGGGACACCGTGGTCGAGTGTCGCTGCTCACGCCGGGCTACGTGCCTCCCCATAGTGACCAAAGTGAGTAACTTAACTCGTGAGCCGATTATGGTGGTATGGGACACTATATTGTATTTGTCGGCCCCTACCACATTGATAAGGTGATGGGGGAGTGGTGCAACCTTTGTGCATAACAGCCCTGGCAGCCCTTTGTAGTGACCACGAGCATATTCTCAAGTTGCAGTGCGCCTTAGGGTTCGCCGCGATATATAGAGTATGAACTAGGCCTGTTTCTGTATAGTGATGAATCGTTTAAGGGGTGATGGGGGAGTGGTGCAACCTTTGTGCGTAACAGCCCTGGCAGCCTCTGCAGTGACCTAGAAAACACACCATCGTCTGATATTAACTAGGACTGACGACCCTAGATTGGATCATGTTTGGAAATGATACAAGGGAGGTACCTTAGTTTCCCAATCCTGCTGTTTGAAATGGACTAATTAAAAACTCGGTAATCATACTCATCATGCATCGCATGTGCCTGGAAGATGTGGAGCACTGTGGGATGTAAGCATGCCGCGAACGTGAGATGGTGTCGCATGAGGAGAATGTCGGTGAGGGCATCCATCATATCCGCATTCATACTTGCATTAATCGAGTAACTAGGAGTGTTTGATTTATCGCTTTATCATTCGTGCTTGACCGTATTGATAACATGATAACTTATGCCTTATTGTTCCACCGAGTTAGCTACTCACTCCCACGTTACGGACGGTTGCGCACACCAACCGGATCTGTCTCGTGTTTAGGCGATCCTACTACTCGGGAGGCGGAGCTTGATTATGACGAGGACCAGGAGGAGTTCTCATATATGCGATTCCGCGGCTTCGACTAGGTTGCAGGATCGATGTTCTACGGATTGTACCTAGTTTATTTTTGACTTTTTGATTATAAACAGAAATGTATATGGACTCAGATGGATTCATACTCTGGAGAATGAAACGTTTATTTTGTTTCTTTACATACATATATATACAGTTCAGTCTTCCGCTTGCTTTTATACAATTGACCTGGAGTATGAATTACTGTTTTGGTATAATCTCATTCATGTTTATTGCTCTAACACAGACAACATTCAAACATCATTAAATATGTTGCATAAGTGATGCGTTGGAACTCGGGAGTTGAGTTACACTCGACCCCCGATTTTCAGGGCGCTACAATCATCAATCCATAAAAAGATGGGGATAACGCTTTCTAATCTCAGCCTCGCACTCCCAATATGCCTCCTCAACAGAATGGTGACCCCAATGGATCTTCACTAAAGGAATGACATTGGTCTGTAGAACCTGCTCCTTCCAATCATGGATGCGAACTGACTGCTCAATGTAAAAAGCATCCTCATAAAACTCAAGTGGCTGCCAATCAATCATGGGGATAATGTCTGACCCACACTTCTATAGCATCGAAACATGGAAAATGTTGCGGATGCCAGACAACTAAGAAGGTAAGGCAAGCCTATAGGCCACGGCGCCAACGAGCCCAGTGATCTCGAAAGGTCTAATAAATCTCAAGGCAAGCTTGCCCTTCGCTCTGAATAGAACCACACCATTCATGGGTGAGACCTTGAGATACACTTTGTCCCCTACTGCAACTCCAAAGGACGACGCTGACATTCAGTAAAACTCTTATGCCGGCTCTGAGTTGTGCACATCCTCCACCTAATGATATCGATAACCTTTGATGTCTTCTGCACAATCTCGGGACCTAGGAGACAGTGCTCTCTAACCTCGGCCCAACAACTGGATGATCTATAAGGCATGCCATAAAAGGCCTGAAACCAATAGTTGCCTAATACCTGTTATTATATGCGAACTCTGCCAGGCGCAAATGCTCATCCTAGTTACCCAAGAAGTCAATCATGTAAGCTCTGAGCATATCCTCTCGGATCTGGTTGACCCTTTTGGTTTGCCCATTGGTTTGTGGATGATATGCGGTGTTGAACTATAAGGCAGACCCTATAGCCTTTTAGAAGCTCCTCCAAAACTGAGACGTGAACCTCAGGTCTCGACAGACATGATCGAGACTGGAACACCTTGTAGTCTCACAATCTCATCAATAAACAATCTGAGAAGTCAGTCTAAGGGCAAAGTTGCAAGAATCGTGAGAAAATGTGCCAACTTCGTTAGACAATCCACGACAACCCAGATGGCATCAAGATCGCACTGAGTTCTCGGCAAGCCCATAATAAAATTGGTGGATACGTTCTCCCACTTCCACGTCGGGACGCTCAATGGCTGCAATGGACCTGGGGGTCTCTGATGACCGGTCTTAACACACTGGCGAGTGTCACACTCGGCCACAAAACTAGCGATCTAGCACTTCATCCCCCTCAAAAATACTGGCGCCTCATATCGTGGTACATCTTTATCGAGTCAGGGTAGATAGAAAACCTCGATCGATGTACCTCGGTCATAAGATCTCTACATAACTCTTGAACATTCGTGACACACAATCAGCCTCTAAAGCGAAGTCCGCCATCAGAACCAACCTACCAATCTGATTGACTCTCAGATGCCACCTTTGCTCGACAACTCTGCAACGACTCGTCCATCTACTGAGCCTGGATCACCCTTGCGACGAGATAAGGTTGAATCGACAGGCTCGATAACTGCAAAATAGAAGACTGCAAACTAATCCTGAAGTTATATGGTGCCACATCCTCAAGCATCTTTCATTCATAAATCATCATGTGTGCTACTAGTCCTCATGGCTGATGACTGTGGGCATCTACCACCACGTTCGGCTTGCCGGGTGGTACTAAAGATCAAAATCGTAGTCCTTCAAGGGCTCCATCCAGCATCTCTGCCGCATGTTCAACTCGGACTATGTGAAGAGATACTTCAAGCTCTTGTAGTCGGAGAAGAGCTCGAACCTGACTCCATAGAGATAGCGTCTACACGCCTTTAGTGCGAAGATGACTGCTATCAGCTCCAAATCATGTGTGGGGTAGTTTAGCTCATGGACCTTGAGCTAGCGAGACGCATAAGCCATTGGCTTCCAGTGCTACATCAGGACAACACCCAAACCCGCATGCGAAGCATCGGTAAATACAACAAATCCTTCACTCCCAAAGGGAAGAGTGAGGATAGGAGTGGACATGAGACGATCCTTCAGCTCCACAAATGCTCGCTCACAGGCGTCTCTCCACACAAACTTTGAGCCCTTCCAGGTCAACCTGGTCAACAGTGCTGCGATAAGAGAGAATCTATCGATAAAGCGTCGATAATAGCCTGCTAGACCAAGGAACCTACAGATCTCAGACACGTTCGTGGGCTGGCCCCACTGATGTACTGCATCTATCTTCAAGGGGTCCACTGCGACACCCTCCTTCGTCACCACGTGACCAAAGAACTTCACCTCTTCTTACCAAAACTTGCACTTCTTGTCATGCCCCAAACTCGAAAACCAGGCTCTCAAAATTCCTGATCGCCAAATCTGGTGCGATAGTCTCCGTAGTACCCCAATCTCGGCTTCCAGTGCCTATATGCCAGATTCTTATCCTAGGATCATACAAGGAGGATTTTTCAACATACATTTATCTCATAAGAAGCATAACTACAAGTTTACCCAAATCACAAAGGCAACATCATCATCACATATCCATTAATATAAACAGTTACATACAATGTTGAAAGGGAGATACATATATCAAAAATTAAAGCTTCAGAAGATAGCTGCACGCTCCAAGCTGAACACTGCTGCGACCTAATGCCACCCGCAGCATCTATCGTACATAAGCTTATAGAAAGCTTAGAGGGTGGTGTAAGTGTGTGCGAGGTATGTGCCAAGCATATAAATATTAGAGTAATACGGAAACATGCTGGTAAGTTCATAAATACCATCAGCATTATCCAGGCTATGCGATGCGAAAACATAATAAGCCAATATCATATACTGAGGGAGCAATGTAAATCATTTATGCAATGCGGAGACATAGTAAGCCAAATATCAAATACCGAGTTCACTAATACCGTCCTTAATTAGGTTACGCAATACAGAAGCATAGTAAACCAAATGCTATGTGTTGAGGATGCAATGCAATATGCGATGCGAATAAAATGACCAAGCTGGAGTGTGAAGTCAAGATTATAGTACGTAGTATCGCAGGCTACAGGGTCCACCACAAGGGATTTCTATCCAAATCAGTCACATACCTAAATTTGGATAGTCAGACTCAATGTGGTAAACTCTTGAGCTCAAGTTAGTAGCAAGCCCCAACTGAAATCCTGACCATTTCGAAGGTACATGTAACAAATAGTTGCACACCACCAACCCGAGTGAATAGTGAATGAATGAATGAACGAGTGTAATGCTGAATATACAACTCCTACTCAATAAGTCCACATATCAGTATAATACATCTCTGATATCATAATCGGGGTCTATTACACTCTACGCCAGCTTGCCGCCCCTATCCGAGTGCACAACTGGGTAAGTGGAAGAGACCTCACTATCCGCCTACCAATATCAGGCTGGACTCGTCGATAACAGACCCATTCCTCAAGCTGGTCAAACTCAACATAAATATTGCCCCCTCACTCAGGCGGGTAAGGTCACACCCCCTCCTAACCGACCATGACAAAGTGGGAGACGCATCACATGGGCCTAATACACATCACATGGGCCACATCACGATGGGCCACATCACATGGGCCTATATACATCGCAATGGGTTGTATCATGGTGGGCCATATACAATCTCGATGGGCCACATCCCATGAGCCTCAAATATATCTTAATGGGCCTCATAATTGGGCCTCAAATGCATCATAATGGACCACAACCCATGGGCCTAAAACACATCACAACGAGCTACGACCCATGGGCCTCAAACACACCACAATGGGCTACGACCCATGAGCCTCAAACACGTCACAATGGGCCTCTTATCTACACCCAATATACATCACATTAAGGTGGGACTCACAGACATCATATTGGGCCTCACTTATGTGGGCCTGTACATCAGTGGGCCTACACATACTGCTGTTGGGCCTTACATGTAACAGGTGGGCCATGCACATCATGATGGGTCCCACCAGACGGACAATCCGGATATGCAACGAATACACCACAGTGGATCCCACCGTCCCGTGCATTGGACTGTGAGGATATAACACATATCATGGTGGGCCCACTGTCCCCTCTGGATGGTGGAGCTGAAACACATACACCAGATGGCCCCACACGTCTAGATGGACAGACGATGTGAATAAAAACCCTGCATCTCAGTGGGTTCCACAAAGATAGACGGCTGGGAGAACACATACCTTATGTGGTGCTCATGTGTGGACAGCACCCACCAAGTGGAATTCCATATAAAACGTCAATATTTGGTGGGTCCCACCATTCAGCGTTTTGGACGATGGATAAAACAAATACATTAGGTGGTTTCCCACAGTTGTTGGACGTTGGTCCAGTAGTGTCCAAATAAATGGACGGTTAAGATATATCATTCAAATACGTGGCCCACCAGAGATTTGAATCTGCCACATTAGATGGTGTGGATGCACCACACGCGTACAACAAGTGGGGCCCACGATCTGGATGGTGGTGTGCTCCACCTGATATTTGAATCTGCCTCATTTTTAGTCTCAGGCCTTAAGACGAGATGGCCAATGGGATGGACGGTTTAGATGTAACACATACATCAAGGTAGGGCCCAGCAGATGGATGGCGTGGACATACAATACATACATCAATGGTGGGTTACCACCCTCCATGTGGCCCACCAGATTTGGACCTGCCTCGTATTAGGCTCATACCTTAAAACGATATATTCAAATTGGATGGACGTTGTGGATACAACACATGCCCCATACGTGGGGCCCACAGAACTATGCTGACGTCAATAGGGGACCCACAAAACTATGCTGACATCTAAACAACAGCCACACTGTTGCTTGGTGGCCCTGGCCCACCTTCCAGGAGATGGACTGCTGGGATCTAAAGCAGGTGGACGGTGTTTGATAAAACGCATACATCATGTAAGGTGGAGTCCACACGTGTGTGGGCCCCACGGCTGCAATGCAGTAGGGATAAAACACATCTATCATGTGTGGCCCACGGATGCACGGTGTGGATATAACACGTAGCACTGATCATACAACAACTATATTACTGGACTGAGGTACACCAACCGATCGTCCAGCAGGTGGGTCCCACATGGGTCCCACCACAAACATATATATGTATATATAATGAATATTATAATATTTATATATTTGAAATGATTCAGCGTCCAACGTCTAGACTCTGGACGTGCTGGACGGACGATGTAGATTCCACATACATGCAGGTGGCCCACCGTTCGAGTAATGGACGGTGTGGATACAATATATATCAAGGTGGGCCACACACCTCATCATCATCATCATCAAGGAAATGAAAGAGAAGGAGAGAGAGAGAGAGAGAGAGAGAGAGAGAGAGAGAGAGAGAGAGAGAGAGAGAGGAAGATCAGCGTATTAGAGGGACCCAACCATTACGGGCCCCCCTTTGTTACAACACAAACATCAAAGTGGGTCCCATCATAAGTGTGCCCTAAATCAAAATCACAATTTATAGCTACGAACACCCATCGTTAGATCTTGGACTCTTTCCACTGACGCGTTCTAGAGCTCCAAGTGATGAATTTTAATGGTTGAGATGATCTTTAGAGGGTGGGATTGGGTGGTAGGAAGGTGGGCCACACCTAGCTCTTTCTCATGGAGAGCTTGGACATTCTCTCTCATAGTGGGGTTGCTCGAGAGTCATGAGAGAGATGGGAGAGAGAGAGAGAGGTGATGTAAGGGATGGGTGATGGATGGAGAGAGAGGGAGAGTTGACTTTACGGTACTTGTGTAAGAGAGAGGTAAGGGTAGAGTATGGGTTGCTTGCACTTGACTTGAGGTGTTACGTGTACTTGATTGATGTGCTTGATTTGAAAGGTTCTCTTGGGTTTTGCCAATGCGCTACGTTTTCCTCGAAATGAACATGGGCCCAAATCTCCTGGTTTGCATATCGTATTGACGTGCAAGACGTAGTGTCGGAACCGCGGCAACTGCGCAGGCGCAAGGATACAACTCTCGGGTTGAGCCGACTCTGGAATATAGGATACGACTCGGGGTTACGTGTAAATGCTGATTTGTAAGTGTTATGATTTGTCAAATTTTGTGGTGCCAAAAATACAATCTATGTCATGTTTATTTATATGTTCAAGACACTGCATTACAATGCTACAAGTTAAGAATGGTGATCTACTTCAAGAAATGCAAGGTCAAGTTCTTTGTCCACTTCTGTAAGCTTCAATGTTCAAAATATTTTGAGAGCTACATTAGAAGACAAGTTCTTGTTCAAGACTCAAGTATAGCTCAAGATCATGTTCAACTCAAGATGAAGTACAACTTAAGAAAGATAAATCCAAGCTTCTGAAGATCTCAAGTTCAAGCTACATCTTGTAGAGATCTCAAGCTTCATAATCTTCAAAGGTCAACCATCATCTGAAGAAATGAAGACTTAATGTCCATAATTCACATTTAAGGTATGAATGACCTTAGATTGACCTTAGAGTAGGTCATTTTATATACATAATTCAAATTAAATCTTTTTATAAGTGTTCGGTCTATTCTAAGACTAGTCCTGGATTCTGTTCGACTAGTCCTAGAACTGGCTCGACCAGTCCTAAGTTGTTGCAAAATTTTAAAATTTTTTAGTTGAGCTTCGACCAGTCCTAGAGTCTGCTTGACCAGTCGTAAGAATAGTGTTGACTCATTCATGACCAGTCCTACAGATACGAATCAAACTCCAACAATGAATTCTGGTTTCTCTCAACCAGTCATGGGATTGTCATGACCAGTCGTGGAGGCCTCACGACCAGTCATGGACACCCTACGACTAGTCGTGAAACATTTTATCCGATCATGCTTAAAATTTCAAAATGCAGTTCGTCCTTCGACCAGTCGTGGTAGCCACATGACCAGTCGTAGACGTGATTTCTGCAACTATAAATAGAACACGAATTTTAGGGTTTTATATCCAATTCAAGTAAAATCAAGGCATCACTCTGAGAGATAAGTTTGTGTTATTTTTAAGCTACATTATGCTTATTTAATATTCTCTTTTGTATTATTTCAGCTTTTCATATTTGATTTTATTTCTGCATTCTAATCTAATTTGAAAGAGGAATTGTGATATTCCACTTTTTGGAATCAAAATCAAATAGAGCTAGCCCAACTAGTTTAATTTAAAATCAATTAGAATCTAGAACCATTTCAAAGTGAGTATTGGATATTGAACTCCTATATTCGAATTTCTACTCCGATTTGGTTCTTCCGGGCTGCAACAAAAGGAGAAATCCAGGTATTTTACATTTGTGTAAATTTCCATTACTTTTGGTTTCTTTTGAGATTGAGCCAGAAAAATCACATTGTATTGGTTATCTGAGGAGAGCCAAAAAAACTCAGAAAGTTGGGGTTTTTGAATTATGTAAGCCCATTTGAAAGACACAATTGTGAAGGTTTTAAGTGAACCTGAGAAACATATTTTCGTAGCGAATTTTTCTAAGACCGGATTGACTTACACCGGTGGAGGTGCCTGCGCCTCAGACTAGGACTCGCCACCCCTTAAGCGTTGCCTTGTGGGGGTCCCACGTTCTGGGGCCCTTGCCCTTTCTCTTGAAGCAAGCACTTTTTGTTGGGCGGATCTTGAAGACTCCCCCTGTCTGGATGCTTTTCTTTTGTCTTTACCCATTTGGACAAAAAGAGGGTTTGAAAACATTGGGAAAGAGGACAAAATTCTCCTTTTAGAGAAACTGACAATACCCAACCAAAAAGCAAGATAGACTTTGGAATGGTAGAAATGGAAGAATAATACCAGTTTGAGGTGCTTCTGCGACCCACCGATGAACTTTCGTCCGAGGATTCGAGCAGAAGAAGAAAAAAAAAAAAAGAAAGCCTTTTTTAGAAAGATTTTTTGACTCGACCACCTTTTATCGGGTGGTAGTCTTCGATTTTATCGAACTTACTTTCAATTATATCGATGATCCTCATTCGATGTTATCGATAATAGCTTTGATGATAGTCTCAATCATATGACTTTCCATAAAGATGTCGATGATATCGACTGTTGATCGATTTGAACGATGAATGCTCATGAAAAATCGACAAACATATCTAAGTTGAATATTTTCAATTTTTAGCTTTCAGACAACCCTTCATGTATCATCAGTATACACAGCAAAATTTTGTATAATCAATGCACACATCAAAATTATAAACATTTGAATGTTTATATACAAAAGATTGAGGTGAGTAACCTTAGATATATCATTTAGAGCTCAGTAAAAATTGCATCATTTCAGCAAATATCCAGATCTAGATGCATGACCTGGACTTGTTTTTCTATGCTCAATAATTCTAGGCATTAGACCTATATTTGCCTTTGATAATGTAGCAGTGGTTGTTTCTGCGATGACCTTTCATTACTGATTTTCCTGATTGGTTTTGGATTTTGCATTCTTGTTTGTTGAATTTGACCACATGCCCATTATCATAGATTTGAGATATGCTTAGAAGATTATGTGTTAAACCTTTTATGCAGAAAGCATTCTCATTTTTAAGCAAATTAATCCCTTTTATGATTCCCTGTACAATTACTTTAGCAGTGGTTCCATCTCCGTAGGTGACTATCCCATTATAAAGATTCTTATAGTTTGAAAGAAGGGACTTGTCACCTGTGACATGTCTTGAGCATCCACTGTCTAGGTACCACTGAGTGTCATTGCCTGTTAAATGATTTGAGTGAGTAACAAGACAATTTTTCTTTTCTTTAATTACCTACTTTGGGACAGGATTCTTTCTTATAGTAGATTTAGTTTTCTTATTTGATTCATCTATATGATTAGTTTCAGTGTTGCTACTGGGGGTATCGGATTTTTCAGGTATTTGTGTTCCATACTCAGTCTTTGAACTAACTTTCTCATTTCCTAAGACATTTTCATTTTTTCTAGATTTTCCCATACCTAAAAGTTTTTCTAACTTTTCACCACTCTGGGAAAACTTACAGTTTAGCTTGACTATTTTTCTGGACTCTTCTAGATCAAAGAGGAGTGTATGATTTTCATTTTGAAGAAGCATATTTTTGTCTTTTAATTGCTCAACCTATTTGTTTAGTTTTTCGGATTCGGATTTAAGGAAGAAGTTAATTCTCTTAAGTCTATCATTATCTGAGTGATGTTGCTGTAACTCATTGTTTAGATGTGTATTAATTTCTAGAGTTTTGTCCAAATCTTTTTGCAACAATTCCTTTTTGTTTTCCGTTTTTCCAAGTCTTTTAACCACTTTGATGATATGGATATAAAGTTGATTGTAGGCATCTTGTAATTTATCATTTTCTTCCTCTTCTTCTTCTATTTCCTCATTATTAGATGGAAATGGTTCAATGGCTTGTTGTTCTTCCTTGTTTTTAGATTCCGTGGGAATGATTGGAGTAGTGGAGACCATGAGAATTTTTAAGGATTTCTGGGCCCCATCACTCTTTGAGTCACTGGATTCTGAGTTTGACTTTTCTGTGTCATCCCATGTGGCAACCATTGCCTTGCCCTTAGTTTTTTTGTTTGGGCATTCAGTAGACAGATGTCCATACTTCTGACAGGCATAACATTGTGGTTCTTTGGTCTTTTTACTAAATTTGCCTGTAGAAGGTTTATCCTCCACCTTTCTCCTATTAAATGAACGGCCACGATTCTTCTGAAAGAATTTCCTGAATCTTTGTACCAGCAAAGCCACTTCCTCGTCTTCGTCTTCTCTTTTACTTTCACTATCATCGTTTGTTGTTTTCTTAGAAGTTTTTAGGACAATTGTTTTGGATTTTTGGGTTTGTTTGAAGTGTAGTTCAAACGTTTATAGGGAACCTACCAGTTCTTCTACTTTCATTTCATCAATATTCCGTGTAACATCCTGGATTTTTACCAACTTAGAAATAGACATCTTTAGGCAATGGGTCGATCATAACACCTTGGTAACTTCTCATAACTCAATCCCAAAGCCAAAAATCCCTTTTTAACCCTTTTCCTTCGAAATCTCACGTTTCACCATTTTATCCTTAAAATCTTTCTAAGCACATCCATAATACACACCAATCCTAGGGTATAAATGATGAAGAACAATACCAAAACTAAAATTTACCATAAGTAGTAAATAAATGGATACAATAGATTTTTTACCCTTAACCTTTTGGAATCTAACAAAATAAATAGCTTAGTTAGATAAATTAGCATCTCATACCCCGCATGTATCTGACACCCCCAGGGGGGGGGGGGGACATCGCCCCTGGAGCGAGCCATCACCCCGGGGTCCAGTGGGCGGCGTAGGCCTCACCGGATCGGCGAGGCCTCGCCAAATTACGGGCCTGGCAGGGTCGCAACGGGCCGGCAGCCCATTTTCGGTAAAAAAAATTTTACAATTTTCGTTCAACTTTGAAAAATTATATCTCCCTCATTATAACTCTGATTTGGGTGATTGAAAAGCCAGATTGAAGCTTGATGAGTATAGTGTCATATAAACATAAGTGAAAAATATAATAAATTGTTTAATATATTGAAATATAGGTCATTGTGATAACTATCCAAAAATCATCAATTTGGACAGCTACTGCTTCTAGAATTTTTAGAATTTTTCTACAATACGAAACCTAATGAAATTTGGTAGAGATGAAGTAGACTTGGTGATGAACCACTAAAAAAATAATAAAAAATAATATACTAATTAAAAGTGCCAGAAAGGGGCGTAGAACTGCCCTAGGACCATATTCTATCGTAATTAGGACATAATTTAGTTAAGTACTAAACTGAATACTTAGTAGAATTAGCTTGAACCACTTTAAATACGAACTGCAAGACCCAAAATGAGCAGAACCACTAACGCTATATTACCCTATAACATAGGAACAATCTCATTACCCAGTTGCTCTCGGGAGCATCACGAAACTTCTTATCAGATCTGGATCGCGCGTCGAAAGTCTGATTACCGCAAAACTAAACCGTTATGACCATCTTATTGGGCTTAACAACTACCTCAAAAATCAAGTCCTGACTGTGTCCAAAAATGTACAACTTGAGCCCAGAGCAAAGTATGTGAGAAACATGAATAGTTTTGGAAATAGAATCTAAACTTAAGTAAACTGAGACGTGTCGCTTGTGGGATAAATATAATGATTCAGATCATCAGAATCTGACCCAAATACACCCTCGGATCAGGAGAAATTTTCCATATATGTCAATACACTTGTGGCCCTGATCGAGTACTGGTGACCGTTGAACTGAAACTGGTCCGCCACAGTCGATCTGTAAATCCGATCAGACCAAAAACATGGCTGGACCTAGATCCAATGCCTGTGAGCTTAAGTCTGACCACACGTAGAAAGGGGGCCTTTAGAAGTGCTCCGTTGAGCCGAAACAGATTGGTTTTGGCTATAACCTAAGTATACCTTGGCCATGGGGTCATTTCCATTAGTTTAGGACCTATATAAGGGCCTTAAACCCTCACTCTCTCATCCCATACGAATTTGTGAAACCCTAGGAGAGAGCAGAGAGAAAAGAGAAGGAAAGAAAGAGAAAAGTGGGGAATCTTCCTATGATTCCATCCCGTCGTTTCACGCACTTAGCTACCCTACCTGCATAGCTATTCTGCCAATTTCGACGTTACACTTGGGTAAGGAAACCTAACCCTAATTTGGCTTAGGGTTTATGATAGTGCTAGTTATGAAATGGCTAACCTAACTCTTGCTATAGGTTGCAAATCCGCCGTTGACAAAGACATAACGTCTAAAACGACTCCGCTATGCGTTTATCGGTGTAAGGTGCAGACTATAGATGTATAGGTTATGGCTTTCAAAGCTTTCAATGTCGGATAATGATAGATTCCTGATGTGGATGTTATTTCACATGCAAAATGTGATGTTTGTTTTGTGTTTTAGTTATATATGAAATTTGTGGAGTTTAGCGTATTCTGTGTATTTGTAGAAAATACCGTATACATACGAAATATGAAAGTGTGTTTGCCATGACTAACTACGGTGTGTATATGCTAGTTATATGTGTAACAACTCTTCAGCGAAAGGATTCGCCCTAATACATGTTTTGACCAACATACATTATGTATGTTAATATGTGTAGTCTAAGTGTTTGTAAAAATGCTTGTATAAGTACTTAGTAAATAGTGCTTTGGGCATGTGTGAGATAGGATTCTCAACTACCTTAGTTAGTTTAATCGCTTACTTATGAAATGTATGTGTTTGGATTTCCTGTTTAAGTTGTATTTTATAACATGCTTGTTAACATGTTTGAACTACTTGGTTAATTCTGCTCTGACTACTCCACATGCTTACTGGTTAAGGATTAAATGTGATTAGGGTTATATTCTAGTCCAGGCAATCGGTAACAGGCTTTGAGTTCATGGCTGAGATTTATTTGCCACATAGGACATTTTTGACAAACCTGAGCCATACTAGAGTTGTTGACAGTGGTTAAGCCACACGGAGTGCTTGCGCACTTCATGTCGATTAACTCGTTGTGCGCTCGTACTAGTCGGGCTTGTCAAGTAACCCGATTGACCCGATGTATGTTCACCATGTTTGGACGGTCCTTCTTGAACCTAAGGTACCAAACTCACCAATGGAAACCCTGTTAACCTTGGTACCTCGATCCGCTAAGACTCATGAGTCGGACATGGTGGTATGGGACACTGTGGTTAAGCTGTCGGCCTACGCCGGGGTGACGAGTCCACCCGTAGTGAGCAGTGAGCAACACCGCCTTGTGAACCGAATACGGTGGTATGAGACACTGTATTCAAGCTGTCGGCCTACACTGATAAGGTGACGAGCCCTTTGTAGTGACCTCGAGCATACTCTGGGCCTACATTGAGGCCACTAGCCTTTCCGTAACAACTAGAGTATAAACTAGGACTACACTGCATCGAGGCGACGAGCCCTTTGTAGTGACTTAGAACCGTAATATCGTATGAGAATTGCTAGGACTGACGACCCTAGAATGGATCATTATTTGGGAAATGATATAAGGGATGTACCTTAGTTTTTCAAATCCTGCTGTATCAAAAGGACTAATAAGCACTTGGTAATCACGCTCATAACGTCGTACTGCATGTGCCCCGGGTTGAAGAGCACAGAGGGAAGAAAGCATGCCTCGACTGTAAGATGGTGTCGCACGAGGGAGTGTAGGCGAGGGCATGCATCATGAATACATTTCATCCTTACATTAATAAGAGTATCTAGGAATGTCTGATATGTCTGCTTTATTATTACTGCTTAATTGAGTTGATAACATGTTAACATTTCCTCTATGATTCCATTGAGTTGATCACTGACTCCTACGTTCTAGGACGGTGTTCTGAACACCCACCAGACTCTGTCTTAGTTGCAGATGACGATGCGAATCAGGAGGCGGAGCCTGATTCCAATGGCGATCGGGATGCGTTCTCGTATATGCAGTTCTCCGACGGTTTCGCTTAGGCCGTCCTAATCGACGAGGCTACAGGGCGTATCATTGTAGTTGAACTATTTTTGACATTTGACTCTTGAACTATTATATGTATATGGTGACTCATGATGTGTTCATACTCTGGAGACCGATAGTGATCCTTTTGGGCTCATATACGTTTATATACATCTTTCAGTCTTCCACTTGCATTGTATAAATTGATCTGGAGTATAAATTACTGTTTTGGTATAATCTCACTCATGATTAATGCACTAACATAGACAACATTTAATTATAAGCATATATGTTGCATAAGTGATGTTTTGGAACTCCGGAGTTGAGTTGCTACTCGACCCCTGATTTTCAGGGCGTTACAAGATGGTATCAGAGCCAGGTTTTAATCATGGGACCTGTGGGTTATGGGCCCACGACGCACTCTGACGCACTTTGATTTAGGAAGGGGGTGATGGAATCTAGAAACCACATTAGTATCCCAAGTTTCACCAACTGGCAAGATTAACTATGGTAGTATAGCCCGTACGTAGCCGAGATCATGTAAAATAATCTCACATCCCCACTTCTATTCACTCAAGCTTCTGTCTTCTTCTACATCTTGCACCTATCCACCACCACTACCCTCACAACCTCCAAATGTTGGGACATTTTTGTGTCCCATAACCTTCGCAACCTCCAAATGGTGGGACATTTAGGGCCCGTTCGGCCAACTGCATTATGTGAGTTTAGGGTGGATGGAATTGTAAAAGTAACAATAAATGCATGTGTAAGGTATTGTCCCTGGATTGGGTGTATCCCATGTTTTCCAATACCATGTTTGAAATGTATGTAAGTAAAAGTAAATCTCGGGATTTCCTTTCAAATTACACTTAGAAATTCATCATCATGGGATTTGGAAATCGCATCTCACACTTTCCAACACAAGGCTCATTTTCCAAAGCCTATGAAATTGATTTTAATCCCATCCCACCCTCCTTCCAAACATGTCATTCCCAATCCTGAGGTGGGATTAGCAATGCAATCCATTTAATACAACTTCATACCACTGGCCAAACAGTCCCTTAGACTCTTTGACCTAAAGTTGGTACTCTTATATTTCAAAAATAAATAAATAAATAATAATCCGACAATATAGGAAATCCAATAAATTGATAACATGAACCCTAGGACCTCCTTAGCTAGTATGGTCATGTGCGAAGTGCTCGAGCGCAGTTAAATTTAAGTTCGGACAACTCAATTCCAATCAAACAACTTTTAACCCTAAGCAATAAAAACAATTTCTTATATTAGAAATGGTATAAAATCATCTAGCGCATGAGCGTAGACTTTGAAATAGTATGAAATCATCTAGCCCATAAGCTATTGGATTACTGCTACTCTTTAAATTAAGATTATGCTACTGGTTATACCAAGGGACATAAAAGACTAATTATGCTAAGATATTTGAAAGATAGATTTAGTAGTTGACTTGATTAGGTTGGAGTGAGACCTCATTCCTTCATTAAATCCCCTTAATACTTATAGACTTTTTTAATAACTCTTAGGAAGGTTGTTTTGATTAGAAACTATTCACGCATAGGAAAAACTTATATATCCCTTGGATTGAACGTTAGGTCAAATCAACACACCCTTTAGAATTGCCTTCTCAAGGGTTGATTACAATCAGGAACATGGAGTAGAGAAACTATATATAAGCGAAATGTTCGCTGTTTGAATTAAATTCTCAATCCTGGTAGCTACCAATGAACTCAATGCTCTGATCAACCAGAAAATCAGGATCAACTAGGATTAAGAACTGATACGACAAACTTTTTATCATAGCTAGGCAGAAGGTCCATATATCCGACTCAGACCACTTTCCTTCCGTGTTAGCCCGACCACTTGTAACTAAAAATTTATTATTTCATCTTTAAGAAGTGTTAAGAGCATATAGCCAATAGAGATTTTCTCTTTAGGCCTAAGGAATTTTCTAAATGGGCAACAGACAGTTAGGAATTAGGTCCCAAATCACATGCCATGTTGGCATACATATTGTGCATATGAACTTAGAAAGATAGCCTGCCTGTTAAGCTAGACATGATTAAATAAGGTAGGTCGGGACAGTGATAAAAGTCCTCCTTTGGTAGGATTAGTCGTCTTGCCACCAACTCACACCCATCCCTGAAATCAACCACAACCCCCATCGTTTTAGCTCGTTTCTAAAACCATAGGTACCAATGCTATAGTACACATCAGCGATGGAAGGAAGACCAATGTATTGAGAGGTCGTTTCCCATTTCATGTCAAGGATAGGTTTTAAATTACACCTTCCTCCGACATATGGATCAGGACATAGATTCTTAAGCCTTGAGAGTAGAAATTATTTTTAAGAGGGGTAGAACATTATGAGCCTAATCTAGTTAAGTCAGGTGATGCATCTATTAGATCAGAATGGCGCAGTGGAAGCGTAGTGGACCCATGCCCCACTGGCTCAAGATCGAAGGTAACTGATCCAAGTTATACCAACGGTTAGGTCCCTCAAAAGGAGCTGAGCCTTAGAATGTCAAGAACGAAGTTATTGAAGGAAACCAATTAGGGTTCAAGTATTAAACCAGTTCATATTAAAGAATAAGCCTAATAAAGGGTAAAAGATGAATTACAATAGCCGAAGTCAATGTATCCACAAATGTGCTCGTTGAATACGAACTCAATAGAAGCCTTAGCTAATTTCGGGGATGAAATTATTTTTAAGGGGGGTAGATTGTAACATCCGGGATTTTTACCAACTTGAAAATAGATGTCTTTACATAATCGGTCGATCATAATACCTTGGTAACTTCTCATAACTCAATTTCAAAGCCAAAAATCCCTTTTTAACCCTTTTCCTTCGAAATCTCACCTTTCACCATCCTATCCTTAAAATTTTTCTAAGCACATTCATAATACACACCAATCCTATGGTATAAATGATGAAAAACAATACTAAAACTAAAATTTACCATAAGTAGTAAATAAATGGATACAATGGGTTTTTGACCCTTAACCTTTTGGAATCTAACAAAATAAATAGATTAGTTAGATATATTAGCATCTCCTACCCCCAAATCATATATTGCATGTTAAATAAACTCATTCCAATTTGCAAATTGGACCCGAAAATGCCTCACACGGATACAGGGGCTAAATGACACAAATCGGGAGTACCCAAGATGGGTCCCGCATGTATCCGACACCCTCCGGGGAGGAGGACATCACCCCTGGGGCGAGCCATCACCCTGGGGTCCAGTGGGCTGCGAGGGCCTCACTGGATTGGCAAGGCGTTGCCAAATTGGGGGCCTGGCAGGGCTACAGCGGGCTGGCGTCCCGTTTTCGGCAGAAAAATTCTGTAATTTTTGTCCAACTTTGAAAAATCATATCTTCCTCATTATAACTACGATTTAGGTGATTCAAAAGCCAGATTGAAGCTTGATGAGTCTAGCTTTAGATAAAAATAAGTAAAAAATATAGTAAATTGTTTAATATAGTGAAATATAGGTCGTTGTGATAAATGTTTGAAAATCATCAAATTGGACAGCTGCTGCTTCTATAATTTTTAGAATTTTTTTACAATACGAAACTTAATGAAATTTGGTAGAGATAAAGTAGACTTGGTGATGAACTACTAAAAAAATAATAAAAAATAATAGACTGATTAAAATTGACAGAAAGGGGCGTAGAACTGCCCTAGGACCATATTCTATCGTAATTAGGACATAATTTAATTAAGTACTAAACTGAATACTTAGTAGAATTAGCTTGAACCACTTTAAATATGAACTGCAAGACCCAAAATGAGCAGAACCGCTAACGCTACATTACCCTATAACATAGGAACAATCTCATTACCCAGTTGCTCTCGGGAGCATCACAAAACTTCTTATCGAATCTGGACCGCGCGTTGAAAGTCCGATTACTGCAAAACTAAACCGTTATGACCATCTTATTGGGCTTGACAACCACCTCAGAAATCAAGTCCTGACTGTATCCAAAAATGTACAACTTGAGCCTGGAGCAAAGTGTGTGAGAAACGTGAATAGTTTTAGAAATAGAATCTAAACTTAAGTAAACTGAAATGCGCCACTTGCAGACCAAATATAAGGATTCAGACCATCAGAATCTGACCCAAATACACCCTCAAATTAAGAGAAATTTCTCACATATGTCAGTACACTTGTGGCCCTGATCGAGTACCGGTGACCGTTAAAGTGAAACTGATCCGCCATGGTCGATCTATAAATCTGATCGGACCGAAAACTTAGCTCGACCTAGATCCAATGCCAGGGAGCTTAAGTCTGACCGCACGTAGAAAGGGGGCCTCCATAAGTGCTCCATTGAGCCGAAACAGATGGGTTTTGGCTATAACCTAAGTATACCTTGGCCCTGGGGTCATTTCCATCAGTTTTGGGCTTATATAAGGGCCTTAAACCCTCACTCTCTCATCCCATACGAATTTGGGAAACCCTAGGAGAGAGAAGAGAGAAAAGAGAAGGAAAGAGAGAGAAAAGTGGGGATTCTTCCTAGGATTCGATCATGTCGTTTAACGCACTTAGCTACCCTACCTGCATCGCTATTCTGGCGATTTCGATGTTACACTTGGGTAAGAAAACCTAACCCTAATTTGGCTTAGGGTTTCTGATAGTTCTAGTTATGAAATGGCTAACCTAACTCATGTTATATGTTACAAATCCGCCGTTGACAAAGACTTAATGTCTAAGATGACTCCGTTACGTGTTTATCGGCGTAAGGTGCAGACTATAGACGTGTGGGTTATGGTTTTCAAAGATTTCAATGTCGGATAATGATAGATTCCTGATGTGGATGTTATTTCACATGCAAAATGCAATGTTTGTTTTACGTTTTAGTTATATATGAAATTTGTGGAGTTTAGCGTATTCTGTGTATTTGTAGAAAATACCGTATACGTACGAAATATGAAAGTGTGTTTGCCATGACTAACTACTGTGTATATGCTAGTTATATGTGTAACAACTCTTCGGCGAAAGGATTCGCCCTAATACATGTTTTGGCCAACATACATTATGTATGTTAATACATGTAGTCTAAGTGTTTGTAAAAATGCTTGTATAAGTAAGTACTTAGTAAATAGTGCTTTGGGTGGGTGTGAGAAAGGATTCTCAACTACCTTGGTTAGTTTAATCGCGTACTTATGAAATGTATGTGTTTGGATTTCCTGTTTAAGTTGTATTTTATAACAAGCTTGTTAACATGTTTGAACTACTTGGTTAATTCTGCTCTGACTCCACATGCTTACTGGCTAAGGATTGAATGTGATTGGGGTTATGTTATAGTCCAGGCAATCGGTAACAGGCTTTGAATTCGTGGCGGAGATTTATTCACCATGTAAGACGTGTTTGACGAACTCGAGCCGTACTAGAGTTGTCGACAGTGGTTAGGCCACACGGAGTGCTTACGCACTTCATGTCGATCAACTCGTTGTGCGCTCGTACTAGTCGGGCTCGTCAAGTAACCCGATTGACCCAATGTATGTTCACTATGTTTGGATGCTCCTGCATGAACCTAAGGTACTAAACTCACCAGTGAAAACCCTGTTAACCTTGGTACCTCGATCCGCTAAGACTCATGAGCCGAACATGGTGGTATGGGATACTGTGGTCGAGGTATCAGCCTACGCCGAAGTGACGAGTCCACCCGTAGTGACCAGTGAACAACACCACCTCGTGAGCGGAATACGGTGGTATGAGACATTATATTCGAGCTGTCGGCCTACACTGATAAGGTGACGAGCCCTTTGTAGTGACCTTGAGCATACTCTGAGCCTACATTGAGGTGACTAGCCTTTCCATAACAACTAGAGTATAAACTAGGACTACACTGCATCGAGGCGACAAGCCCTTTATAGTGACCTAGAACTGTAACATCGTATGAGAATTACTGGGACTGACGAACCTAGAATGGATCATTGTTTGGGAAATAATATAAGGGATGTACCTTAGTTTCCCAAATCTTGTTGTATGAAAAGGACTAATAAGAACTTGGTAATCACACTCATAACATCGTACTGCATGTGCCCTGGGTTAAAGAGCACAGAGGGAAGAAAGCATGCCACAACCGTAAGATGGTGTCGCATGAGGGAGTGTAGGCGAGGGCATGCATCATGAATACATTTAATCCTTGCATTAATAAGAGTATCTAGGAATGGCTGATATGTCTGCTTTATCATTACTGGTTGACTGAGTTGATAACATGTTAACCTTTCCTCTATGATTCCATTAAGTTGATCACTGACTCCCACGTTCTGGGACGGTGTTCTGAACACCCACCAAACTCTGTCTTAGTTGCAGATGACGATGCGACTCAGGAAGGCGGAGCCTGATTCCGATAGAGATCAGGATGCGTTCTCGTATATGCAGTTCTCCGGCAGTTTCGCTTAGGCCGTCCTGATCGACGGGGCTATAGGGCTTATCACTGTAGTTGAACTATTTTTGACATTTTGACTCTTAAACTATTACATGTATATGGTGACTCAGTGATGTGTTCATACTCTGGAGACCGATAGTGATCCTTTTGGGCTCATATACGTTTATATACATCTTTCAGTCTTCCGCTTGCATTATATAAATTGATCTGGAGTATGAATTATTGTTTTGGTATAATCCCACTCATGATTAATGCACTAACACAGACAACATTTAATCATAAGCATATATGTTGCATAAGTGATGTTTTGGAACTCGGGAGTTGAGTTGTTACTCGACCCCCGATTTTCAGTGCGTTACATTCCTACACTCTTCAATGGTTGTTACCTTCGGATTAAACCATTCCGGCAGTGATCTAAGTATTTTCCTACAAATTTTTGGAACTAAAACTTTTTCTCCTAATCCACCCATAGAGTTGCAAATGATATTCAACTTAGTGCAGAACTCCATAAAGGTCTCATGCTCTTCCAATCTGAGACTTTCGAACTGTGAAGTCAAGAGTTGAAGTTTAGATCTCTTCACAGCGCTTATGCCTTCATGAGTGGTTTCCAATAGATCCCATGCTTCCTTGGATGTCCCACACATACTTATTTGATTGAAAATGTCTTGGGACACAGCATAGTAGATGGCGTTCATTTCTTTTACTTCAGCAGTCTGTTTTCCTTTATCGAACGTCATCCACTTTTCTTTGGGTTTGGGTTTTGTGATGGTTGTGCCACTGTCAAGTACAATTGGTTCAGTTGGTGGCACCTATCCATTTTCAACTATATCCCAAAATTATGATCCAATGATCTTAAAAAGTAGTGCATCCTAGCCTTCTAGTATGCATAATTTGATCCATCAAATACTGGAGGTCTAGTGACTGATGAGCCCTCTTCTTTGGCCATATTCCCAACTTTAGTCAAGATCACTCTCTCGGTGGTGAAGCCCTTGAAGAGAGACCTTCTCTGATACCAATTGAAATTGTGGTGAAGACCGCTTTAGTTGAAGTAGGAATATGCCAATATGTCCAAGAGGGGGGAGGGGCGGGTGAATAGGACTTTTTAAAGTTTTTATGGTTTATTTAAAATCCTATTACACTAATCCTAACAACAAGCACATATTAGGATTACTCAAAAGTAACTCTACTGGCTTCCAAGCCCGGTAGAGGATCCAATCACAAACTATTTAAGAGGTGAACAATATGCAAACTAGTTTGTAATGGATATGACTGTATATGTGTGTGAGATGTGATCTCATATATTCAGATATGAAAATATTAAAGTAAATCACATAAACAAAAGAATAGCAATCTCAATCACAGTTATTTTTATAGTGGTTCGACATCTTGTCTACTCCACTCTCGGTAACCGCACTCAAACCTTGAGTGTACCGGATTTCACTAAGGAGGTTTCACAGCGGTTCACCTCAAACCTAAGGTTTTAAATTGGGTTCACCGTCAACCCTTACAACCTACACTAAGGCTGATTGTTTATGCTCTCACGATCAAGGATCAACACAACTCACCCACTTTTAGGCACACTGGCGAAGGATCTTCCATAAGACCTTAACGGAGGTTTTACACGGTTAAACCCGAGCTTTCATAAGGTTCACCTCAAACCTAAGGTTTTAAACAGGTTCACCTTCAATCGGATGTTTATGCTCTCCATAGAGCAAGGGTCCACACAACGCACCCACTACGTACACTCCCGCTGGAGGCCTCCTACGAGGGATTGCAAGAGTGAGAAACACCTAAGACCCAATCCTAAAAAGGAATGATCACAAGTGTCCTCTGGACTCTAATAAATTACAGATAAGCAGACGAGTCCCATTCAGTATATTAATGAAGATCTCCTCCTTTGTTGACAAAGAGTCTTCGGCTTCTTTGATCCGTAACACAAATGATGTACCAATGTGAGGCTTCGGGTTGGGTTAAGGTTAAGACGAAATCCTACTCTATAAAATATTTTCCTATAAGGAAGATAAAGTGATTCTGATTATGCATTCAAGGCATCCCAGCTTAATGATTTACTATTAAGGTAGTAGTTGGAGGATCCTTGAAATGCTGAAGTTCATTCCCCAATCCACTCTATTGAATGTCAATGGTGAGGGTGGATTGGAGGATAAACTTCCTTAAGAGAAAGGGCTTTAGGTGTATGATCTAAGGTAAAACACACAAAAGCACTCTCTACTTTCTCTCACAGCAACAATAGACAAGCTCTCTTTAAATAGGTAAAGGGTTCTAACGGATTTAAAATGGTCACATTTATGACAAAGTTCGATATCATTGAGCGGGTTCAATATCATCGAGCATATACTATCGATAGCATCGATGGTCCACTCGATGACACAAACTCAATGTCAAATGCTTTTGAAACCTTTATCCAACTAGTTAATGGAATCGAAACACTTGTCGACGTTATCGGATTTCTAATTCTGATTTCATCGATGAGAGGTTCGATTCATCGACACTTGAAAGCGAGAGAGACTTGACATGAAATATTTCAGGTTTACAATAATGATCAAGGGACCATTGAGATCATCAGAATTTGAATGTCGATGATATCGATATCAGCGTTGAGGCATCGATAAATCCAGCGGATTTCTCATTAAGCTTGCTGGATAGTTTATGTCCTTGTTCGATGCAATCGACCTGGTACCGATAGCATTGATATTTGAATATCAATTCTATCGAGAGACCCCCGATCATAGATAAACGCACCTGAAATATTTTGCTGGAAGAACTTAACGCCCAAGATCGATATCATCGAAAGCCTTTCGATATCATTGATATTTGAATTTCAATGGTATCGAGCAGACTTCGATATATCGATGCTTATATGATATTCTTAAGGAAAAATAGGGGCGGCGGAAATCTGATTGTCTATATTATCGAGTCAACTTCGATAGATTTGAGATTTGAATATCGATGATATCGATAGGTGTATCGATACATCGATAATTCCGTCCAGATATGTATGAGGTTGTTGGACATATTTGGTCCTCATTTCAATGGTATCGATGGAGCATCGAGGACTCGACATCACAGGTCGATCATATTGAGATGTGTATCGATAAAATCGACAAGGCAAGAAAACTTAGAGAATTTTCTGATTTTTGAAAATATTTTCCTACATGAAAAACCCTAAGATGTTCTAGTTTGTTTTAAGGGTATTTATATACCTGGTGATTTGGGACACGGGATGTGAGACTCAGATTTACCTGTAACGATCTTGCACACATCCGGTTGAGGCAGACACTTGAATTGATCTTCCTATTAGGCTCTGTAGTCTAACTGACTCAACACTCACGCAATTGACAAACCAGGGCACTTTCAGTGTCTACCTCAACTGGATGTGTGCCCGAACTCGCCAAAGGTAAACCTTAGCCTCACATCCCATGTCCCAAAACACCAGGTATATAAGACCCTTAAAATTGAAAAGAAAGTCTTAGGGTTTTTGGTAAGAAAACTATTTTACAAAAACAGGAAAATCTTTAAGTTTTCTACCTTTGTCGATTTATAGATACATGGCTTGATGAAATCGAACCCTGTTATTGATGTCCTCGAATCTCACTCGATATTATTGAAATGAGGACTTAAGATGTCCAGTAACCACAAAGACCTCTAGACTGAATTATCGATGAATCGATAGACTGTTCGATATCATCAAATTTTGAATCTCGAGTCCATCGAGTCAACTCGATATAATCGACATCTGGTCTGTTGTGTCCAAAATATTACTAAGGCAAATCATGTGATGCTCGATATATCGAAGGACTCCTTGATATCCTTGGATTTCAAATCTCGATAATATCGATTGACCTTTGATGATATCAGATTAGGACACAAATCTATCCAGTAAGTTTTTAGGTTATTTTTCTTGGATCGAGGATCACTCGATAAAATTGATATTCAAATCTCGATCATATCGAGGATATGTCGATGTCATCGAAATAGGACATAAACTGTCCAGCAAGCTTATAGGAAAATTCCTTGGAATTATTGATGAATCGACACTACCATCGATATCATCGACATTCAAATTCTGATGATATCGAGTGATGCTCGATCATATCTTATACCTGCTAAGGTTCAAAGGCAAGTGCTCTCACATTTTCACAAGTCCAGGAATCGACAGTATCGATGAAATCAGAGTTTAAAATCTGATGACATCGATGTACGTTCGATCTCCTCAACCAGTTAATAAAAAGTTTCAAAAGCATTTGACAGTTGAGTTCGTATCATTGAGCAGCAAGTCGATGCTATCGAGAGTATATGCTCGATGATATCGACCTTGCTCGATGATATCGAACTCTATAAAAAATATGACTGTTTTATATCCGTTGGAACCTTTTCCCTATTTAATGAGAGCTTGCCCTTGGTTGTTAGTAGAGAAAATAGAGAGTACTTTTGAGTGTTTAAACTCAGATCATATACCCTAAGCCTTTTCTCTCATGAGAGTTCATCCTCTAATCCACCCTCATCATTGACATTTAATAGAGTGGATTGGGGAATGAACTTCCGCATTAAAGGATCCTGTAAGCTACCACCTTAATGGAAAATTATTAAGCTGGGATGCCTTGAATGCCTAGATGATTAGAATCGTACTGTCTCCTTTATAGGAAAACTTTTAAAAGAGTAGGATTCTATCATAACCTTGACCCAACTCGTTGCCATACATTGGTACATCATCTGAGTTGCGGCTTAAGGGAGCTAAAGATTCTTCGTTGTCAAAGGAGAAGATCTTCATCAACGTGCTGAATTAGGCTCATCTACTTATCTGTAAGTCATTAGATTCCAGAGGACCCTTGTGATCATTCCTTTTGTAGGATTGGGTTTAAGGTTTTCTCACCCCTTTCAAGCCCTCATAGGAGGCCTCCGACGGGAGTGTACATGGGGGTGCTTTGTGTTGACCCTTGCTCTGTGGAGAGCATAAACTCTTAGGTCCTTGTGTAGGTCCTTGACCTATGTGGTCTAAAACTTAGGTGTTGTGTGTTGACCCTTGCTCATGGGAGCATAAGCTGGTAGGTTCCGTGTGTGGATCCTTTGCCTGTGTGGCCTACAAGTTGGGTGTTGTGTGTTGACCCTTGCTCCTGTGCGGGGCATAAACTTATGTCATGTAGACACGTTAGAGTCATCTTAGAGTAGGTTGTAGTGGTTTGAGGTGAACCTGATTTGAAATGTCCAGTTTGAGGTGAACCTATTGTGAAATCTCCGTTAGTGAGATCCAGTACACTCAAGGGTTGAGTGCGTCTATCGGAATTGGAGTAGACAAGTAGTCGAACCACTATAAAAATAACTATGTTTGAGATTTATTTTCTTCTATTGCTTGTGTGACTTTCCTAAATATCTTCATGTTTGATTATCTGAGATCACACCTCACACACAGTCACATCCATCATAAACTATGATTTGTATCTTGTTTATCTTTCAAATAGTATTATGACTAGATCCTCTATTTGGCTTGGAAGCCATTAGAGTTATTTTGAAGAAATCCTGATGCATGCGTATTTTCTCAGGATAAAATTGATAGGATTTTAAATTACCATAAAATATTAAAAATTCCAATTCATCCCCCTCTAGAACATATTGACATATTCCCACTTCAACTAAAGTGGTCATTACTGTAATTTCATACACTTCTCCAGCTTCGCATACAACTAGTGGGCATGAAGGGTCTGCAGTACAATCTTTAGATGTTACTCATGGTCCTCGCGGGTCCTTGAATAGATCAGAATGTCATTGATGAAGACCACAACAAACTGATCGAGATAAGGATGGAAGACCTTATTCATCAACTACATGGAAATGGTGGGTGTATTGGTCAGTCCGAAGGACATGACCTGAAACTCAAAGTGACCATAGTGCATCTTGAAAGCTGTCTTTAGGATGTCCTCCTCTCGGACTCAAATTTGATGATAACCGAACCGTAAGTCAATCTTCAAAAAGAACTGTGCACCCTGCAACTGATGAAATAAATCATTGATTCTCGTGAGTGGATACTTGTTCTTGATCGTGACCCGGTTGAGCTCGTGGTAATCTACACAGAGCCTCAACGAGCCATCCTTCTTCCTGAAGAATAGTACCAGTGCTCCCCATGGTGAACTGCTCGGACGAATGAAGCCTAGTTCATGCAACTCGTCAAATTACTGCTGCAACTCCCGCAACTCCATCGGTGTCATACGATACAGGGCCTTCAAGATGGGCCTGGTACCAGGCACTGAAACTAAATATGCTGGCGCAACAACAATCTCGGAATCTCCTGGAATACATCGAGAAAATTACAAACCCCTGGCAACTGATTAACACTCACTGCTACAGGCTCCTCTACTGCACATGACATCAAACAAGACAGCGGCTCTCCCCTGGGCTTAACAACGAATTGAAACTGCTGTAAGATGGGTATACAGAATGTGACTATCCTCACGGAGCAGTCCAAGACGACGTGGTACTCGGTGACCAAATCCATAGCCACGATGATGTCTAATTCTGACATCGGCAGCACAAACAAATTGGTGGGTAAGAAAGTCTCCCCTAGCAAAATAAGGTCAGACGAACAGAAGCGGCCTAACACTGCGGTCTTCCCGAAGGGCGTTGATACTGACAACCCCTTATGGGCAAACTCAATTGGCAATCCGGTCGAACAACAAAAACCCTCAGACATAAAGGAATGTGAAACACCGGAATAAAACAAAACTCGGGCGATGCATGCAGAGACATGAAGAATACCTCAACGACTCCTCCAGATGACCGCAAGTCCTACTTAGCCGCGTAGAACCTAGCTTAAGCTGGTTGGGGAGTGCATGTCCCCTCTGAGGTCTCTGATGCTGTTGCGGCCGGAACTGCTTCCTCGATTGTTGTGGTCTCAGAGGCTGGTGCTGATGCTGCTGTTGAGGGGGCCTGGGTGGTAGGAGCTGCTGTTATTGTGGAGGTTGATACGGTACTCTTAGTTGTTGCTGCTACGGTCGGGGATGAAATAGCGGTGGAGACCTCTTTAGTTGAAGTAGGAATATGCCAATATGTCCTAGAGGGGGGTGAATAGGACTTTTTAAAGTTTTTATGGTTTACTTAAAATCCTATTACACTAATCCTAACAACAAGCACATATTAGGATTACCCAAAAATAACTTTACTGGCTTCCAAGCATGGTAGAGGATCCAATCACAAACTATTTAAGAAGTGAACAATATGCGAGCTAGTTTATGATGAATATGACTGCGTGTGTGTGTGAGGTGTGATCTCAGATATTCAGATATGAAAATATTAAAGTAAATCACACAAACAGAAGAATAACATCTCAAACACAATCATTTTTATAGTGGTTCAACTACTTGTCTACTCCACTACCGTAACTGCACTCAACCCTTGAGTGTACCGGATTTCACTAAGGAGGTTTTGTAACGCCCCGAACTTTTCAATACTCGAGTATTAGAAGTTCTCGAGCGTTACCTGAAATTTTACTTATATGTACATGTGTACGATACCAATTCGACAATCTTAGCCTTACATCCTCACCTTGACACAAACCTAACCATTAGGAATGACCCTCATTCATAAATTAAGCCATCGAACCGTTGATTTCCGGAAGGACCATCCATCGCATAATTTGACGAAGTACCTTCCCACGAAGGGTACGACGAATAACTCTCTATCCGTAGTGAATTAGATATACATTCATTCATAAGAATTTCCTAGAAATGTGCCCATAACCATGTGGACCCATTGGATTTCCCAAAACTCACAGATCAGCAATAATTACGGAAATGCCATTGACCTGTACCCCTGAATTCCAATTCACATAGTTCTCATTTTCTGTTTTATGTGAAATTTTATACCAGGCCTAATTATCATAAATTAACCGTACACATCAAGTTTCAGCCCTTAGATCATAGTAGATTTACTACTTGACCTCTACATCCATTCGTATACTTATCAGATCAAATTTTAGATCCGTTCATCTTGTTCGTCACCTATGAATATGCTTAACCCACCATCAAAATTATGATCTGAGAAACTCACGCACGTGAATAAAATACTTTAATCTGACTATACATATGCCCTACCCCTAATTACTCAAAGAACCCATTTTCTGTCCATCAATTCACTAAATCGACCATACATTCACCTACATACATGGATAGAGTTCTAATCATCAAGCCCTCTTATTTTTACCAAGTCATCTGACTATCCATCATGTTTGGATCCGCCAAACGGGCCACGTGAACATTATGGTAAATCGGTCATCTTGAAGATCTCAGTTTATAGGCCCAAACCACCCGGTAACTTACCAATTAGGTGTGTACAAACGTTATCTTGGAATCTTGAAGTGTGTTAGCCATTAAAAGAGTATCATGGTCATCCTTAGGAGATCAGATCCCATACTGGACCAATAGAAAGAGGAGGAAAAATAAATTATGGTCAAATTTCAAGATATTTGGACGGTACAACTCAATGCAACAGGCAGCGGGAGATGGTTAGAAAACTAATGGCAAATTTGTAAATATAAGTGCATGGCAAACCACGTACTAAGAAAGATTGAGCTATATGGTGAAAACCACCCCGTGCATTAGCAGATAGTGTGGCCCACCTGAAGATTGGATCGGACTTAAACTTGGGGTCATGGGCTACCACGACGTGCAGAAGATGGTGGAAGGCTTAGATTCCCTGGAAGACCATCGTAAGTGGACCCCACTAATTCCCAACAACCATGCGGAACGTCACCCACTGGTGGTGAAAACGTTAAAACAAAGGGACTCATCCCATCTTCCCGCCTTCGATGTGGACCATCCGATCGTCTGATCAACCCCAAACTTCAGCCACAACCTAGCACCCTCACATAGAACAAATGAACGGTGTGGATCTGCCAAAGGGCTGCCACAAGTGGGCCCACCAACCGTCACAGACTCTCTCAACAGGAAGACACCTTCCGTTTCCAGCTCGCGTCCAATGAGGAAATTCAAAATAAACCGCACAGCGGAAGCAGATGGACCCACTACCCGTCCGGGACAGGAAATTTGAACCGTTCATTAAATGCGGCCCACACCCACGACCTTAGAACACAGCGGGTTGCACCACGAAACAGATGGAGTTGTGTGCACTGTCCGACCGAGATAAACACCACCTAGAAAACGTGCGATAAAACAGAGACCTTGCACGACCTTACAACCGCAAGTCTGTTTGATCTAAACCGTCCGAATTGAAAGGAGTGGGGTTCCGATTTTCCCCAAGATGACTGAAAGAAAGGAGGGAAACGGAAACGTCGTTATTTCCCAGTCTTCACACAAAATACGTGTGTTAGGCTCTTCTATCAAACACCATCCCACCGTTCTTACGCTCAGGAACTCCGGATCAACAACAAACAACAGGGGTTCAATCAGAAACGTCCAATGAACGATCTTGGTTCAAAGACATCCTAACCATAGAGCAGGTGGAGCCGATCACTACTTAAAATCCACTAGATTAGGCCCACACACAGGTCGGTTGCGCAATCTCTTGCGTAAGCAGAGCTGCAATCCCTGTTCGACTGGGACTTCGCTAGACTGAAAGCTATAAAACCAGTTTGGATTAGGAGGAGAGGCAGATATAGATCTGCTCTTAGAAAGAGAAACTTGAGATAGAGAGATAGAGAGAGAGGACATGCGGCCGAGCAACGGTTTCGGTCAAGCAGGTCTGCTGCCGTCCAGCAGGGGAGGAAGAACAGAAGGAAAAGAGAAGATGACAGAAAAGAAAGAAAAGAAAGAAAAAGAGAAAGAGAAACGGAAAGAAAAGAAAAGAAAGAAAAGAAAAGAAAGAAAGGAAATGAAGAAAGGAAAAGAGAAAGGGAAGAAAAGAGGAAGAAAGAAGGAGGTAGAGTCCAACCGAGTCGACTCAAGGCAACTCAGTGAGTCAACTCGCTGATTTGGGCTGACTCAAGAGGTAAAATTTTAGTTGTTATTAATCATGGTTACGGGTAAATCGCCATCTACTAATAACCCTATACTAGGTTAAGGTCTAATATCATCATCCTTCTAAGCCTAAACCTAAATCCTAAGCAAAAATCCTAACCTTTTGAATTGTTTTTAGAATTCAATCCCCTGGCATAAACATAAGAACAAGTGAGTGTGATCCGACATCAAAGGTGAGGGTTTTATCCTTTAAAGCTTACAGTAATTTAAGTTGATTTAATTATTTTGTCTTATATCGCATTCCTGTTATTTTATCTGGCCTTTTCATGCCTTTGATGTTATGGATTATCATGTCTTTCATGATTACATGTTTTTCTGGGAATTATCATATCTAATTGGTTTATTTAATATCATTACAACTATTGGCCCTTTTTGGGATTATGACTTAATGTCAAGTACAAGAGAATTTCTCTGAATTCATGTGAGGCCATGGGTACAAGCCTTACCACTGCCTTATCCATTATTGAGTTGGCTCTGCCACTCTTCTTTTGAGTTGACCATTGTCACTCTCCTCTTGTTGAGTTGACCCTTGTCACTCTTCTCTTGTTATGTTGGCCATTGCCACTTCTGCTGAGTTGACCATTGTCACTCTTCTCTTTATTATATTGGCCTTGTGTCGTCTATCTTTAAAGACATGGGCATGTGTTTTGTTATTCCAGAACCTCCATGATTCAGTTTATATTCTTCATGATTCAGTTATATTCTCTATAAGTGCAAGTGATGTGTTATGAGGTATCACAACTAGTGAATCAATTATCTTACCATGGACGTAATGCGTTACGGGTAGCGGCCCTCTTGGTCGGCACGTAATTCCGTGGGTTGGTTGGTGTGGTGCACAATCGATGTATGTAAATCAGTATACGTGTTACATCAACTTTTCGGGATTGGATGTCGCAATTAGTCGCTCCATGAACACATCGTGTTACGTAAATCCCCCAACCGCGTGTTGTGTTGCCTTGAGATGTTCGCATAAATCCACGCTAGCGTTGGCCATGCCGGCGAATATCCGTAGTTATGGGATGCGGGTCGAGCTGGGTTTCCTATGAATTATATTCCACATTGTGACGATCACTACGTATGATGAGCCGCACACACTATGCTAGGCATGCATCTCATGTAGGCTGTTTGTGCATGCTGATACCCTCATGTTAGTGGAGCATGGGACGTATCAGACTCTTACTTTACCTGTTATGAATCTCTTGAATTATTGTTAATCTTGAAGGGTAACTTTCACTATGAGTAGGGCATTGACCCTCTCCCAACCGTACAGTTAGTGCAGGTGGCGTACAGAGTGAAGACTTAGAGAACTACTTTCCTATAGAAGATTACGCTGAAAGAGTGTGAAGATAAATTATTTACTTAGTTTTTATACTTCTGCTATGAACTCTGATGTTGTAATAAACCTCTCATTTTGAGGCCTTTGATTATTCCTTTACTCTAATGATATATATAATCAATACAGTTAATTTCTCTCTTGTGAATGTTACCTTCATGAATGTATCTGGATGTGATTAAATAAATGAAAAAAAAATAGGGTGTGATTTCAGAGCATCCAGTTTATTCATTATTAACACCCGGTTTTCTCGGGCACGAGTACAAACTCTGGCCGTGAAATTTTCGGGCTGTTACAGGTTTCACAGCGGTTCACCTCAAACCTAAGGTTTTAAATCAGTTTCACCTTCAACCTTTACAACTTACAATCAGGCTGACTGTTTATGCTCTTACGAGCAAGGGTCAACACAACGCACCCACTTTTAGGTACACTGGCCAAGGATCTTCCATAAGACCCTAACGGAGGTTTCACTCAGATCACCTTGAACCTAAGATTTTAGACAGGTTCACCTTTAACCGAAAGTTTATGCTCACCACAGAGAAAGGGTCAACACTACGTACCCACCACGTACACTCCCGCCGGAGGCCTCCTATGAGGGCTTGCAAGGGTGAGAAATACCTAAGACCCAATCCTAAAAAGGAATGATCAAAAGTGTCCTCTAGACTCTAATAACTTACAAATAAGAGGATGAGTCACATTCAGCACGTTGACGAAGATCTTCTCCTTATTGATGAAGAATCTTCGACTTGGTTGATCTGCAACTAGATGATGTACCAATGTGAGGCTTCGGGTTGGGTCAAGGTCAAAATGGAATCCTACTCTATAAAAAGTTTTTCTATAAGGAAGATAGAGTGATTCCGATTATGCATTCAAGGCATCCCAGTAAATGATTTTCCATTAAGGTAGAAGCTGGAGGATCTTTGTATGCAGAAGTTCATTCCCCAATCCACTATATTGAATATCAATGATGAGGGTGGATTGGAGGATGAACTCCCTTGAGAGAAAGGGCTTTAGGTATAAGATCTAAGGTAAAACACACAAAAGCACTCTCTTCTTTCTCTACCAGCACTAGTAGACAAGTCCTCTATATATATATAGGCAAAAGGTTCCAACAGATATAAAATGGTCACATTTATGATAGGGTTCGATATCATCAAGCGGGTTCGATATCATTGAGCGTATACTCTCGATGGCATCGATGGTCCGCTCAATGACACAAACTTAAATGTCATACGCTTTTGAAACCTCTTGCCAGCTAGTCGATGGAATCGAAAGAGGTGTCGATGTCATCGAATTTTGAACTCCGATTCAATCGATACTAGTATCGATTCATCGACATTTGAATAATGAGAGAGACTTGCTACAAAATATTTTAGGTTTTCAAGAATGATCGAGGGACCATCGAGATCATCAGAATTTGAATGTCGATGATATCGATACGGTGTCGATGCATCGATAAATCCAGGGATTTTTCTTTAAGCTTGCTAGATAGTTTATGTCCAAGTTCGATGCAATCGAGACCGTACCAATATTATCGATATTTGAATATCGATTCTATCGAGAGACCCCCGATCATAGATAAACCATCCTGAATACTTTGCTGGAAGAACTTGGCGCCCAAGACCGATATCATCGAGAGCCTTTCGATATCATTGAGATTTGAACTACGATGGTATCGAGGAGGCTTCGATATATTGATGCATATATGATATTCTTAAGAAAAAAAAGGGACGCCAAGAATCTGCCTGTCGATATTATCGAGTCACCTTCAATGGACTCGAGATTCAAATATCGATACATCGATAAATCCATCCAGATATATATGTAGTTGTTGGACACTTTTGTCCTTATTCCGATGATATCGTTTAGGTATCGAGGACATCAACAGTGCAGGTCGATCATATCATGATGTGTATCGATAAAATTGACAAAGCAAGAAAACATAGAGAATTTTCCTATTTTGAAAAAGTTTTCTTAACTTAAAAACCCTATAATATTCTAATTTATTTTAAGGGTTTTATATACCTGGTGTTTTGGGATAAGGAATGTGAGGCTATATTTACCTATGGTGAGCTTGCACACATCCCGTTGAGATAGACACTTGAATTGATCTTCCTATGAGGCTCTTCAGTCTGACTGACTCAACACTCACGCTAATTGACAAACCAAGGCACTTTCAATCTCCCCCTTTGTCAATTACGTGACAAAATACCAAAACACCCTAGAACGGTATCTAGACAAACACATCCTAAATTGTGTGTACATGCATTTTACACAATTTTACAATTTCTAGTGAAGACATGTACACAACCTAGTATCTTCTCCCCCTGAGTTCAAACTCCCCTTATCTTGGTGCAGCTGCTCCCCCTAGCACCTGCAACACCATTCAAGCAGATATACAATTTTCCATTCGAGGTATTTAGATTGTTCTCCCTCTTTTTGTCAGTCATTGATAAAGATATAGCAGTCGATATTGACTGAAGTTAAAATAACGTGGGAGAACCGACATCCAGAGGAATATGCATAGAACAGATAGATGTAAAATGTTTTAACAGTTGATGAACCGACATCATTTGCAGTAGGAATATATGTATAACAGATTAGATAGAGCAGTGTTATAGCAGATAGGATAATCATTAGGAAACATCACATGCATTTCATATCAGATAAATTAGGGGATCTATGAAACATAAAAATGGCAGTAAAAGTGTGAATTATATTCAGCCATATTTTAAAAAAATTATATATACTGCCCAAGTTTAACAATAGATAAACAGTCATCCCAACAAAATTAACAAGCCCATTCATGGGCACCCAACATAAAACATCAGGATTTAGCCCATCCATGGGCAATACCAAAAAAAAAAAAAAAAAAAAAAAAAAAAAAAAAAACGTTTTAGACTGTGCAGGTTAGTGAGCTATCACATACACTTATGAGAGTGCAGAACATCCAAAAAGATATTAATGTTCATATGCATTAATGAGAGTGAAGTGTATATGATAGCGCCCAGAGGCCAATACTTATGGAGCTGAGGAAGATGACGTCGTATCATCACGATGACAGGTGAATGCTAGACCAACTGTTGTACTGTCTGCTGCACTCCTTGGACCATCTGTTCCAAAATGGTAAGTCTCTCATGCACTGAGTGGACATCCCTCTGAATTACCCCAATCTTGTCCAGCTTGAATCATTTGGCATACCCGGGCATTGAAGTTGACGCTGCTGGATCGGGTCCAAAAGGTTCATCTCTGGCCATCTCAGTCCATTCGGTGGGAGCGACACCTGCTCCTCCTTCATCTTATGCATGAATATCTTCCTCTGGTTCCTCAGGGTATTTATGAAACTTCAAATCCATTTTTTGAATGTTACTTTTTTTGAAGGTTTGGAGAGGAAGTACAGGATCACTTGTAGTTGGAAAGGCTATGGCATTGCATATTGTATGAATGATCCAATGATATGGTAAGTGGACATCTCTTGCCATATGAAAAACATAAACCAACTGATGCACGATGAGGGTAGGCAGACAAATCTTGATCTCAAAGGCGATTGAATAGATTATCATAGTCATGAAACCCATGAGATCTGCCCTATTGGAACCCCTAGAGTAGATATTTGAAGTAAGGATACCATGCAAGACCTGATAGCATGGTTCCATAAATTTGGCTTTTAGGGCATTCCCTTAGTGCCACTGAACATCACGGCCATGACATAGGAATTTGGTGACCTCAGACAGAACCTCAATGCTTTCCATGTCCATATCTAGAAGTCCTACAGGTGATAGAGTAAGATTGAAAATTCCTGCGATAGACTTAGGAGTGATCTGCAGATCATCACCATCAACGGTCACAGTGATGGATGGAGGGTCGGACACTGGAGAATGACAGGTGCTAAAGAAATTGTATGTCCATTTAAGTTGATATGGTCCCCTAAAGTCGAGAACAGGTAATCAATCTATGGCGGCAAATAGAGGTTCCAGATTATATGGAATCAGATAACTTCTGTCGACTTTCCTCTCGGGAATAACTTTTCTCCCAGTGAACTTTGCCAAGACCGGATTAACCTGCACCGGTGGAGGTGCCTGTGCTTCAGACTGGGACCCACTATGTCTTGTGCGTTGCCTTATGGGGGTCCCACGATCCGGGGCCCTTGCACTTCCTCTTGAAATGACCACTTTTTGTCGAGTGGACCTTGATGACTCACCCGGACCAGATGCCTTGCCTTTGTCCTTACCCATAACGACAGATTTTGGAAGAACGGACAAAGTTCCCCTTTTAAATAAACTGAAAGTACCCAACTAAAAGACATAATAAATTTTGAAATGGAAGGGGTGGAAGGATAATACTAGTTCTCGAGGAGATTTCAGGACCCACAATGTACTTTTGGCCGAGGATTTGAGCAAAAAGAAAATGGAAGGCCTTTTTCAAATAAAAGTTTTCCACTCAACCGCCTTTTATTGGGTGGCAGTCTTCGATATCATCGATCAGTGTTCCGATGATATCGATGTAACTCCCCCAATGTTATTGAGACCATCTTCGATATCATTCTCGATCATATGACCTTTTTATATTCCAAAGAGGCATCGATTAGATGAGATCGATCCTTGATCAATTAATCGAGAATGACTTATCGAGGGATATATCGAAGTTAAATATTTTTCTTTTTCAGCATACAGACGACCCTTCAAGTATACTCTTAGTATTTCTATGAATCAAAAGTATACTTCAGCAAAATTATGTACAATTACTGTACACATCAAAATTATAAACATTTGAATGTTTATACAAAAGATGGAGGTGAGGAACCTCAGATATATCATTTGAAGCTTAGTAAAATTTGCATCATTTCAACAAATATCCAGACCTAGATGCATGACTTGGACTTGTTTATTTCATATTTTGACATTTTTAGGCGTAGGAATCAGCCCTATCTTTGCCTTTAATGACATAGCAGTGGTTATTTATGCGACAACCCTTCATAACTGCTTTTCCTAATAGGTCTAAGATTTCGCATTCGTCTTTGTTGAATGTAACCACGTGCTTATTATCACAGATTTGAGATATGCTTAGTAGATTATGTGTCGATCCTTTTATGCAGAAAGAATTCTTATTTTTGAGTGAATTAATTCCTCTTATGATTCCTTGTCCAATTACTTTGGCAGTGGTTCCGTCTTCGTAGGTGACTATCCCGCTATAAAGATCTGTATAGTTTGAAAGAAGGGATTTGTCACCTGTGACATGTCTTGAGCAACCACTGTCTAAGTACCCCTTAGTATTCTTTCCTGTCAAAAGATTTGTGTGAGTAGTAAGGCAATTTTTCTTTTCTTTAATTACCCATTTTATAACAGAATTTTTTGTTGTGGTAGTTTTAGCTTCTTCATATCCTAAGCCATTTTTGTCTTTTTAGATGTTCCCATACCTAAAAGTCTTTCTAACTTCTCACCATTTTGGGAAAACTTATAGTTTAGCTTGGCAATTCTTCTGGACTCTTCTAGATCAAACATGAGTGTATGATTTTCATTTTGAACGAGCATATTTTTGTCTTTTAATTGCTCAACCTGTTTATTTAGTTTTTCAGACTCGATTTCAAGGAAGGAGTTAATTCTCTTGAGTCTATCATTATCTGAGTGACATTGCTGTAAACTATTGATTAGATGTGTATTAATTTCTAGAATTTTATCCAAATCTTTTTGCAATAATTCCTTTTTGTTCTCAGATATTCCAAGTCTTTTAACCACTTTGATGTTATGGATATAAAGTTGATTATAAGCATCTTGTAGCTTGTTTTGTTCTTCCTCTTCTTCTTTTTCGGTTTCCTCATTATCTAATGGAAATGATTCAGCGGCTTGCTATACTTTCTCGTTCTCAGATTTGCTGGGAATGATTGGAGTAGTGGAGACCATAAGAATTTTCAAGGATTTCTGGTCTCCATCACTCACTGAGTCACTAAATTCTGAGTTTGACTCTTCTGTATCATCCCATGTGGCTGCCATAGTCTTGCCCTTAGTTTTTCTATTTGGGCATTTAATAGATAGATGCTTATACTTTTGACAGGCATAACATTGTGGTTCTTTGATCTTTTTACCAAATTTGCTTATAGAAGGTCTGTTGTCCATCTTCTTTCCTTTACTAAGATGGCCACGATTCTTCTGAAAGAATTTCCTGAATCTTTGTGCCAGCAAAGCCACTTCCTCATCTTTGTCATCCTTTTCACTTCAATTGTCCTCATCCATTATTTTCTTTAAAGTTTTTAGGAAAGTTGTTTTGGATTTTTGGGTTTGTTTGAAGTGTAGTTCAAAAGTTTGTAGGGAACCTACTAGTTCTTCTACTTTTATTTCATCAATATTCTTACACTCTTTAATAGTTGTTACTTTGGGATTAAACCGTTCCGGTAGTGATCTAAGTATTTTCCTATAGATTTTTGGAACTGAAACTTTTTCTCCCAATCCACCCATGGAGTTTCAAATGATATTCAGCTTAGTGAAAACCTCCATAAAGGTCTCATGCTCTTCCATTTTGAGACTTTTGAACTGTGAAGTCAGGAGTTGAAGTTTGGATCTCTTCATAGTGCTTGTGCCTTCATCGGTTGTTTCCAATAAATCTCATGCTTCTTTGGATGTCCCACACATACTTATCTGATTGAAATATCCTGACACACGACACAGTAGATGGCGCTCATTGCTTTAGCTTCAGCAGTTTGTCTTTCTTTATCAAGCGTCGTCCACTTCTCTT
This sequence comes from Magnolia changhungtana, assembly GCA_030180095.1. Classification (NCBI taxonomy): domain Eukaryota; kingdom Viridiplantae; phylum Streptophyta; class Magnoliopsida; order Magnoliales; family Magnoliaceae; genus Magnolia; species Magnolia changhungtana. The sequence continues at coordinate 4,320,793 of JASAUF010000621.1, forward strand.
TGGGTTTGGGTTTCGTTATGGTTGTGCCACTGTCAAGTATAATTTGTTCAGTTGGTGGCACATATCCACTTTCAACTATATCCCAAACATCGTGATCCAAAGATCTCAGAAAGTAATGCAGCCTAGCCTTCCAATATGCATAATTTGATCCATCCAATACTGGAGGTCTAGTGACTGATGAGCCCTCTCCTTTGACCATACTTCTAACTTCAGTCAAGATCACTCTCTAGGTGGTGAAGCCCTTAAAGAGAGACCTGCTTTGATACCAATTGAAATAGTGGTGAAGACCTCTTTAGTTGAAGTGGGAATATGCCAATATATCCTAGAGGGGGGTTAATAGGACTTTTTAAAGTTTTTATGGTTTATTTAAAATCCTATTACAATAATCCTAACAACAAGCACATATTAGGATTACTTAAAAATAACTCTACTAGCTTCCAAGCTCGGTAGAGGATCCAATCATAAAGTATTTAAGAAGTGAAAAATATGTGAGCTAGTTTATGATGGATATGACTGCGTATGTGTGTGAGGTGTGATCTTAGATATTCAGATATGAAAATATTAAAGTAAATCACATAAACAAAAGAATAACAATCTCAAAAATAATCATTTTTATAGTGGTCCGACTACTTGTCTACTCCACTCCCGGTAACCGCACTCAACCCTTGAGTGTACCGGATTTCACTAAGGAGGTTTCATAGCGGTTCACCTCAAACCTAAGGTTTTAAATTAGGTTCACCTTCAACCTTTACAACTTACATTGAGGCTGACTGTTTATGCTCTCACAAGCAAAGGTTAATACAACGCACCCACTTTTAGGCACACTGGCCAAGGATCTTCCTTAAGACACTAACGGAGGTTTCACTTAGATCACCTCGAACCTAAGGTTTTAGACAGGTTCACCTTCAACCAGAAGTTTATTCTCTCTACAGAGCAAGGGTCAACACTACGTACCCATCACATACACTCTTGTTGGAGGCCTCCTACGAGGGCTTGCAAGGGTGAGAAACACCTAAGACCCAATCTTAAAAAGGAATGATCACAAGTGTCCTCTAGACTCTAATAACTTACAAATAAGTGGATGAGTCTCATTCATCACGTTGACGAAGATCTCCTCCTTTTTTATTAAGAATCTTCGGCTTCCTTGATCCGCAACCAGATGATGTACCAATGTGAGGCTTCGGGTTGGGTCAAGGTCAAAATGGAATCCTACTCAATAAAATGTTTTCCTATAAGGAAAATAGAGTGATTCTGATTATGCATTCAAGGCATCCCAGCTTAATGATTTGCCATTATGGTAGTAACTGGAGGATCCTTGAATGCAAAAGTTCATTCCCCAATCCACTCTATTGAATATTGGAGGATGAACTCCCTTGAGAGAAAGGGCTTTAGGTATAAGATCTAAGGAAAAACACACAAAATCACTCTCTTCTTTCTCTACCAGCAATAGTAGACAAGTCCTCTTTATATATACATAGGCAAGAGGTTCCAACGGATATAAAACGGTCACATTTATGACAAAGTTTGATATCATCGAGCGGGTTCGATATCATTGAGCGTATACTCTCAATGACATCGATGGTCCGCTCGATGACACAAACTCAAATGTCATACACTTTTTCTGGTCGATGGAATCGAAACAGGTGTCGATGTTAGTAGATTTCGAACTCCGATTCAATCAATACTAGTGTCAATAAATCGACATTTGAATAATGAGAGAGACTTGCTATAAAGTATTTCAGGTTTTCAAGAATGATCGAGGGACCATCGAGATCATCGGAATTTGAATGTCAATGATATCGATATGGTGTCGATGCATCGATAAATCCAAGGATTTTTCTTTAAGCTTGCTGGACAGTTTATGTCCAAGTTTGATGCAATCGAAACCGTACCGATATTATCAATATTTGAATATCGATTCTATCGAGCGACCCCTAATCATAGATAAACCATCCTGAAATACTTTGCTGGAAGAACTTGACACCCAAGACCGATATCATCGAGAGCCTTCTGATATCATCTAGATTTGAACTACGATGGTATCGAGGAGGCTTCGATATATCGATGCATATATAATATTCTTAAGAAAAAAATAGGGGCAGCAGGAATCTGCCTGTCAATATTATCGAGTCACCTTCGATGGACTCAAGATTCAAATATCGATGATATCGATAGGCATATCGATACATCGATAAATCCATCTAGATATATATGTGGTTTCTGGACACTTTTGTCCTCATTTCGATGATATTGTCTAGGTATCAAGGACATCGACAGCGTAGGTTGATCGTATCGAGATGTGTATCGATAAAATCGATAAAGCAAGAAACATAAAGAATTTTCCTATTTTGAAAAAGTTTTCTTAACTTAAAAACCCTATGATATTCTAGTTTTTTTTAAGGGTTTTATATACCTGGTGTTTTGGGACAAGGGATGTGAGGCTATATTTACTTGTGGCGAGCTTGCACACATCCGATTGAGACAAATGCTTGAATTGATCTTCCTATGAGGCTTTGCAGTCTGACTGACTTAACACTCACGCTAATTAACAAACCAAGGCACTTTAAGGGGAGACTCCCACCTACGGTGTCCTATCCACCGCATTCAAAACATGTGCACCGGAAGCCGCCCGAGGTGGTGCTCGGGGTGCCGGTGTTATTGGTGCCCTAGGCCGCCGGATGGCTCGTATGCCTGTCTTGGGCAAGGTTATCGATCTGGGCGAGCCATAGAAGGGGCCTACCTCTTCCGTTCTCCTCTACGATCATAGTCTCTCTATGAATCAGCCTAGTTTGCCTCATAGATTGGAGCCCTCTACACAACCTCCTTAAAAGTTTAAAGCATATGACCAATAAAATAGCCTTGAAGGCCAAAACGCAAACCGTTCTCAAAATGGCGGGCCTTCTGCCCCTTATCATCCATCAAATATGGCGCGAACCTGGACAGTGCAACAAAGTAAGCCGCGTACTGCACCATTGACATATCTCCCTACACTAGGGTCTCGAACTTTAATGCTTGTTGCCATCGAATGTGGTCAGGGAAATATTACCAGTCAAACCAGTCCACGAAATCCTGCCATGTCTAGACGAAATCATGCCCTACAGCAAGGGCAACGGAGGTCCACCAATGCTCGGCCTCACTCTCAAGTATATACATTGTCACTGGGACCCGCTGCTGGGTCGTACATCTCATGGTCTTGAACATCTTCTCCACTCGAGAGTGCCACCTCTTTGTTACAGACGGATCGGACTCTCCCTGAAATCGCGGGGGATCGAGCCGAAGAAAATCTCGCAATAGGGTGCTTGCGTGTTCTGCTCTGCCTGCTTCAGGGTCTCAATAGGACGCCTGCCCTGCCCATGGAGGGCGGCTGTCACAACCCAAAGCATCTGCTGCAACTGGTTGGCACTAACTGATACAGTAGGGGCTGCACTGGTCTCGAATAAAGGCGTAGGATCTACAGGTGTCTCGGGCGCGGGAACAGGAGGCTCAGGCGGGGGAACGAGAACTGCAGGGGCCTCAGGTTCTTTGGGTGCCTTGCCTAGGTAACATGGTCTACAGAAAAGAACAAAGGCGCCTATCAGCCTTGAGAACCCTTGAAGGCCTAGACGTTAGGGAACAAAACCAGAAGATTACGTACTCGGGATCTAATTGTCCTAAGCTCATAACAGATATGTGATGTTGTTCTCAGTTATTCTCAAGTTATGCTCTAATACCAACTCCTGTCACGCCTCAAACTCAGAAACCGGGTTCACAAAATTCTTGATCGACGAATCCGACGCCAACAGCCTCCGTAGTACCTCATTCTCAGCTCCCAGCACCCATATACTAGGTTCCAATCCTGGGATCCTACAAGGAGGATTTTCAACATGAATTTGTTTCATAATAAGCATCCCACGAACAATAACAAGAACACCATCACAAAATCCACTATGATCAAAACTATAAGTACAATGCATAAGGGAATACAATATCAATATTAAAAGCTCCAGAAGATTGTTGCATGCTCCAATCTCAATGCTACTGCGGAGTCCTAACATCACCTGCACGCAACGATCATGCATAAGCTTAGAGGATGATGTAAGTGTGTGTGCAAGGTATATGTCAAGAATGCAATATCAAAGTAATGCGGTAACATGTTGATAAGTCCATAAATGTTATCGGTCATACTAAGGCTATACGATGCAAGGCATGAATGCTATCATCCATGCCAAGGCCATGCGATGTAAGGCATGAATGATGTCGGCACTGCGAGGCCTACATGGCCAATGTCATATGCGAGATACAACGCAAGCATGACAGTCCTCATCTGAATCCACATAATAATACAGCTCTTCACTGGAGCATCAAATATCAGTACAGTTCTCTCTGGATAATCACCGGGGTTTAGTACACTCTACGCTAGCTTGCCACCCCTATCCGAGAGTACAACTAGGTAAGTGGAAGAGACCTCACTATCTGTCTACCAATATTGGGCCCGGCTCGACAATAGCGGACCCATTCCTCAAGCTGGTCAAACTCAACCTAACATTGCCCCCTCACTCGGTCGGGTAAGGTCACACCCCCTTCCAACTGACCATGACACAGTGGGAGACATGACATGTTGGTATACGGCCCTCGTGCTCTCATACATCCACTCAGTTTCGACATTGGAGCATCCTCCTGGTAACATAAGGGTTTGAGGACTTTCACCCAAGGACATCATTGTGCCCTAGTGCTTAGAACCAAGTATTTTCGGTATCCAATCCTGCCATCTATGATATGCCTGTGGAGCTCATAACCCTGATGTCACTAGGGTACAAAGCAACCATATCTCACAATGCAAGATGCATGAGTCATCCAATCCAGTCATGTATCAATCCTCCGTGTACCGTGCACTCATGAGGGACAACTCCACCTATCAGGGAGTCCCATAAGCAATCTGCCTAATGACATAATGTTATGATCAACCACTCCTCGTAATAAGCATGCAGATGATACGTATGGGCATGTATAGTGATGCTATGCTAACACATACTCATAGTTGAAATCGATAATTGGCCTATGTATAAGGTGGGGTCCATAGAAGGACAACCAATCTAATCTAGACATGAAAATCGGTCCTCAACAGTGGATATACCAAATCTGATACTATAAATTCTTCCATCTATGGTAAGGGGTGATGATGTATCCTTCCTCTATCATGGATGGGCCTAGATGGCCTACCCATATCAAGAATGGGACTAAGAATGAAGAGTGGGCTTCCTCGCCTGCTTCATCATGTAGTAAACTAAGCTCCCTAGGGGGCCCAATAAACATACAATGGACTCAATAGCTTGGACAGTCTATAAGGCATGATGGAGGCATTAACAATAATGGGGGCCCAACGGTTTGGGGTAAACCCAAAGAGGTAGATCATGCTAATGTCAATGGAGGCCCAAAGAATTCGGATAGCCCAATAAGGTGAGATGGATCATACTAATATTAGTGGGGGGCCATCAATTTGGGTTAGCCCACTAGGAGAGGATGAGAATGAGCCTAAGGATGGGCCCAGGGAGGTTACAATGTGGACCTTTAACCATCATTGCTCCCAAGGTAATGGGCTTAGCAATGGGCCTCCAGGACGCTTACAATGTGGACATTTAACCATCATTGCTCCCAAGGCATGGCCTATTTAGAGTCTATCTTATAATGGGGGTCCATGGCCTTACACTAGCTAGGAAATGGATGGGCATCATAGATATTATTATATACATCATGGTGGGCTCACATATCGTAATGGCCTCACCACATGGGCCTCTCATATATCACATTGGGCCACATCATATGGGCCTCTCATACCCCACATTGGGCCTCACATAAGGGCCTCATATCCATCACATTGGGCCTCACATAAGGGCCTCATATACATCACATTGGGCCTCACTCAAGGGCTACATATACATCACATTGGGCCTCACCATATGGGCCTTATATACATCACATTGGGCCTCACCATATGGGCCTCATATATATTACATTGGGCCTCATCATATGGGCCTCACATATATCACATTGGGCCTAATGGGGCAGCTCATATGGTTCAAAAATTAAATGGACAGCATGAATATAAAACACATACAACATGGTGGGCCTGCAAGATGGGTCCCACCAAATGGACAGAGTGTATGTAACACCCACATCACGGTGGCCTACAAGATGTCCAGCCCATGGATGGTCAGGATGAAGTGGATACATATCAAGTGGGCCCCACCGTCCAGATGTGGACGGTGTGGATATGAAACACATACGTCATGGTGGGTCCCACCATCTAACAGGCTGGACGGTGTGGATGTACAATACATTCATCAAGGTGGCCACCGAAATCACCGTCCAGGGATGGACAATGTGAATATACAACACATACATCAAGGTGGGCCCCATCCCCACACGTGCAGAATGTGTAGGGTGGGTCCCGCCATCTAGTAAACTGGATGGTGAGGATGAGACTCATACGTCAAGGTGGGTCCACACATGTGGCCCACCATAGCTTTGGATAAAGTTGATATTTGTGTTGTCTCTCATCCATCCAGGCATGCTAGATGTCTAGCGGACAAACGGCCTGGATGGAACATGTACAACATGGTGGGCCCACATCTAGGGGTTGGACGGATGGCCTGGAATACATATACATCAGGTGGGTCCACATGTGCGTGGCTCACCATCCGATCAAGCTGATATTTATGTTATCCTTCATTCGGGCTGGCTGGACAGTACCAACAGTGCTGGACGGTCCAGCTAGATGTTGGACGTCACCAAGGTGGGCCCTATGGATGGTTGGTTTGGATAAAATACATACGTCATAGTGGTGTCCATGAGGGTGGGCCATAATCTAGAAAATCAGATTGATTTATGTGTTTTCCCTCATGCAAATTGGCCCGAAAGTGGGCAGCAAGGTGTCCCAAAAATCTAGAGTGTGGGCGTCCCATATTTGGATAGCAACATGCATCAAGTGGGCTATCATTCAAGGATCAAGAGAGAGAAAGAGAGAGAAAAAGAGAGAAAACGTGTGATGGAGTGGCCTCGCCACTATGGGTCCCTTAATACATGCATCATACATCATACATTCATCAAAATGGGTCCCATGCATTGCATGGCCCTACATAAAAAAAACCTGAGGTGGGGATGCCATCTCCACCACAAATTAAGGGTTTAGATGACCCATCAATAGCATGGATTCAAATAAAACATCATGATAGGGTCCATGGAGAATGGTCTCATCATGGATCATGCATGCAACAAGGATGGGCCATTGGCCACATCCAAAGGGTCAAGTAGGATCTCCACCATTGATTTGTGGGTCCTACATGCTCCCATGCATTAAAAGACAAAGATCCATGAAATAAAAGGTAAAACTAGTCCTAAACATGCACCCACCTTTGATCTTCAATTTCTTCTTCCACCTCTAGGTTCCAATGCTCCAAGGGAAGAGATTTCAATGCTTAAGATGGGTTTAGAAGGGTTGGATTGGGAGGTGTAGAGGGTAGAAGTTGCTGGATTTTAGAGATGGGTTGGGACGTCCATGGCTATTACAAGGGAGGAATGAGAAATGAAAGAGAGAGGGAGAAAGAAGAGAGAGAGAGAGAGAGAGAGAGAGGTGATAGTTTCTAAGAAAGGAGTGGTTGTGTAAGAGGCATGGGGGCTAGCAATGAGTGCATGTAAGAAGCAGGTAGGGTGATGTCACCCTAGGGGTGACATCATCCTAATGATTGGTTTTTAGGAAAAAGCTACAACTGGGATAGGTGGAACCCGTAATCAAGCGATCAACGGCCGGGATAGAGCGCGGGCCACATCTCACGATCTAAGCGTCGAATTGGTGCACGAGACGTAGCGTTGGAACCACGGCGACGATGCGGTCGCAATGGCATGGGTCTCGGGTTCAGTCAGCTTGGGTTTACAAGATGCTACTTGATGACGCGTACAAATGCTATTTATAGGTCACGAGTTGCCAGAATTCGACCGGAGAAACCACGATGTCCCACGGAACAGCGAGATACTAGGACACAGGCCTGCTAGGCTAGCCAAACCAAAATTTAAGCTAACCAAATTTTAAACAGAATTTGATATTTAGCATGAACTTGAAGTTAGATTAGCCAAGGAAGTTAGGCTGGCCAAACTCCAGAGCAAAAACACTATTAAAACCCAAAATTAATTAGACTTTTGCAAGTACATAACCTAAGGTCTGGAACAACTTGTCTTGAACTTGGTTTAGTAAATACATGGGATAACTAGTCTTGAACTTGTTTTTAAATTGGGCAATGACTTCTTGAGGCGATAAGCCAATCTTGAGTTGTTCTTCAGACATGTCGAGTAGTCATGATTTTGTTGTGATTCTAAACTTGTGATCTAATGTCACACCCCAACCTCAGAAAATGAGCTCATAAAATTCTCGATCGCCGAATCCGATGTCGACAGCCTCTGTGGTACCCTATTCTCGACTCCAAGCGCCCATACGCTAGATTCTGATCTTGGGATCCTACAAGGAGGATTTTTAGTATGATTTTTTTTTAATGGAGCATAACCACAAGCATAACCAAGTCACAAAACAACATCACCACATAACCATTATATAAAAAACTTTAATTACAATGCGGAAAGGGAAATACAGGGTGATCAAAAATCTCCAAAATAGTCCGATACGTGCTCCTGCCTCAGCGCTGCTGCTATCCAACAACACCTGCACACAACGATCGTGCACAAGTTTACAAAAGCTTAGAGGGTGGTGTAAGTGTGTGCGCAAGGCGAGCGTCAAGTGTACAATATCAGAGTAATGAGGAAGTACGTGGGTAAGTCCATAAATGCTAACAGTTGTACTAAAGCTATATAATGCAAGGCATGAATGCTATCGTCCATATCAAGGCCATGCAATGCAAGGCTTATGTAGCCAATTGTCATATGCGAGATGCAATACAAGCATGCCAGTACTCATCAAGTATACATATCAGTACAGTTTCTCTCTATATATCACCAGGGTCTAATACACCACACACTAACTGCCTCCTCCCTAGTTGCACAGTCAAGCAAGTGGAAGAGACCACACTATCCGCCTGACCAGTAGTCTGCCAATACCTACCCGGCTCGTCGATATCGGACTTATTTGTGAGCTAGTCAAACTTAGCCTAGCTTATAGCCCCCTCACTCGGACGGATAAGGCCACAGCCCTTTTCAACCATCCACGACACAATGGGAGATGCGACCTACTGGTATTCAGCACTCGGGCGCTCGTGTATCCACTCGGTCTAGACGTTAGAGCATCTCCTAGTACCAAAAAGGTTATAGGATTTTCACCCAAGAACATCCTAAGTGCCCACAATGCTAGAGCCAATATTTCCAGTATCCGATACGACCATCCATGACGTGTCTGTGGAGGCCACGGCCCTGATGTCGCTAGTGCGTGCAGTGATCAAGTCACACATATGTAGAATGCATGAGTCACATCATCAAATCATGCAATAATCCTACGCGTACCACGCGCTTATGTGGGGGTACTCCGTCTTATAAGGAGTCCCATAAATGTCTCAGCCCAACGACTTATGTTATGATCAAACATTCCTCATATCAAGCCTACATATGATGCATATGGGCATGAATCATGGAGCTATACTAAGCATGTTATAAAGTGATGAATTATCAACAAGTATGGGCTATCAATGGGCCCTAAGGAGAGTTACGATGCGGACATTTAACCAACATTGTACTTACAATGTGGACGTCAAACCAACATTGTTCTCTAGGCACGGCTCGCCATAAATATCATTACATAAACCATAGGCGAATCACACAGTGCAATAGACCCTAAGGACATCCCGTTGGGCCTCGACCCATGGGCCTTGGATACATCAAATGGGCCGCATCATATGGGCCTTATAAAAATCAAGTAGTCCGCATCAATGGGCCTTATGTACATTGCAATTGGCCATATCCCATGGGCCTTTGAAAACATCACAATGGGCCTCGTAACACAGGCCTCATATATATTAAAGTGGGCCTCAACAGCAGGCCACAAATACATCGAATGGGCCTAATCACATAGGCCTTATATATATACCAAGGTGGGGTCCACTAGAACTATAGATCTGTGTTATTTTTAGTCTCAAGCCTGTAACATGAGCTTTCAAAAATGGTTGGACGGTTTGGATGCAACTCAAGCATCATGGTGGTTGTCATAAAGGCCCACCATCATGTATACATTATATAATATAATATATAAATGATATATATAATATATATAATATATATAATGTATACAATATAATATATATATACATATATATATATACATATACATATATATATATATGCACACACACACACACACACATATATCACAGGTGCAGTTCACACGTGGGGTGGGTCCCATATAGATGGATGACATGGATGAAACATATACCACATGGTGGGGTCCCCCAGCCGTCCAGCATCCAACTAAAACGGTTGGACGGCATATATAAAACACATACATTTTGGTGGGGTACACTAGCTGTCTAGCAGCTGGACGGCATTGATAAAATACATACATCTAGGTGGGTTCCACCGTCCACAGTAGTGGACGGTGTGAATAGAGCACATATATCACTGTGGGTCCCACGTGGGGCCCACCACAATGTTTATATACCATCCAATCCGTTGATAAAATCCCACGGACCCAAATGAATAGGAAAAACAAATTTCATATTGACCCAAAACTTCTGTGAACCCAAAAGTGGGTTTCAATGGCAGATGGTTCAACCCCACTGTATACGATGATGTGGGCCACCTGAGCCTTAGATGGGGCTGATATTTAGGTGGGGCCTACTTCAGGAAGGGGCCCACATAATGAACGATTTAGAAGGCATACACACATCATGGTGGGGCCCACGGCTGGGGGCCGTGGGTCCCTGCCGTCAGCACGCTAGTAGTAAGCGTTGCCTGTGCCTCTGACAGCAGCAATGTCTACTACATATTATTATTATTAAACTATTTTCTGGAGGTTTTTCGCAAGCGAGGCCCACATCGGAAGAATCCACCCCACCCACTGGCTTCTACAGTCTATAACAAATCCATCAGGCCCAATACTTGGCATATTTCAGCGTGTAGAAAAATTTAAATGAATTTAAATGGTGAAAATCACTGTTTGCTAAGGTATGGTCCGCCTAAGAGTCAGATTAACCTCATTTTTTGGTTCAATGCCTAAAATAGTATGGGGAAAAGGGTGGACGGTGTGGATTAAACCCATACGTCAATGTGGGGCCTATAGAAGTAGCTCACCCAAATAGCCTTGAACCAAGGCTGATATTTGTGTTTTCCTTTCAACGTCCAGCGTCCCTGGACGCTGGACGGTTATGTATTTCAGGTGGGCTACTCACGTGGGCCACCAAGTGATGGATGGGGTGGACACAACACTTAAAAAGTGGGCCCCACCTATAGATGACTTGGATAAAATACATTCCTTAGGGTGGGGTCCATCCGGGTGGGCCACATGGCCATATCAATCACATACAACCAAAAAAATGAAAGAGAGAGAGAGAGAAAGAGAGTGGGACACGGGCGGTGGAGGGCTACGCCACTATGAGTCCTCCCTTGCAAGCATTCATACATCAAGTGGGTCCCATTACACGTGGGCCCATCAAATCAAAATTCAACGATGGAGATCCTTTCTCCACTAAATGTAAGGTCTAGATGACCCTATCCATACAAGGAAATAAACATCATGATGGGGTCTATGGTGAATGGCCCCACATGGAATGATCATGAGGATCAAGGTGGGCCATCGGCCGCGCCTAGGTTCCAAAGTGAGATTCATACCATCAATCGGTAGGCCTCACTTGGCCCTTCATCTAAAAATAAAATCTAAGCTTATAGAAGCACCCACCGTTTGATCTTCTCGGTCCATTGGAACGTCGGTCTCCTTGTGTCTCACTTTGATGGAGAGGATGAGAAATGAACGGCTAGGATGATAGATTTTTGGGATGGAAAGTGGGCCACACAACTCACTTTTCTCTCATGGAAGAGCTTGGACGTGTGATGCTCTTGCTTGCTTTGGAAATGTGATGAGAATGAGAGAGAAAGAGAGAGAGTTGTAAGGAGAGAGAGTGAGAGATGGGTGATGGATGTGAGTGATGGGTGAGGTGATGGTGTACTTGACATGTATGGGTGTGTAAGAGAGAGGGTGAGAAAGAGTTGACTTGGTAGTTGCTTGACTTGGGGAGAGAGAAAGCATGGGTTGTATGTACTTGACATAAGGTGATTGATTGATTGATGTGACATGTTGTAGAGATTCTCTTAGGATTGTAAACTGCGACGTTTTCTTTGAAATAAATGCCAGCTCACATCTCCCTGCCAGGGTATCGTATCGGTATGAAAGATGCGGCGTTGGAACCGAGGTGATAGTGCGGTCATAATGATATAAGTTTCGGATTAAGCCGACTCAAATCTATGGGATACGACTTAGGGTCGATCGCAAACGTTGATTATACGTCGCAGGTTGCCGAAATTCGATAGGAAGCATCGTGGAAGTCGACTGAACAATACGAATTAGTCTTATAGCTTTCACCACATAATAAAAATTTCATCCTCAAAATTTATACCACATCGCAACTAACCATAACTCATAAGGGAGTAGGAAGCATAACATCATATATAATCAAAAAATAATACAACATACAATCAAACATCGAAAAGATGGGGATAGCGCTCGCGAATCTCCGCCTCACGCTCCCAATATGCCTCATCCACACTATGATGGCCCCACTGCACCTTCACCAAGGGAATGACCTTGGTCCACAGGACCTGCTCCTTCTGATCGAGGATACGAACTGACTGCTCAATGTAAGAAGCGTCCTCATGAACCTCCAACGCCTATCAATCAATAACAGGCACGATGTCTGACCCACACCTCCTCAACATAGAGATGTGGAAAACGTTGTGGACGCCAGACAACTGAAGTGGCAAGGCAAGCCGATAGGCCACAGTGCCAACGCGCCCGGTGATCTCGAAAGGTCCTATAAATCTCAGGGTAAGCTTGCCCTTCACTCCAAAATGAATCACACCCTTCATGGGTGAGACCTTGAGATACACATGGTCCCTGACGACAAACTCCAAGGGACGATGCCGACAATCAATAAAACTCTTTTGCCGACTCTGAGTTGTGTGCATCCTCTGCCTGATGATATCGATAGCCTCTGAATCTGTAGCACAACCTCGGGACCCACGAGACGCCGCTCTCCAACCTCGGTCCAACAACTCGGAGATCTACACGGTCTGCCATATAATGTCTCAAAAGGAGTCATACCAATGGTTGCCTGATAGTTGTTATTATACGTGAACTCAGCCAATCGCAGGTGCTCGTCCCAACTACCTAAGAAATCAATCGCACGGGCATGAAGCATATCCTCAAGGATCTGGTTGACCCTTTCGGTCTGCCTATCGGTCTGCAGATGGTACGCAGTGTTGAGCTGTAAATCAATACCCATCGCTCTCTAGAATCTCCTCCAAAACTGAAATGTGAACCTCGGGTTTCGATTTGAAACGATCGAGACAGGAACACCGTGTAGTCTCACGATCTCATCAACAAACATCTTGGCAAGTCGGTCCGTATGCCAAGTCTCATGAATCGCAAGAATATGTGCCGACTTTGTCAGATGGTCCACAACAACCGAGATGGCATCATGACTGTGCTGTGTCCTCGGCAAACCCACGACAAAATCAATAGATATGTGCTCCAACTTCCACATCGAGACACTCAATGGTTGCAATAGAATAAGGGGTCTTTGATGATCGGCCTTGACACGCTAGCACGTGTCACACTCGGCCACAAAACTGGATATCTTGTGCTTCATCCCCGCCCAAAAATACTGACACCTCATATCGGGATACATTTTCGTCAAGCCAGAGTGGATAGAGAACCGCGATTGATGTGCATTAGTCATAAGATCTCGGTGCACCTCAGGAACATCCGGGACACATAATCGGCCTCTAAAGTGAAGTCCACCATTAGAACCAATCTGCCAGTTTGACTGACTATCAGATGCTGCCTCTGCTCGGTAATCCTACAATGACTCATCTGCCTGTTGAGCCTCAATCACCCTTGTGATAAGAGAGGTTGAATTGACAGGCTCGATAACTGCACAATAGAAAACTGCAAGCCGATCTCGAAGTCAAATGCAGACACATCCTCAAGCATCCTCCACTCCTGAATCATCATGTGCACCACCAGGCCTCGTGGCTGACGGCTGAGGGCATCCGCTACCACGTTTGCCTTACCCGAGTTGTACTGGAGTTCAAAATCATAGTATTTTAAGAGTTTCATCCAACGTCTCTGCCTCATGTTCAGCTCAGACTGAGAAAACAGATACTTCATGCTCTTGTGGTCGGAGAAGTGCTTAAACCTCATCCCATAAAGATAATGCCTCCACACCTTCAGTGCGAAGACAACTGCTGCCAGCTCCAAATCATGCATGGGGTAGTTCAGCTCATGGACCTTGAGCTGGCGAGATGCATAAGCCACCAGCTTCCCGTGCTGCATCAGGACAGCACCCAAGACAACTCGTGAGGCATCGGTAAATACAACAAATCCATCACTCCCAAAAGGAAGAGTGAGGACAGGAGCAGATGTGAGGCGGTCCTTCAACTCCATAAATGCATGCTCACAAGTGTCGCTCCATACAAACTCGGCACCCTTCATAGTCAACCTGGTCAATGGGGCTGCAATACGAGAGAATCCCTCAATGAAACATCGATAGTAGCTTGCCAAACCAAGGAAACTGCGGTCTCAGATGCATTCGTGGGCTGGCCCCATTGACGCACGACATCAATCTTCGAGGGGTCTACGGTGACACCCAGCCTTGTCACCACATGACCAAGGAACTTTACCTCCTCTTGCCAGAACTCGCACTTCTCCAACTTCGCATAAAGTTGGTGTGCATAGAGGGTTTACAAGGTAATCTCCAGATGCCGCTCATGCTCCTCAAAGATCCTCGAATAGATCAGAATGTCATCGATGAACACCACAACAAATTGGTCGAGATACGGATGGAGGACCTCATTCATCAACTGCATGAATACTGCGGGCGCATTGGTCAGTCCGAAAGACATGACCTGGAACTCAAAATGACCGTAGCGAGTCTGAAGTCTGATATCCTCATCTCGGGAATCCGAACATGATGATACCGGACCGCAAGTCTATCTTTGATAAGAATCGCAAGTCTACCTTTCAAACAAGTCATCGATCCTCGAAGCGGGTACTTATTCTTGATGGTGAATTGTTGAATTGTCGTGTGATTTAGGGAAAAGTCCTGATGGATAAAGCCTAACATCTTCTCAACACATCTAGAGCACTCCCCACGGTGAACTACTCGGACGGATAAAGCTTCAACTTGTAACATTTTCCAAAGATTCCGGTAACTCCAATGGTGCCATACGATACGGGGCCTTCGAAATAGGTGCGGTACCAGGCACAAGATCAATTTGAAACTCAGTGTGCTGACGAGGTGGTAACCCCAGAATCTCTTGGAACACATCTGGAAAACCACAAACAACCGACAGCTGGTTGATACTCAAAGTAGTTGACTCCTCAACGACACACGATAACAGGTAAGAAAGCTGCTCTCCTCTAGGCTCGGTAATAAACTGGAACTCTGGCACGCCTGGTATTCAGAACGTGACTGTTCTTGTGGAGTAGTCTAATATGGCGTGGTACTCGGTGAGCCAATCCATGCCCAGGATGACATCAAACTCGAACATTGGCAATACAAATAAATCAGCAGGCAAAAAGAAATCCCCAATCAGAACCGGACAAGATGCCCAAAATCGGCCCAACACTGCAGTCTTCCCTAAGGGCGTCGATACTAACAAACCCTCATGGGCAGACTCCATCGGCAAACCGGTCGATCGATAGAAATCATCAGCCACAAAGGAATGCGATGCACTAGAATCAAACAACACACGTGCAATACAGTAGAAACAGGGAGAGTAACCCAATGACCCCTCCTAATGACTGAGGGTCCTGTTGGGCGGCATAAAATCTGCCCTGGGCCTACTGGGGAGGTGCAGGTCCCCTCTGAGGTCTCTACTGATGCTACTACTGCTGTGGCGGCCTGATCTACTACCTCTACTGCTGTGAGGGAGGCCCTGGAGGCTGGTGTTGTGGTCGTTGCTGCTGCTGTGGTGGTTGTCATGGAGGCTGATGTGGTGTCCTCGGCTACTGTCGCTGCAGATGGGGACACTCATGCACACGATGTTCTGTCCTACCGTACCCAAAGCAAGTACCTGTAAATGGTCCTAGAGGTGGTGTTGGGGGTACTGCTGGTGCTCGGAATGTTGGGCGGATCGTATGTCGCTGCTGTGAACGATGCTTCTACTACTGGGAACTACCAGAGGGTGCCTTCCTCTTCTGATCTACCCTCTGGTCACAGGCTCTCTGCAAACTGGCCCAATCTGACTCATAAATATGTGCCCTCTCCACGATCTGCTCAAATGTCGGAAGCATGTGTCCGATCATACGACTCCTGAGGGCAGGACGCAAACCGTTCTCAAAACGGGGGGTCTTCCGCCCCTCATCATCGACAAGGTACGTCACAAATCTCGACAGTGCGACGAAACGTGCCTCATACTGGGACACAATCATGTCCCCCTGGACTAGAGTCTCAAACTCTAATGCGCGCTTCTGTCACTCATGCTTAAGAAAGAACATTCGGTCAAACTGGTTTACAAATTCCTCCCAGGTCCACTCGAAATCGACCACTACCCATCGAGCTACAGATACCCACCAATGCTGAGCCTCACCCTGAATAAGAAATACGGCTAACGGGACTCGCTGCTGGGTCGTACATCTCATGGTGTCAAATATCTTCTCCACCTCGGAGCACCATATCTCCGCTGCAATAGGGTCTGGCTCGCCTCAAAAACATGAGGGATCATGCTATCGGAAGTTCTTGAGAAGGGCACACGTCCGCTCCTGTTCTACCTCAGCTGGCGTAACAGTGGGACGCCAACTCTGCCCCTGAAGAATAGCGGTCATCACCTAAAGCATCTGTTGTAGTTGAGTGACACTCACCGGTACAGTTAGATCCGCACTGGTCTCAGGTAGAGGAGTAGCATCCTCTAGCTGGAAAGCAAGAATATCTAGTTGTTGAGCGAGGGTCACAGATGGTAGAGTGGGAGTCACATGTAGTGGAGCGGGAGTTGCAGGTAGTGGAGCGGGATTTGCTCGGGTCGCTCTTCTAGCCATTACGTCCTATAAGAAGGAACAAGGACCTATCAGCCTTGAGAATTCTCGAAGACATAAACGTTAAGGGTCTATTTCAAAAATTTGTTAAATTATTCAGATCCGGAACCTACTCATTCTAAGTTCATAGCAGATATGTGATGTGATCTTAGGTATTCCCAAGTTATGCTCTGATACTAACTTCTGTCACGCCCCAAACTCAGAAAACGGGCTCATAAAAGTTTTGATCACCGAATCCGATGCCGACAGCCACCGTAGCACTCATTCTCAGCTCCCAGCGCCCATACGCCAGATTCCGATCCTGGGATCCTACAAGGAGGATTTTCAGTATGAATTTTTTTTAATGAAGCATAACCACAAGCATAACCAAGTCACAAAACAACATCACCACATAACCATTATATCAAAAACTTTAAGTACGATGCAGAAAGGGAAATACAGGGTGATCAAAAATCCCAAGATAGTCTGATACGCGCTCTAGCCTCAATGCTGCTGCTGTCCAACGACACCTGCAAGCAACGGTCATGCATAAGCTTACAAAAGCTTAGAGGGTAGTGTAAGTGTGTGCGTAGGGCAAGCGTCAAGTGTACAATATCAGAGTAATGTGGAAGTACGTGGGTAAGTCCATAAATGCTATCAGCTGTATCAAAGCTATATAACGCAAGGCATGAATGATATTGGTCATATCAAGGCCATGCAATGTGAGGCATATGCAGCCAAATGTCATATATGAGATGCAATACAAGCATGTCTGTACTCATCAAGTACACATATCAGTACAGTTCCTCTCTCGATATCATTGGGGTCTAATACACTTCACACTGACTGTCACTTCCCTAGCTGCACAGTCAAGCAAGTGGAAGAGACCACACTATCCCTGACCAATAGTCTGCCAATACCTACCCGGCTCGTCGATAGCAGACTCATTTGTGAGCTGGTCAAACTCAGCCTAGCTTATAGCCCCCTCACTCGGGTGGATAAGGCCACACCCCCTTCCAACCGACCACGACACAGTGGGAGACACGGCCTACTGTTATTCGGCACTCGGGCGCTCATGTATACACTCGGTCTAGACTTTGGAGCATCTCCTGGTATCAAAAAGGTTATGAAATTTTCACCCAAGGACATCTTAAGTGCCCACAATGCTAGAGCCAATATTTTCAGTATCCGATACAACCATCCACGATGTATCTGTGGAGGCCGCGGCCCTGATGTCTCTAGGGCGTGTAGTGATCAAGTCACACATATGCGGAATGCATGAGTCACATTGTCAAATCATGTAGCAATCCTGCCCGTACCACGTGCTCATGTGGGAGCACTCCGTCTTATAAGGAGTCCTGTAAATGTCTCAGCCCAACGGCTTATGCTATGATTAAACATTCCTCATATTAAGCATACATATGATGCGTATGGGCATGAATCATGAAGCTATACTAAGCATGTTATAAAGTGATGAATTATCAACAAGTATGGGCCTATCAATGGGCCCTAAGGAGAGTTATGATGCGGACATTTAACCAACATTGTACTTACAATGTGGACGTCAAACCAACATTGTTCTCTAGGCACGGCCCGCCATAAATATCATTACATAAACCATAGGGGAATCACACACTGCAATGGACCCTAAGGACATCCCATTGGGCCTCGACCCGTGGGCCTTAGATACATCAAATGGGCCGCATCATATGGGCGTTATATAAATCAAGTGGGCCGCATCAATGGGCCTTATGTACATTGCAATGGGTCATATCCCAGCCTCATAACATGGGCCTCATATATATCAAAGTGGGCCTCAATAGCGGGTCACAAATACATCAAATAGGCCTAATCACATGGGCCTTATATATATACTAAGGTGGGGTCCACTAGAACTATAAATCTATCTTATTTTTGGTCTCAGGCCTATAAAACGAGCTTTCAAAAATGGTTGGATAGTTTGGATGTAACTCAAGCATCATGGTGGTTGGCCTTTATGTATACATTATATAATATAATATATATAATGTATACAATATAATATAAATACACACACACACACACACACACACACATATATATATATATATATATATATATATATATATATCACAGGTGCAGCTCACACGTGGGGTGGGTCCCATATAGATGGACAGCATGGATGAAACATATACCACGTGGTGGGGTCCCCCTGCCGTCCTGCATCCAGCTAAAATGGCTGGACGACATATATAAAACACATACATTTTGGTGGGGTCCACTAGCTGTCCAACAGCTGGACAACATTGATAAAACACATACATCTAGGTGGGTTCAACCGTCCACAGTAGTGGACGGTGTGAATAGAGCACATACATCACTGTGGGTCCCACGTGGGGCCCACCACAATGTTTATATACCATATAATCCATTGATAAGGTCCCATGGACCCAAATGAATAGGAAAAACAAATTTCATATTGACCCAAAACTTCTGTGAACGCAAAAGTGGGTTTCAATGGTAGACGGTTCAACCCCACTATTTACAATAATGTGGGCCACCTGAGCCTTAGATGGGGCTGAAATTTGGGTTGGGCCTACTTCAGGAAGGGGCCCACATAATGGACGATTTGGATGACATACACACATCTTGGTGGGGCCCACGGTTGGGGGCCGTGAGTCCCTACTGTCCATCCGAGAAGCAGGCGCTACTGCACCTTTGACAGCAGCAGTGTCTACTGCAAATTATTTTTTTCTTTATACTATTTTTTAGAGGTTTTGCATAGGTGGGGCCCACATCGGAAGAATCCACCCTGCCCACTGGCTTCTACAGTCCATAACAAATCCATCAAGCCCAATATTGGGCATATTTCGGCATGGAGAAAAATTCAAATGAATTTAAATGGTGAAAATCACTTTTTGCTAAGGTATGGTCTGCTTGAGAGTCAAATTAACCTCATTTTTTGGCTCAACGCCTAAAATAGTATGGGTAAAAGGGTGAATGGCGTGGATTGAACCCATACGTCAATGTGGGGCTATAGGAGTGGCTCACCTAAATAGCCTTGAACCAAGGCTAATATTTGTGTTTTCCTTTCAACGTCCAGCGTCCCTAGACGTTGGACGGTTTTGTATTTTAGGTGGGCCACTCACGTGGGCCACCAAGTGATGGATGGGGAGGACACAACACTTAAAAAGTGGGCCCCACCTATAGATGACTTGGATAAAATACATGCCTTAGGGTGGGGTCATCCGGGTGGGCCACATGGCCATATCAATCACATACAACTAAAAAAATGAAAGAGAGAGAGATAGAAAGAGAGTAGGACATGGGTGATGGAGGGCTCCGCCACTATGAGTCCTCCCTTACAAGCATTCATACATCAAGTGGGTCCCATTACACGTGAGCCCATTAAATCGAAATTCAACGGTGGAGCTCCTTTTTCCACCAAATGTAAGTTCTAGATGACCCTATCCATACAAGGAAAATAAACATCATAATGGGGTCCATGGTGAATGGCCCCATCATGGAATGATCATGAGGATCAAGGTGGGCCATCGACCGTGCCTAGGGTCCAAAGTGAGATCCATACCATCAATCGGTAGGCCTCACTTGGCCCTTCATTTAAAAATGAAATCTAAACCTATAGAAGCACCCACCGTTTGATCTTCTCGGTCTGTTAGAACGTCGGTCTCCTTGTGTCTCACTTTGATGGAGAGGATGAGAAATGAAGGGCTAGGATGATGGAATTTTGGGGTGAAAAGTGGGCCACACAACTCACTTTTCTCTCATGGAAGAGCTTGGATGTATGATGCTCTTACTTGCTTTGGAAATGTGATGAGAAATGAGAGAGAGTAAGAGATGGGTGATGGATGTGAGTGATGGGGTGAGGTGATGGTGTACTTGACATGTATGGGTGTGTAAGAGAGAGGGTGAGAGAGAGTTGACTTAGTGGTTGCTTGACTTGGGGAGAAAGAAAGCATAGGTTGTATGTACTTGACATGAGGTGATTGATTGATTGATTGATTGATGAGACATGCTGTAGAGATTCTCTTGGGATTGTAAACGCACGGTGTTTTCTTCGAAATAAACGCCGGCTCGCATCTCCCTGCCAAGGTATCGGATTGGCATGTAAGACGCAGAGTTGGAACGCACCAACGGTGCGATCGCAATGATATACGTCTTGAATTAAGCCGACTCAAATCTATAGGATACGACTTAAGGTTGATCGCAAATGTTGATTATACGTCGCAGCTTGCCAGAATTCAATGGGAAGGATCGCGGAAGTCGACAGAACAGTACGAACTATGATACGGGTCTTACATCTAACTTGTAACACTTTTGTCTTATGAAATTTGACAATTAATGTGTGCTAAATATATAAACAGTTACATTTATTCGTGGGTATCATCAAAATCCTTGGGTTGTTTGCACATGTTAAAGATATTAAGCTTTAATGTCATGTTCCCGAAAGATAATTTCACAACTCCATTCCTATAATTGATGATGGCGTTTGATGTAAATAGGAATGGTTGACCAAGGATGATGGGAATTTGAGTGCTTATGTCTATGATGGGTTGTGTGTCCAAGACAATAAAATCCACTAGAGAATAGAATTTATTTACTTGCACAAGCATATCCTCTATCATCCCCCTCGGTATGCAAATAGATCAATCAGCTAGTTAAAGTGTGGTCCTAATGGGTTATAATTCACCAAGGTTGAGTTGTTTGTAGACTGAGTACGGGATCAGATTTATGATCGCCCCTAAGTCAAGTAGTGCATGCTCGATCTGGTCGTTAACAACCCCGAGTGTAGGGCTACGTTGTAGTAATAACTCGGTAAGACCAAGATTGAATCCACCGGGAATGGGGAACACAGTTTAGAACTAATCTAAATCTAACTTAGTTGTCTGATTTTTTAATACAAAAATGAAAAAAATGTTTTAATTAATAAAGATAAAAGACTAAGGATCCAGAAATCCAATTATAACAATCTCAATATTAATCTACTTGATTTAATGATAACTCAATGGGAATCAAAGTCCTATCATATCAAATTGGATGATGGAGCGGTTAAAGTATAATATGGTGTTGAACTTTATTGGATTAGTTCACACATGAAGCACCAATCTTATGATCTCAGGGAACTCATACATCAACCATGCCCATAGACGATGGTGGATCACAAATTTTATAAATTACCCGATTCCAAAATAGGTAAGAAGATATTAAATGCTTCCCGAGTATTTACAATAATAAATCATAGAAAACTGAAAATATTCCTTCATTCAAACTAATAATTAATGGAAGTTCAATATAAACTTGAATCAAAGTAAACTAAACATTAAGAATAACTACAATTTTCATCCCTTAACCTTAGTTAAGAGATTAGCTAATCATAGCTAATATCCTAGAAAAAAATAAAAGAAAAACTAAAAAGATCTACTAGAACCTGTGAAAAAATCGAAGTAAAAGAACGTTGTCAAGCGCTCCACGTAGGCCTTATCTCCCTTTCCAAACCCTAAAAGATAATTTGGAACATTCTAGTGACTCCTTTAAATAGTTTTGAAATTCCATCTTTTGCACCGCCTCGTAAAAGTTCATAAACTGACTTTGAATTGACGCAATTACCATGCCTTCGATGACATCAAAGATTGTCTAGAACTGTCTAGCGAGTTGAACTGAAAATTCCTAAAATTGTCGATGTCATCAAACTGGCTTCGATGTCATCGAAGTCTTTTTCTATAATTTTTCAGAACTACGTTTTTCTGGTCCCAGAATTTCATAATATGATTATTCTGGCCCTGAATTTTCATTATTCATTTTGCTTGGTTTCTTCACTTTAAATCTTCGATTGCCTTCATTCCTTGGTTTCCTTGGATCTTTGGCATGTGAATTCTTCATTAATGACTCTAAATCTCCAATTCTTCATTATCTTCTTTTGAGCTCTAAATCCATCCTTTTAAGTGCATATTCATATAGGCTTCTGAATCACCTCGCATGACAAAAATATACATAAGTAAATCGAATTAACATTTAAATGCCAGTATAACTAACATAATTGAAGGATTAAATATGCAATATTTGAGTCTCAATACACCCCCAAACAATATTTTGCTAATCTCGAGTAAAACATGCGAAAGATATTTCGAAGACAAAAGAATAATTTCTATAAGTTCAAGCGGTTTTAAAAACAATCCAGATTATAGAAACCTAAAATACATTAATGTTGAGCACTATTTTCTCCTGAACTCTAGCACTTGGTAATTGTAATAATGATCATCAACTTAATGTGTAAGCTAGATGTGACATGTGAATTACATGGCTCAATCAATGTTTAAAAACTTCAAATTAAGAATTAATAACTCCAAGTTAACTTTAAAAATCTATCAAGTGACTAAAATTCAGATTTCAATAATCCTCGACCACTAAATATCTTATCATCCTAATATATGAATTATCTCACTTAAATTCACATAAATTTTAAGAATTTTGCTTAAAATTTTAACAAATTTGTTCAAATTCGAAGAATTTCTAAAAGAAAACTTACCCCCCAATCTAAAATCTACATTGTTCTTAATGTATAAACATATGCAATAACAACAATATTGAGAGGAGTGAAAATAAAGTGGAGTAGATGAGGAGTGCCTGGAAGGAGACAGACAGATGGGCTAGTTCGATCTTTCTATCAAAAGATATTCTATCAACTAAACTAAACCTAATAAAACAAACTAATCCTAAGAAACAAATAAATCCTAATCCTAAAAAAGGAAGAGAAAACTACTCATTCTTGACAAATAGGTTCCTCCTCTGGCTAGTATGTTTATAAATTTCTTAGTAGGTTTCTCAACAGGATCATCGAAAAGCCCTTTTTGTAGTAGGCCAATATGTTTTGGAGCATCGATGTCTAGAGAAATTTATGATCCTCAACATAAAGTTTTCTTTTAATCCCCTGAGGTATTTAAAGTGGATAATATTCAGCCGTGGTAGAAAAATTTTCAATGTTTGTACACCATGATGAATCAGAGACTACAATTAGGTGAAATTCAAAAAATGCTCATTAGTGTAGTCTCAACACATTTTGAAGTTACAGACTTCAGTTCAATTTTTAACTCCTCCTTTAATGGTAAACACTCTGGATCTGTGAAAGGAAGTGCTTCAGAATAATGATTCCCTTAGTAACAAGTACTGATGTATTGTCCTATAAGGCATTCATTATGTCTTTTATCAGGTTATCATTAAAATCCTCAAAGTGCGCCAAGCAAACTTTTAAAGAGTTGAGACATTCCATTTAAAGGGACTCATTCACTACATTGAAATTAATCAGGTCATGTGGATGGAGTAGAGCGTCATCACTATATATGAAAAGTAATCATGCTTCTTGTCATGCCCCAAACTCGAAAACTGGGCTCATAAAATTCTCGATTGCCGAATCCGACGTTGAAATCCTCCTTGTAGAATCCCAGGATTGGAACCTGGTGTATGGGTGCCGAGAGCTGAGAATGGGGTACTATGGAGGTTGTTAATCAGGTCATGTGGATGGAGTAGAGCGTCATCACTATATATGAAAAGTAATCATGCTTCTTGTCATGCCCCAAACTCGAAAACTGGGCTCATAAAATTCTCGATTGCCGAATCCGACGTTGACAACCTCCATAGTACCCCATTCTCAGCTCTCGGCACCCATACACCAGGTTCCAATCCTGGGATTCTACAAGGAGGATTTCAAACATGATTTTGATTTAGTATAAGTATAACTATAAGCATAACCCATGAATAATAACCACAAGAATACCATCACAAAATTCACTATGATAAAAAACTTTAAAGTACAATTCGTATGAAGGGAAATACAAGATATGATAACGAAAACTCTTAAAGCTCGACTGTACACTGCTGCGGCTTCTATGCTACAGCTGTATCCCGGCGTCACCTGCATGCATCAATCATACATAAGCTTATAGAAAGCTTAGAGGCTAGTATAAGTGTGTGCGTAATATGAGCGTGCTCAGAATGCAATGTCAGAATAATGCAGAATCATGCTGATGAGTACATGAATGCAATCAGCCGTACCAAGGTTATGCGGTGCAAGATATGAATGCTATCGGCCATATTAAGATCATGCAATATACAATGCAACTCATGCATGCCAATCCTCATCCACATATCAACGTAGCTCCACAATAAAACATCAAATATCAGTACGGTTCTCACTCTGGATAATCACCGGGGTTTAGTATACTGCAAATGGCACTGCCACTTTCCCAGGTGCGCAGTCCAAGTGAGCGTAAGAAACCTCACTATCCGCCTGGCCAATACTCTGCCAATACCTATTTGGCACGTCGATAGTGGACCTATTTATGAGCTGGTCATACTCAGCCTAGTAATGCCCCCTACACTCGGGCGGGTAAGGCCACACCCCTTTCTAACCGACCACGACATAGTGGGAGATACAGCCTCCTGGTATTCGGCCCTCGTGCGATCATTTATCCACTCGATCTCGACATTGGAGTCATCCTCTAGTACCATCGGGTTTAGGAATTTTCACCCAAGGACATTTATGGCACCTTAGTGCTTAGTAGCAATACTTTCGGTGTCTAATCCTGCCATCCATAATGTGCCTGTGGAGGTCATAGCCCTGATGTCGCTAGGGCATATAGAAATCATATCATACAAATGCGAAGTGCATGAATCACACTACCAGTCATGTAATAATCCTACGCATACAGCGCACTCACGAAGGGCAACTCCGTCTATTAGGGGGCCCATAAACAATCTACCCAAAGGCATATGCTATGATCATTCACTCTGCATATTAAGCATACATATGATGCATATGAGCATGAATCATGAAACCATACTAAACATGTTATGTGGTCATGGATCCTGTGCGTACCGAAGAGGGGCCTAGACGGCCTACATGTTACAAGTATGGGCCTATCAATGAGCCCTTGGGAGAGTTACAATGCGGACATTTAACCATCATTGCTCTTATAATATGGATGTTAAACCATCATTGCTCCCCAGGCATGGCCACCAAAACATATTACATACATTGTGGTGGAATCTCACATCACAATGGGTCTCATATACATCATAGTCGGCCCACACAAAGGCCTCACATACATCTCATTGGGCCTCATATACATCAAATGGACCAATCAAATGGGCCGATTCAAATGGGCCGACTAAATGGGCCGATTGAATGGGCTGATCAAAATGGGCCGAGTTGAGTGGAGCAAGTCGAATGGGCTAATTCAAAAGGACAAACCTAACTCAACTATTTAGAAATCAATACACACACGCACACACAAATGAATCGCATCAAAAGATCAACTGGACCATATCACAGATGGCAATGGAGATAATGATTTTCACCGTTATAAAATTCCAAGCCCACCATCAGGTTCATTTTTATCCAATCTGTTGTAAGGTCACAAAGACCTGGTTGGGAGGAAAAAACAAATATTAATTTAATCCAAAACTGTCGAGGTTCAAAGGATTTCAATGGTAGGCATTCATCCCTCCACTGCTTTCTATGGTGTGGTCCACCTGACACATCTACCTCATTTATTGTAGCCTCAAGCCTTAAAACTATCTTTCAAAATGGTTGGACGGTTGGGACGCAACACATGCATCATGGTGGGTCCCATAGGGATGAACAACATAGATAAAGCACATACCTCATGGTGGGGGCCACACTGATGGAAGGCGTGGATACAATACATATATCAATGGTCCCACGTGGGGCCCACCATAACGTTTACTTCCCAGACAATCTGTTAATAAGGTCACGGGGACCTGAATAAAGAGGAAATACAAATTTCATAATGATCCAAAACTTCTATGACACCCAAAAGGGTTTCAATAGCAGACGCTCAACCCCTACTGTTTCCTGCAGTGTGGGCCACCTGAGTTCCTCATACGGCTGATTTTTGGGCTGGCCCATAGCTAGGAGGGAGGCCCAAGAAATGCAAGGTGTTGATGTTCAACTCACATCATGGTGGGGCCTAAGACGGGGCCCACTGACCAACACCATGCAAAGCAGCGGACGCTGATTGGTACAACGTCCAGAGATGCTGATAGCAACAACATCTGTTGTTGTTGTTGTTGTTGTTGTTGTGTGTGTGTGTGTGTGTGTGTGTATAATTCAACATGTTTTGGTAGGTAGAAACATCAAGGTGATTTGAATGGCGAGTAGAAACATTAAGGTGATTTGAATAGTAGAAATCCTTGTTTCTATGCTAAGGCCTGCCAGAAAAATCGGATTAGCTTCGTTTCTCGACTCAACGCCTAAAATGGGTTGAGAAATAGGATGGACAGCGTGGATTAAATTAGTACATCAAGGTGAAGCCTGTATGAGCAATCCACCAAAGCTTGTTGAATCAAGCTAATATTTATATTTTTAAGATTTTATTTTATTTTTGTGTTGATGCCTGTCAACACACCACACTGTTAGTTCACACATTACCATGGGGCCACGTCCAGCTTCTAGGATGGAAATAACATAGGCATCATGGTGGGTCCCACATGGACGTGGCCCATCATGCATGTATATATATATATATTATATTAATGTATATTTAATATATATATATATTAATGTAATTTAAATATAATATATTATAGATCATTTAACCAGCATGTGGGACTTCCCCACCGTCCCAACAGTGGATGGTGGATTTGCCTGAAATGTGGTGGGCCACACCGTTTGATGGGTGGAGTAGATTTAACACAATTCAGTGGGGCCCACTTCATTCTACGGGGGGAATAAAGAGAGAGAGAGAGAGAGAGAGAGAGAGAGAGAGAGGGAGAGAGAGATAGAGAGAGAGAGAGAGAAGATGCCATCTAAAGGGGAGGGACCCCACCACTATTGGGCCCTGTAACAGCCCAGATTTTTCTCAACCTGGAATTAGACGCCCTTAGGCAATGGGTCGTCCTAACGCCTTATTAACTTGTCAAAACTCTTTCCCTAAGTCAAAAATCATTTTTTACCCTTTTCCTTCACAAATCTCACCTTTCACCATCTTGTTCTTTAAATTTTCTAAGTACTTTCACCCTAGCCACTATCTTAAACTAGTTAAGTATTATAACTTGGATCACCTTACATACAAACTACAAAGGCCTGAGTACCACCTCGACCAGAAATCACTTAGGATTAAATCCTTTAGAAATGAGACAAAGTAACTAAGTGCTAAACTAGATTAGCTACAGAGTCTACTAGAATCGCTTTAAATACGATCTGCAAGACCAAAAACTTGTAGAATCATTGACGCTAGGTTACCCTAAAACCTAGGATCAAACTCATTACCCGACTGCTCTCAGGAGCACTTTGAAACTCCGTATCAGGTCTAGACCGCACATCGGGAGTCCGATTAATACGAAGTTAAGGAGTTAGGACCACCTCACTGGGCTTGACAACCATCTCGGAAATCAAATCCAACCAATGTCCCCTGTTCGCTTGAGTTCGGAGCGAGAGAGTGTGAAAACACTTATTTTCTTTCCAAAATAAATATCTTGAATAGTAATCTGAGACTTGTCGCTTGCAGGTCAGTATTAAGTAACCAGACCGTCAGAATCTGACCTAAATATACTCTCGGATCAGGAAAAATTTCATAAACATTTACATGTACTCGGAATCTCCGATCGAGACCCACTGACCGTCGAACTGAAACTAGTCTGTCACGCGTGATCTGAAATCCCGAATGAAATGAAAACTTGACTAAACATAGATCCAGCGTTAATGAGCTTAAGTCCTACCTTTGGCTCAAGGGGGGGCTCCGGAAATGCTCCGTTGAGCTGAAACAGATGCCCTTTGGACAAAACCTAAGTATACCTTGACTTTAAGTTTATTTTAGTGAGATTTTAGGCTATATAAGGACCTTAGAAACCTCTCTCTCACAGCCATACGAATTTGAGAGAAACCCTAGAGAGAGAAGAGAGAAAAGAGAGAGAAAGTGTGGGAGATGTGGGAGCATCTCCTTGCCGCTGCTATACATGTTCAACCACTCCTTCTCATCACTTTTTCGGCGATTCCAGCTCCATTTCTAGGTAAGAAACCCTAACCCTAATCTGTTTTGGGGTTGTATAGGTTGTAGGTTATGAAATAGCTAACCTATTTCATTCTATAGGTTACCAAACTGCCATATACGGATGCTTGGCAAACCTATCGACTTCGTTACGATTCTACGATAAAAGGTGCGGACTTTAGGTGTATAGGTTACAGTTTTCAATGCTTTCAATGTCAGATAATGATAGATTCATGATCTGCATGCAATTGCACTGTGCAAAGTGCTTTCCGTTTTCTGTTTCGATTAAAGATGTAGAATATGGAATTTTACATATTCTAGGTACTCGTAGAAAATACCGTATATATTTTGGAAATGTGTTTGACATGATTATTTGTTGTATGAATATACGATATATGGATAAAATACTTATTTCGCAAAAGGATTCGCCGTAATACATGTTTTGCTAATATACACTATGTATGTAGAAAGACTGTATTGTAGAAAGTACCGTATACGTATATATTTTAGAGATGTGTTTGCCATGATTATTTGCTATATAAATATATTATATATGCGTAAAATACTTGCTTGGCGAAAGGACTCGCCCTAATACATGTTTTGCTAACATACATTAAATATGTTGAAATAGTGTATGCTAAGTGTTTGTGAAAATGCTTGTGTGAGTAAGTGTTTGGATGTTGATGCCTTAGGTAGGTGTTGAGATGGGATTCTCAACTACCTTAGAGACATGTATGATTACCTCCATGAGGTTGTTTACTTAAACCCCTTACTTGTGCAATATATGTGTTTGTATTCCTACTTATGTAGTGCTTTACAACATGCTTTATAACATGCTTTTTAACATACTTTATGACATGTTTACTAACATGCTTGAATTACTTTGTTTACCATGCTTTACTCCACATGCTACGTATAAAGTTTGATTGAGTTTGGGACTGTTTATAGTCCAGACAGTTGGTACTAGACTTGAAATTGTGGTTGAGTTTCATGTTACCACGTAAGATGTGTTTGACGAACCCGAGTTGTACGTCAGTTGGTGACAGTGGTTAGGCCACACAAAGTGCTTATGCACTTCATGTCATTCAATTGATTGTACGCTCGAGCTAGTCAGGCCCGTCAAGTAACCCGATATGTCTAATGTATGTTCACCATGTTTGGTCGCTACTGCTTAAACATAGGGTACCAAACTTACCAGTGGAATCCCGTTAACCATGGTACCTCGATCCGCTAAGACTCATGAGCCGGGCATGGTGGTATGGGACACCGTGGTCGAGCTGTCGGCCTATGCTGGGGCTACATGCCTCCCCGTAGTGACCAGTGAGCAACCAGACTCGTGAGCCGATTATGGTGGTATGGGACACTATATTCGAGCTGTCGGCCTACATTACTTGATGGGTGATGGGCGAGTGGTGCAACGATTCTATGTAATAGCCCTGGCAGCCCTGACCATATCCAGTGTAGTGACCTCGAGCATACTCTAAATCTACAGTGAGGCGACGAGCCTTCCCGTAGTAACAGAGTATAAGCTAGGCCTGTATTGATAAGGTGATGGGGGAGTGGTGCAACGATTCCACGTAACAGCCCTAGCAGCCCTTGCAGTGACCTAGAAACACACCATCGTATGAGATTGTCTAGGACTGATGACCCTAAAATGGATCATGATTGGGAATGATACAAGGGAGGTACCTTAGTTTCCCAATCCTGCTATTTGAAATGGACTAATAACAACTCGGTAATCATGCTCAGCATGCATTGCATGTGCTTGGAAGATGTGGAACACTGGGGGATGAAAGCATGCCGCGAACGAAGATGGTGTCGCATGAGGGAGTATGTCAGTGAGGGCATCCATCATAACTGCATCCATACTTGCATTAATAAGAGTAGTTAAGAGTGTTTGATTTTACTGCTTTATCATTACTGCTTGACTGAATTGATAACATGTTAACCTATGCTTTACTGTTCCACTGAGTTGATCACTCACTCCCACGTTACGGGACAGTGTTGTACACACCAACCAGATTTGTTGAGTTTCAGGTGATGGCAATGCTTATGAGGTAGAGCCGGACTGCTACTATGATGTTGAGGAGGAGTTCTCCTATCTGTAACTCTCTGGCAGGTCTATGAAGACCTGGTATTATATCGACGGGGCTATGGTACTTGGGATAGAAGACATTACACTTCCTCACATTTGGTATATGTTAGAACTGTACTTGTAATTAATTAACCTGGTAACTTTATCATACTCTGGAGACTCACCACTGTTTTTATATTATATATATTTATCACAGTCTTCTGCTACAATTTAACTGTCTCTGGAGTATGATATGTTGTTTTGGCTTAATCTTACTCATGTTTAATGTACGAATACAGTCAACATTCAATCATCATTCATTTTGTTGCATAAGTGATGTTCTGGAACTCGGGAGTTGAGTTTATGCTCGACCCCCGATTTTTGGGATGTTACAGGCCCTCCCAAATACAATGCATATATCAAGTGGGTTCCACAATAAATGGGCCCTTAGGAATCGAAATCGATGATGGATCACCCACATATTGAACTCCTCCTTGATCCCTTGGACTCTTGTGCTCCTTGCCTTCACTTTCAATGGTGGTTGATGGAGTTTTGATGGTGGGGATGAGAGATAAGAAGGTGGGCTACACTTGTTGATTTGGGAGAGCTTGGGAAGATTTGGACGTGGGGTGTTGTTGCTTGGCAGGTTGTTTTTGAGAAATGGGGGAGAGAGAAGAGTAATGGGATGAAAAGGTGATGAAGTGATGGGTGATGGGTGATAGGTGGAGTGATGGAGTTGTAAGAAAGGGATGGGTGGAGAGAGAGAGAAAGAGAGAGAGAGAGAGAGAGAGACTTGATTTTGGGAATGAGAAGGGATGGGTTGCTTGTACTTGACATTTACTGATTAACTGATTGATTGATGGGATAGGTCATAGAGATTCTCTCAGAATTCGCACACGCGGTGTTTTCCTCGAAATGAACGCAGGCCCATATCTTTTAGCCTGAGTATCGGGTCAGTGCACGAGTCGCGGCGTTGGAACCATGGCGACAGCACCATCGCTAAGATATAAGTTTCAGGTCGAGCCAACTTCAGTATGCAGGACTCAACTTAGGATCACGTGCAAACGTTAGATACAGGTCGAAGATTGCCGGAATTCGACCAGAAGGACCGTGGAAGCCTATGGAACAGTACGGACTAGGATACGAGTCTTACAGCTCTCCCCACCAAATAAAAATTTCATCCTTGAAATTTACGCAATCATCACAACTAAATGTAACGCATAAAGAATGAGGAAACCTAACATCATCATATAAAATCAGAGACAGCATATAGGATACAACATATGATCAATCATCAAAGAGATGGGGATAGCACTCTCGAATCTCAGCCTCGCGCTCCCAAGATACCTCATAAACAGAATGGTGACTCCACTGAACTTTCACTAAAGGAATGACCTTGGTCCGCAGGACCTGCTCCTTCCGATCAAGGATACGAACTAGCTGATCAATGTAAGAACCGTCCTCACGAACCTCTAATGGCTGCCAATCAATAACAAGAACGACGTCTGACCCACACTTCCTCAACATAGAGACATGGAAAACGTTGTGAAAGGCAGACAACTGAGATGGCAAGGCAAGCCGATAGGCCACGACGTCAATTCTCCTAGTGATCTCGAAAGGTCCTATAAATCTAAGGGCAAGCTCTCCCTTTGCTCCAAATCGAACTACACCCTTCATGGGTGAGACCTTGAGATACACTCTGTCCCCAACTGTGAACTCCAAGGGATGATGCCAGCGATCAGCAAAACTCTTTTGCTGACTCTGAGCTGCATGCATCCGATAGCCTCTGACGTCTGCTGCACAAGCTCGGGACCTAGGATACGCCGCTCTCTGATCTCGGTCCAACAACGGAGATCCGCATGGTCTACCATAGAATGCCTCAAAAGGAGTCATGCCAATGGTCGCCTGATAGCTATTGTTATATACAAACTCAGCCAATCGTAGATGTTTATCCCAACTACCCCCGAAATCAATTGCGCTGGCCCGAAGCATATCCTCAAGGATCTGGTTGACCCTCTCGGTCTGGCCATCGATCTACGGGTGATATGCGGTGCTAAGCTATAAATCAATGCCTATAGCTCTCTGAAAGATCCTCTAGAATTGAGATGTGAACCTCGGGTCTCAGTTAGAAACGATCGAGACTAGAACACTGGGCATCCTCATAATCTCCTCGATGAATAACCTCACAAGTCAGTCTAAAGGCTAGGTTGCACGAATCGCAAGAAAATGTGCCGATTTCGTCAGACGATCCACGATAACCCAGATGGCATCATGACCGCGCTAAGTCCCCATCAATCCTATAATGAAATCTGTCGATACATGCTCCCACTTCCATGTCGGGACGCTCAGCGGCTTCAATAGACCTGGGGGTCTTTGATGATCAGCCTTGACACGCTAATATGTGTCACAGTCGGCCACAATACTGACAATCTGGCTCTTCATCCCCACCCAAAAATACTATCACCTCATATCACGGTACATCTTCGTCGAGCCAGGGTGGATAGAAAACCATGATCGATGTGCCTCGGTCATAAGATCTCTGCACAACTCAGAAATATCCGGGACACATAATCAGCCTCTGAAGCGAAGTCCACTATCAGAACCAATCTGTCATTCTGTCTGACTCTCAGATGTTACCTCTGCTCGATAATCCTGTAATGACTCATCTGTCGGCTGAGCCTCGATCACCCTTGCGACAAAGAGAGAGTTGAATTGTCAGGCTCGATAGCTGAACGATAGAAGACTATAGACCAAAATCGAAGTCGTACTCTGATATATCCTCAAGCATCCTCCACTCCTAAATCATCATGTGTACCACCATGCCTGGTGGCTGACGGCTAAGGGCATCTGCTACCACATTCATCTTGCATGGGTAGTACTGGAGTTTAAAATCATAGTCCTTAAGAAGCTCCATCCAGCGTCTTTGTCTCATGTTTAACTCAAACTGCGAGAAGAAGTACTTCAAGCTCTTATGGTCAGAAAAGAGCTCAAACCTAACCCCATAGAGATAGTGCCTCCACACCTTCAATGCGAAGACAACTGTTGCGAGCTCCAAATCATGCGTGGGGTAGTTCAGCTCATGGACTTTAAGCTGATGAGACACGAAGGCTACAGGCCTGCCGTACTGCATTAGAACAACACCTAAACCAATACGTGAGGCATCGATAAATACGACAAATCCATCACTCCCAGAGGGAAGAGTGATGACAGGAGTGAACGTCAGATGGTCCTTCATCTCCATGAATGCCCTCTCACATGCATCAGTCAAACAAAGTCTGCGCCCTTCCGAGTCAACCTGGTCAACTGGGTTGCAATAGGAGAGAAGCCCTCAACGAAACGTTGATAGTATCCTGCTAAACCAAGGAAACTACGGATCTCAGACTCAGTCGTGGGCTGGCCCCACTGACGAGCTACCACAACCTTCGAGGGGCCCACTGCGACACCCTCCCTCGTCACTACGTGACCGAGGAATCTCACCTCCTCCTGCTAGAACTCGCACTTCTCCAACTTCGCATACGGCTGGTGGTTACGGAGGGTTTGTAATGCGATCTCCAGATGCTGCATATGATCCTCATGGGTCATCGAATATATTAGAATGTCGTCAATGAAGACCACAACAAACTGATCGAGATATGGATGAAAGACCTCTTTCATCAATTACATGAAGACCGCGAGTGCATTAGTCAGTCCGAAGGACATGACCTGAAACTCAAATTGACCATAAAGCGTCCTGAAAGCCGTCTTTGGGATGTCCTCCTCTTGGATCCGAATCTGAAGATAACCGGAACACAGTTTAATTTTTGAAAAGAACTGTGCACCCTGCAACTGATCAAACAAATCATTTATCCTCGAGAGTGGGTACTTGTTCTTGATCGTAACCCGGTTGAGCTCACGGTAATCCACGCAGAGCCTTAACTAGCCATCCTTCTTCCTAACGAAGAGTACCGGCACTCCCCAATGCAAACTACTCATACGAATGAACCTCAACTCACGTAACTCGTCCAACTGTCGCTGTATCTCATGCAACTCCATCGGTGCCATACGATATGGGGTTTTTGAGATAGGGACGGTACCAGGTACAAGATCGATATAGAACTCAATATGACGGCTAGACGGCAATCCCAGAATCTCCTGGAACACATCGGGAAAATCACAGACCACCGACAACTGATCGATACACAAGGCAATGGGCTCCTTGACTGCATAGGACATCAAACAAGACAACATCTCTCCTCTAGGATCAGCAACGGACTGAAACTGTGGCAAGCCTAGTATGCAAAAGGTGACTGTCCTCGTGGAACGGTCCAAGATGGCGTGGTACTCAGCAAGCCAATCTATCCCTAGGATAACATCAAAATCTAACATCAGTAGCACGTACAAGTCGGCGGGCAAGAAAATATCTCCCACTAACAAAGGGCAAGATGAACAGTAGCGGCCTAATACTGTAGTCTTCCCCTAAGGTATCGATACGGTCAATCCCTCACTAGTAGACTCTGTCGGCAATCCAGTCGATTAGTAAAAATCCTCAGACATGAATGAGTGTGAAGCACCTGAATCAAATAGTACTCGGGTGATGCATGTAGAGACTAGAAGTATACCCTCAACGACTCCTTTGGAGGTCTGCGGGTCCTGTTGAGCCGCGTAGAACCTAGCCTGAGCTGGATGGGGAGGTGTCTGTCCTCTCTGAGGTTCCTGGTGCTGATACTGCCTCTACGATGGCCTATACTGCTATCTTCAATGCTGCTGGGGCCTCGGCGGTTGAGGTGGTCCGCTTCACCGCCGCGCTAGAAATTTCGCTTGCCGCGGTCGCCGCCACCTGGAGGCTACTATGGTCCTCTCGGCTGCTGCAGATGAGGGTGAGGGCACTCATGCATGCGGTGCCTTGTCCCACCACATCCAAAATAAGTACTAGAAAACGGTTGTTGGGGTGGCGCTAGAGGTGTCGATGGCGCCGCTGGTACTGCTGGTACTCT
Source organism: Magnolia changhungtana (assembly GCA_030180095.1). NCBI lineage: Eukaryota > Viridiplantae > Streptophyta > Magnoliopsida > Magnoliales > Magnoliaceae > Magnolia > Magnolia changhungtana. Next base: position 4,357,039 of record JASAUF010000621.1, read on the forward strand.
GGTGGATGAGTGGCTCTTGTATCTCTGTGGTCGTCGATACTGCTAAGAGCTAATGGAGGGGGCCTGCCTCTTTTAGCCTCTCCTCTGATCTCGATCGCTCTATGTGTTGCCCACTCTGTCTCGTAAATATGGTTTCTTCAAACTACCGCCAGAAAAGTCGAGAGCTCATGCCCAATAACATGGCCTCGAAGACTGTAACGTAAGCCGTTCTCGAAACGGTGGGCCTTCCACCCCTCGTCATCGACCAAATACGGCGCTAACCTCGATAGCGCTACAAAACGAGCCGCATACTACGCCACAGAATGTCCCCCTACACCAGAGTCTCGAACTCTAACACTCTCTGACGACGAATATGGTCAGGGAAGTACTGCTACTCGAATCGGTTAATAAAGTCCTCCCATGTCCAGACATAATCAGGCCCTACAACACAGGTAACGAAGGTCCACCAGTGCTCGGCCTCACCCTGGAGAAGAAATACTGCCAACCAAACTCGTTGTTGGGTCGTACATGCCATAGTATAAAAAAATATTCTCCACATCGGAGCGCCACCTCTCAGCTGCAGTCGGATCTGGCTCGCCCTGTAAACGCGGAGGGTTAAACTGTCTTAACTCACAAAGAAGGGCGCTCGCACGCTTCTGCTTTACCTGGGCTAGTGAAACAACTGGGTGCCAGCCCTGTCCCTAAAGCACAGCTGTCATAGCCTGCAACATCTGTTATAATCGAGAGGCACTCACAGGTACGGTCGGATTCGCACCGGCCTCAGGTGGAGGAATGACATCCTTAGGCTGGGGAGTAGGGATTTCTAGGGGTGGAATGGGAGTCTCAGGTGGTGGAGTGGGGTTCGCTCGGGTCACTCTCCTAGGCGGCATGTCCTATAGGAAGAATAAGGACGCAATCAACCTTGAGAATCGTACGTTAGGGCACTTAATAGGAAGGTTATGCACCCGGAACCTAATCGCATGAAACTCATAACGAACATGTGATGTTATTCTCAGTTATTTCCAAGTTATGCTCTGATATCAACTTCTCTCACGCCTCAAACTTGAAAACCGGGCTCACAAAATTCTCGATTGCCGAATTCGGTACTGACAGCCTCCACAGTACCCCATTCTCGACTCCTGCCACCCATACACCAGGTTTTGATCCTGCGATTCTACAAAGAGGATTTCAAACATGATTTTAATTTAGTATAAGCATAACTCACGAATAATAACCACAAGAACACCATCACAAAATCCACTGTGATAAAAAAAAACTTTAAAGTACAATGTGCATAAAGGGAAATACAAGATAATGATAACAGAAACTCCTAAAGCTCGACTGCACGCTGCTGCTGCTACTATGCTACAGCTGCGTCCTGGTATCACCTGCATGCATCAATCATGCATAAGCTTATAGAAATCTTAGAGGGCGGTGTAAGTGTGTGGGTAATATGAGCGCGCCCATAATGCAATGTCAGAATAATGCGGTATCATGCTGATAAGTACATGAATGCAATCAGCAGTACCAAGGCTATGCGGTGCAAGATATAAATGCTATCGGCCATATTAAGACCATGTGATGCGCAATGCAACTCATACATGTCAATCCTCATCCACATATCAATGCAGCTCCTTACTAGAGCATCAAATATCAATACGGTTCTCACTTTAGATAATTATCAGGGTTTAGTACACTCCAAATGGCACTCCCCCTGTCCCAGGCATGCAGTCCAAGTGAGCGTAAGAAACCTCACTATCCGCCTGACCAATAGTCTGCCAATACCTATCCGGCACGTCGATAGCGAACCCATTCACCAGCTGGTCATACTCAACCTAATAATGCCTCCTACCCTCGGGCGGGTAAGGCCACACCCATTTTCAACTAACCACAACAAAGTGGGAGACGGAGCCTCCTGGTATTCAGCCCTCGTGCGCTCATTTATTCACTCGATCTTGACGTTGGAGTCATCCTCTAGTACCATCGGGTTTAGGGATTTTCACCCAGGAATATCTATGGTGCCCCGATGCTTAGTAACCATATTTTTGATGTTTAATCCTGCCATCCACGATGTGCCTGTGGAGGTCATAGCCCTGATGTAGCTAGGGTGTATAGAAATCATGTCATACAAATGCGAAGTACATGAATCACACTACCAGTCATGCAACAATCCTGCGCATACCACACGCTCATGAAGGGAAACTCCGCCTATTAGGGGGCCCATAAACAATCTGCCTGAAGGCATATGCTATGATTAGTCACTCCGCATATTAAGTATACATATGATGCGTATGAGCATGAATCATGGAACTATACTAAACATGTTATGTGGTGATGGATCTTGTGCATAAGGAAGAGGGGCCTAGATGGCCTACATCCTACAAGTATGGGCCTATTAATGGGCCCCAGGGAGAGTTACAATGAGGACATTTAACCATCATTGCTCTTATAATGTGGACATCAAACCATCATTGCTCCCGAGGCATGACTGCCAAAACATCATTACATACATTGTGGTGGAATCTCACATCGCAATAGGCCTTATAAACATTATAGTCGGCCCACACAAAGGCCTCACATACATCTCATTGGGCCTCATATACATTAAATGGGCCGATCAAATGGGTCAATCAAATGGGCCGATTCAAATGGGCCGACCAAATGGGCCGATTGAATGGGCTGATCAAAATGGGTCGAATCAAATGGGCCGAGTTAAGTGGGCCAAGTCAAATGGGCCAATTCAAAAGGGCAAACCCAACTCAACTATTTAGAAATCAATATACATACATATATATATATATACACACAAATGAATCGCATCAAAAGATCAACTGGACCATATCACATATGGCAATGGAGATAATGATTTTCACCATTATAAAATTCTAGGCCCACCATCAAGTTCATTTTCCATCCAATATGTTGTAAGGTCACAAAGACCTAGTTGGGAGGAAAAATAAAATTAATTTAATCTAAAACTGTCGAGGTTCAAAGAATTTCAATGGAAGGCGTTCATCCCTCCACTGCTTTCTGTGGTGTGGTCCACCTGATAAATTTGCCTCATTTATTATAGTTTCAAGCCTTAAAATTATCTTTTAAAATGGTTGGACAGTTGGGACATAACACATGCATCATGTTGGGTCCCATAGGGATGGACAACATAGATAAAGCGCATACCTTATGGTGGGGGGCCACATTGATGGAAGGTGTGGATACAATACATACATCAATGGTCCCACGTGGGGCCCACCATGACGTTTACTTCCCATACAATCTGTTAATAAGGTCACAGGGACCTGAATAAAGAGGAAATACAAATTTCATAATGATTCAAAACTTCTATGACACCCAAAAGGGTTTCAATGGCAGACGCTCAACCCCTACTATTTCCTGTCGTGTGGGCCACTTGAGTTCCTCATACGGCTGATTTTTTAAGGTGGCCCATAGCTAGGAGGGAGACCCACGAAATGCACAGTGTTGATGTTCAACTCACATCATGGTGGGGCCTGAGATGGGGCCCACTGACCAACACCATGCAAAGCAGTGGATGCTGCTTGTTATAGTGTCCAGAGATGTTGACAGCAACAGCGCTTGCTGTTGTGTGTGTGTGTGTGTGTGTATTCTATTTTCTGGTGGTTTTTCGTACGTGGGACCCACATCAAGTAGATCCAACCCATCTATTGGATTCTAGGACTTAAGATAGTCCAAACGAGCCCAATATTCATCATGTTTTGGCGGGTAGAAACATCAAGGTGATTTGAATGGTAGAAATCCCTATTTTTATGCTATGGCCCACCAGAAAAATCGGATTAGCTTCGTTTCTCAGCTCAACGCCTAAAATGGGCTGAGAAATAGGATGAACGACGTGGATTAAATCAATACATCAAGGTGGGGCCTGCATGAGCGATCCACCAATGCTTGTTGAATCAAGCTAATATTTATATTTTTAATATTTTATTTTATTTTTGTGTTGCTGCCCGTCAGCACACCACACTATCAGTTCACACATTACCGTGGGGCCACGTCCAGCGTCCCTGTTATATTAATGTAATTTAGATATAATATATTATATATCATTTAACCAGCATGTGGGACTTCCCCACCGTCCCAACAGTAGATAGTGGATTCGATTGAAATGTGGTGGCCCACACCGTTTGATGGATGGAGTATATTTAAAACAATTCAATGAGGCCCACTTCGTTCTACAGGGAGGATAGAGAGAGAGAGAGAGAGAGAGAAGATGCCACGTGAAGGGGAGGGACCCCACCACTATTGGGCCCTCCCAAATATAATGCATACATCAAGTGGGTCCCACAATAAATGAGCCCTTTAGAATCGAAATAGATGATGAATCACCTACCTATTGTACTCCTCCTTGATCCGTTGGACCCATATTCTCATTGCCTTCACTTTTGATGGTGGTTGATGGAGTTTTGATGGTGGGGATGAGGGATGAGAGGGTGGGCCACACTTGTTGATTTGGGAGAGCTTGGGAAGATTTGGACGTGGGGTGTTGTTTCTTGGGAGGTTGTTTTTGAGAAATGAGGGAGAGAGAGGAGTAATGGGATAAAAAGGTGATGGAGTGATGGGTGATGGGTGATGGGTGGAGTGATGGAGTTGTAAGAAAGGGATGGGTGCAGAGAGAGAGAGAGAGAGAGAGTTAACTTTGGGAATGGGAAGAGATGGGTTGCTTGTACTTGACATTGATTGATTGATGAGATAGGTCGTAGAGATTCTCACGGAATTCGTACACGCAGCGTTTTCCTTAAAATTAACGGGGGCCCATATCTTCTAGCTTGGGGATTGGGTCGGTGAGTGAGTCGCATCGTTGGAACCGCGACGACAGCGCGGTTGATAAGGTACAAGTTTCAGGTCGAGCCAACTTCGGTATGCAGGACTCAGCTTAGGATCACGCATAAACATTGGATACGGGTCAAGGATTGCCAAAATTCGACTGGAAGGACCGTAGAAGCCTACAAAATGGTCCGGACTAGGATACGGGTCTTACACTTCTCGATTATTAACTTAGACTGTCATTGAGATCGACTGTTGGAAAAGTTGCACTGTATACTCATGATCATAATCCAACTCCTCATTCTCAAATTCAGTGTATTCTACAACCGAGTTAGGATCTCTTTTCTCGCATAGTGAAAAGGCCGAGCTAAGAGTCCTAAAGGGGGGGGGTGACTAGGACTATGCCAAATTAAAAAATAAGAGTAGAATTTAAATAATAAGATAGTCAAATGAATTGCAAATAACCAAAGGAAATAACAACCTCAAACATCTAGTGTTGAGAGGTTGATACAAACTTGGTTCTAAGGACAACCTGACACAAAAAACCAATGGTTTATGGTAGGACAACCTTACTAGAACATGGGTGAGTATCAAAAACTGAAACTAAAGAGGATATGAAAGAAATAGAAACTAATCTATTACAACATTCACCACACAATACTGAAATGTAAAGATTACAACATTCACTTCCACAAATACATCCCATAATATTAAATCATAAATGATAAAGAAAATAAACCACACATCCACCAAATTATAGTGGTTCGCTTGTGTGTACACCAACTGTTAAACAACAACCACACAACTACTCCACTCCAAATATCCTCACACAGTGGATATTAGTGTTCACTATGAAAATAGGTTTTTCAAGGTTCCCCCAAAACCTTCACAATTGTGCCTTTCAAGTGGGCTTACACAATTCAAAAAACCCCACACTCTGAGTTTTCTGGATCACCTCAGACAAACCAAAATAGAGAGATTTTTCTGGCACAATCTCAATAAAACCAAAAAAATAGAATTTACAAAATTGTAAAATACCTGGATATTCCCCTTTTGATGCAGCACGGAAGAACCAAATCGGTGTAGAAGTTTAACATAGAAGTTCAATGTTCACACTCACTTGTGAAATGGTTCTAGGTTCTAAATTGATTTTAAATTAAATCACCTTGGGCTAGCTTGATTTGATTTTGATTCCAAGAAATGAGAATGCTTCAATCCCTCTTTCAAATAAAATTGGAATGCATAATACAAAATTAAATGCAAAGAAAGTTAATTAAAGAGAATATAAAATGAGCACTAAATAACTTAAGAATATCACTAATTTATCTCTCAAAGTGGTGTATTGATTTAGCTTGAATTGAATTATAAAACTCTGAAATTCGTGTTCTATTTATAAGTGCAGAAATCGCAGTCACGATTGGTCGTGTGGTTGGTATGACTGGTCATAAGACCAAAAAACTTTTGAAAATTTGGGCGCAATAAGATAAAACCGTTCTACGACTAGTTGAAGGACCCGCTCGACTGGTCGAGTGGCCTCCACGACCGGTCGAATCCTGTCCACGACTGGTCATGTGGAACCCAATTTAGTTGCTGCACTTTGAGTCGAGCCTGCAAAACTAGTAGAGCACAGGTTGAGCACTGTTCACACGACCGATCGAGCAGTCTCCAGGAATGGTCGAGGCTTAACAAAAAATTCTGAAAATTTTAAACAAACTTAGGACTGGTCGAGGAATTTCTTGGACTGGTCGAGCCAGTGCTAGGAATAGTCGAACATAGTCCATGACTAGTCGAGAAACAGTCTTTGTACTTATAAAATGACCCAATTTAAATTATGTATTCAAAATAACCTACCCTATGGTCAATCTAGGGTCTTTTATACCTTATACATGATGTATGAACATTGAAACTTCTTTTCCTTCGGTTGATAGTTAATCTTTAAAGTTCACGAAGCTTGAGATCTTGACAAATGATGAAGCTTGAACTTGAGACCTTTTGAAGCTTGAAATTGTAATTAAAGCTTGAGCTTGAGGTTCAAAGTATACGAACTTTGTCTTAACTTAAAGCTTTGAAAACTTGAACCATTGAAGCTTGAAAGATTGACTTCACACTTGGTGTTGTTCTTGAACATGAACATGTAATCTTGCATTTGACGTTCTTGAAGTAAAGACCTTTGTTCTTGTACATGAGATACACTTTCTTGAATATATAGATGCGCTACACAAGACACAGATTCTAAGAGGTTTTGACACTACAAAAATTGACAATCATAGGAGCTAGAAACCATAGCACTTACAATCTCTCCTTTTGTCAAGTTTGTGACAAAACACACATCATGATAACATAAGCATTATACGAACAAAGAATCATGCACCAGTTATAAACAGGTCAAAACAAATCGCATCACATTAATTCCTCCAACAATACTCCCCCTTACTTACTCCCCCTTTCAAATAATGGATGATGGCAACCTTTACTTACTCCTCCTTTCAAATAATGGATGATCGCTACCTATCCACAATTCATCCACACAATTATCCACAATCCACAATCCACCACATGTCAATCCACACAAACAACATAATAAAATTCTCCCCTTTTTTGTCATAAGATGACAAAGGAAGGAACCAATAAATGGAACAGGAAGTAGATAAAGAAGGAAGAATAAGAAGAGTAATGAGGAATAAATGAATAAGATAGTATATATAATAAAACCATAAGTAAGCTTTGTTCAAGCATAATCTACCATGTTCAACCAAATTAAACCAAGTTCAACCAAGTTCAACCCCATAAGACAAAAGAAAGCCAAGTATCATAAAAGTTATTACAAACCAAGATAAGCAAATACTAATCAGAACCCAAAGAAGGAGTAGGTATGGTAGGATCAAGTTTATGAAGTCCCTTATTAAGGTCCCTAAGATATTTGCTCATATATTTGAACTGCAAATCATGGGACACATTCATGTTCTCTACCTTCTCCTCAAGTGAGCACAACCACACATCAAAGTCAGATGGCTAATAGTCAGGATCATCTGCTAAGTCGGATTCGATCTCATCAAAAATATCATCGATGTTAATGTCATCTGGAGGTAAATCACCTTTCTCTTCATTCACTGCATCAACTTCACCAACACCCACATTGACTTGGCCTGTAGCCAACCTCAGATTCATTTTATTTATATTGGAGTTGTTGAAGATTAGGTGTTGAATGAGAACTTCCCCAATAGGCATAGCTACTAAAATATGGGTGGCCAACACAGTCATAAGATACGCGAAAGGAATGTCACTATATCCTGGATGGAGACGAAATTGAATGATACAATGGAAAATTAAAGAAGGAAGACATACAGAAGTGCCAAAGATGATGGAATAAAGAATCCGAACCATGAAAGTAGTGAGTTCGGTTTTGTTACCAGAATGGGGATAAACATTTGAAATAAAAATCCTGTGAAGGACTCTGTATCTGGGTAACAAATACTTTGAGGTAAGTGCATTTCCAGAAGTATTCCATTCAGCATTTATATTGCACAAATCTCTAGTAAGCATACACTTTTTAGATTCAGATGGTTTAACTACTAGAGTACTAATGGGAATACCTTCATCATTAATAGGTATGTCCATTAGACCAGAGATCAGATGTCGATCTACTTCAACTGGACCTTCTTTAGTTTCAATAATAAATGTCAGATTTTCAGTTAAAAAATTAGAAATACATGCATACATAGCTTGCGCAATGGACTAGCATGCAGGCCCACCCCAATGTAAAATGTTATTCCATCCTACAGATTGGAGGAGAAGAAGGATTTCAAACGGAGCTAGATGTTCCACATGAACAGGTCACTCAATTATAACATTGCGCAACCTAATATCCTACACATAAGAGGGATCATCTTCGGGTGAACGAAGGTGGCGCACTATGATAGGTGTCATCTAGAAGTTGAAGGACCACGAAAACTTTTCTTTTTGGCTCTACCTTCCATTTGCAACTAAAAAATCAATGAACCAAATGGTTGCAAAAGAAGTAGAGTGGGTTTTCACAAGATCATATTTTGGAGTAGAAAACCCCAAAAACCACTACGAATCAAGAAATAAATCACACCAATGATGAAAAAGAAGTGATAAGAAGTTGAATCTACAAGGAAAATATAAATAAAGCACTAACTTTGAAGAACTAAGAGATGGGTTCAACCGATCGTCCTAGGACCCGTTAGAGAAGAAACCCAAAATGAAGAAAAATATATTTTTCCCCCAAATAAAGCACCAACCTGCGCTGCACGACTGGTCGAGTATGCACTCGACTGTTCGTGCACAGCCACAATATGCAATTTTAATATAATTTGAGATTTTAAACATATAAAATAACAAATATATATACATTATGATACGGAAATGCATGAATAATCAATTCAAATTGCACATACCAAGATCAATTTTTAATTTAGAAAACCTCTTTTGTCAAGCGGTTTTGTGAATATGTCAGCAAGTTAAGTCTCGGTCGGAATATATTCCAAAGAAATTGTCTTTTCTTCCACTAATTCACAAATGTAGTGATATCTAATGTCAATGTGCTTGGTTCGTGAATGCTAGATTGGATTTTTAGATATATTAATTACACTCGAATTATCACAATATAAAACCATAGAATCTTGTGCAATTTCGTAATCATTTAGCATTCTTTTCATCCACATAGGCTGAGTACATGCATTACTGCTGCAATGTATTTAGCCTCAGCGGTTGAGAGCGATACGGAACTATGTTTCTTACTTAACTAAGAAACTAAACAGTTCCCTACATAGAAACAACCACCACTGTTTGAATTTCCATCATCAATATTATCAGCCTAATCAGCATCAGTGTAACTAGCTAATTGAACACTAGTATCATGTGGATACCAAAAACCAAGATTAGCTGAACTAGCGACATATCGCAAAATGCGCTTAACATCAATTAAATGTAACTCTTTAGGGTCAGATTGATATCTAGCACAAATTCCTATGCTAAATGCAATATCAGGTCGACTCGCAGTTAAATACAGTAAACTACCTATCATACTGCAACACAATTTAGAATCCACACTTTTACCTGTAGAGTCCTTTGAGAGTTTTAAAGTCGTACTTATAGGAGTATCAAAATTTTTCCCATTCTCAAATCTGAACTTCTTAACTAAGTTCAGAGCATATTTGGCTTGAGAAATAAAGAAACCATCAGGTTGCTCTTTAACTTGCAACTTTAGGAAGTAATTCAATTCCCCAACCATGCTCATTTCGAACTTAGATTTTATAAGATCTGCAAACTCAATAGTCATGTTAGCACAGGTAGATCCGTAAATAATATCATCAACGTAAATTTGCACTATTAAAATGTGATCATTATGTTTCTTTACAAACAATGTCTTATCAACACTTCTCATTATAAAGTTATGACTTAGTAGAAACTTAGTCAACTTTTCGTACCATGCCCTGGGAGCTTGTTTTAAACTGTAGAGCGTCTTTTTCAGGCGATAGACATGATTAGTATTCTTAGGGTCTTTAAAACCTATTGGTTGTTCAACATACACTTTTTCATGCAAATTGTCATTTAAGAAAGTACTCTTTACATCCATTTGATATATTTTAAACTTTCTAAAGCATGCAATGGATATAAATAGCCTGATTGATTCAAGACGAGCTACTGGGAAAAAGGTCTCATCATAATCGATTCCTTCAATTTGAGTGTACCCTTGTACAACTAGTCTAGCCTTGTTTCTAATTATATTATCAAGTTCATCAGACTTATTTTTGAAAATCTATTTTGTTCCGATAATGTATTTATCTTTTGGTCTAGGAACTAAGTACCAAACATCATTTCTAACAAATTGATTAAGCTTTTCTTGCATCACAACTATCTAGTTTTCTTCAGTAAGAGCTTCTTTTATGTTAGTCGGTTCTATCTGAGATGTAAAGCACACGTAGTTATATATATCTTCTAGTTGTTTACAAGTACGCACACCAGTGAGTAGGTTTCCAAGAATTTTATTAGTTGGATGGTCTTTAACAGTCCTCAGTTCAGAGTAATATTGATTTGATGAAGTATTTGGTTTATCAATTAGAAGTACTTCATCATTTTCTGAACTTGAGACAGGTTTAATGGACTCTTGAATTACACCGGTCCTTTTATTAAGAACTCGATATGCTTGACTATTCAGAGCATACCCTAAAAATATCCCTTCATTACTTTTGGTGTCAAACTTACCCAGATTTTCTCGGTCACGTAAAATGTAGCACTTGCTGCCAAAAACTCGAAAGTATTTGACAGTAGGCTTCTTATCAAACCACATTTCATAAGCCATTTTACTATTTGATTTTCTAGTATAAATGCGGTTAATTATATAACATGCAGTATTTACGGCTTCAACCCAAAGATTTTCAGGGAGCTTCATACTATTTAACATTACATTTGACATTTCTTAAAGCACTCTATTTTTTCTTTCTACTATACCATTTTGTTGTGGTGTTTTAGATGCAGAGAATTCATATGATATTCCCTGATCACTGCAAAACTTTTTAAAACCGCTATTCTCAAATTGTGATCCATGATCGCTATGGATCTTATAGACATGAGATTCTTTTTCAGTTTGGATATGTCAAAGTATCCTTTTTTACTTCATCGAGAGTTTCTGATTTGTCTCTTAAGAAGACTACCCAAGTATATCTGGTAAAGTCATCAACAATTACTAGTATGTACTTCTTGCCACCTAGACTCTCCGTTCTAATTGGTCCAATAAGATCTTGAAAGTGCCCTGGTTTGTCAATTTGCGTGAGTGTTGAGTCAGTTCGTCTACAGAGCCTGATAGGAAGATAAATTCAAGCGTCTGTCTCAACCGGATGTGTGCAAGCTCGCCACAGGTAAATCTGAGCCTCACATCCCTTGTCCCAAATCACCAAGTAAGCTAGAACCCTTAAAAACAAACTAGAACATCTTAGGGTTTTGGGTAAGAAAACGTTTTCAAAAATCAGAAAATTCTCTAAGTTATCTTGCCCTGTCGATTGTATCGATACACATCTCGATATGATCGACCTGTGTTGTTGTGTCCTCGATGCTCATCGATACCATCAATAAGAGGACCAAATATGTCCAGCAACCTCATAACTTATCTGGATGAATTACGATATATCGATACACCTATCGATATCATCGATATTCAAATCTCGAGTCTATCGAAGTCGACTCAATACTATCGACAGGCAGATTTTCGGCGCCCCTATTTTTACTTAAGAAAATCTCATTTGCATCGATATATCGGAGCTCTTCTCGAGACAATCAAAAGTTCAAATCTTGATGATATCGGAAGACTCTCGATGATATCGATCTTGTTTAACTGTGATCGGGGGCCCCTCGATAGAATCGATATTTAAATATCGATGACATCGGTACCAGGTCGATTGCATCGAACAAGGACATAAACTGTCCAGCAAGCTCAATGAAAATTTCGCTAGATTTATCGATATCATCGACATTTCAAATTCTGATGATCTCGATGGTTCCCCGATCATTCATGAAAACCTAAAATATTGTTAGTCAAGTCTCTCTCATTTTTTAAGTGTCGATGGAGCGAACCTATCATCGATGGAATTGGAGTTCAAAATTCGATGACATTGACAATCGTTTCGATTCATCGACCATCTGGTAAAAGGTTTCAAAAGCATATGACATTGAGTTCGAGTCATCGAGCAGACCATCGATGCTATCGAGAGTATACGCTCGATGATATCGAACCTGCTCGATGATATTGAACTCTGTCATAAATGTGACCGTTTTATATCCGTTGGAATCTTTTGCTTATATATAAAGGACTTATCTATTGTTGTTGTGAGAGAAAGAAGAGGGAGTTTTTGAGTGTTTAACTTTATATATTATACCCAAAGCCCTTTCTCTCAGGGAAGTTCATCCTTCAATCCACCCTCACCATTGATATTCAATAGAGTGGATTGTGGAATGATCTTCTGCATTCAAGGATCCTCCAGCTACCACCTTAATGACAAATCATTAAGTTGGGATGCCTTGAATGCTTAGATGATTGAAATCGCTTTATCTTACTTATAGGAAAATCTTTTGAGAGTAGGATTTCATCATAACCTTGACCCAACCCGTCACCATGCATTGGTATATCTTCTGAGTTACGGATCAAGGAGATCAAGAGTCTTCGTTAACAAAGGAGGAGATCTTCGTCAACATGCTTAATGAGACTCATCAACTTATCTGTAAGTATCTAGAGTCCAGATGACACTTGTGATCATTCCTTCTTAGGATTTGGTCTTAAATGTTTCTCACCATTGAAGCCCTCGTAGGAGGCCTCCGGCGGGAGTGTACGTTGTAGGTGTGTTATGTGGACCCTTGCTCTATGGAGAGCATAAACATCTGGTTGAAGGTGAACCAGCAAAACCTTAGGTTTGAGGTCAACCGCTATGAAACCTCGGGTTTGAGGTGAACTATGTAGAAACCTCCGGTAGGGTCTTATGGAATATCCTTGGCCAGTGTGCCTAAAAGTGGGTGCGTTGTGTTGACCCTTACTCGTGAGAGCATAAACAGTCAGCCTCAGTGTAGGTTGTAAAGGTTGAAGGTGAACCTGATTTAAAACCTTAGGTTTGAGGTGAACCGCTGTGAAACCTCCTTAGTGAAATCTAGCACACTCAAGGGTGAAGTGCGTCTGCTGGGAGTGGAGTAGACTGATCATCGAACCACTATAAAAATGACTGTGTTTGAGATTGCTATTCTTCTGATTGTGTGATTTACTTCAATATTTACATATCTGAATACCTGAGATCACACCTCACACACTTACACAGTCATATCCATTATAAATGAGTTTGCATATTGTTTACTTCTCAGATAGTTTGTGATTGGATCCTCTATCGGGCTTGGAAGCCATTAGAGTTAAGTTTGAGTAATCCTAATATGTGCTTGTTGTTAGGATTAGTGTAATAAGATTTTAATAAATCATAAAAAAATTTAAAAACTCCTATTCAGCCCCCTCTAGGACATATTGGCATATCCCGACTTCAATTAAAACAATCTTCACCGCAATTTCAATTGGTATCAGAGCAGGTCTCTCTTAAAGGGCTTTAGCGCCTAGAGAGTAATCTTTACTGAAGTCGGAAATATGGCCAAAGGAGAGGGCTTATCAGTTACTAGGCCTCCAGTATTTGATGGATCAAATTATGCATACTGGAAGGCTAGGATGCAGTACTTTCTGAGATCTTTGGACCATGATGATTAGGATATAGTTGGAAGCGGATATGTGCCACCAACTGAACAAATTATATTTAACAATGACACAACCATCACAAAGCCCAAACCCAAAGAAAAGTGGATGGCGTTCCACAAAGAAAAACAGACTGCTGAAGCAAAAGCTATGAATGTCATCTACTGTGCCATGTCCCAAGACATCTTCAACCAAATATGTATGTGTGGGACATCCAAGGAAGCATGGGACTTATTGGAAACAACCCATGAAGGCACGAGTACTGTGAAGAGATCCAAACTACGACTATTAACCTCACAGTTCGAAAGTCTCAGAATGGAAGAGCATGAGACTTTTATGGAGTTCTTTATAAAGTTAAACATCATTTGCAACTCCATGGGTGGATTGGGAGAAAAAGTTCCGATACCTAAAATCTGTAGAAAAATCCTAAGATCCCTACCTGAACGATTTAATCCCAAAGTAACAACAATTGAAGAGTATAGAAACATAGATGAAATGAAAGTAGAAGAACTGGTAGGTTCCCTACAAACTTTTGAACTACACTTCAAACAAACCCAAAAATCCAAAACAACTATCCTAAAAACTTCTAAGAAAACATTACATGAGGATAGTGAGAGTGAAAAGGAAGATGATGATGAGGAGGTGGCTTTGCTGGCACAACGATTCAGGAAGTTCTTTCAAAAAAATCATGGCCGGCCTTCCAGAGGAAGAAAGGTGAACAACAAACCTTCTATAGGCAAATTTGGTAAAAGGACCAAAGAGCTACAATGCTATGCCTGTCAGGAGTATGGGCACCTATCAACCGAATGCCCAAACAGAAAAACTAAGGGCAAGGCAATGGCTGCCACGTGGGATGATACTGATGAGTGAAATTCAGAATCTAATGACTCAGAAAGCGATGAAGATCAGAAATCATTAAAAATACTCATGTTCTCCATTGCTTCAATCATTCCCACTGAATCTGGGAATGAGAAAGAACAACAAACCACTGAATCATCTCTATCTGATAATGAGGAAAGTAGAGAAGAAGAAGAAGAAGAAGAAAAGGATAAACTACAAGATTCCTACAATCAACTGTATATCCATAACATCAAAGTGGTTAAAAACTTGGAATATCTGAGAACAAATTGAATTTGCTGCAAAAAGATTTAGATAAAACTATAGAAATTAATACACACTAATCAATGATTTACAACAATATCACTCTGACAATGATAGACTTAAGAGAATTAACTCCTTAAATCCGAGTTCGAAAAACTAAACAAACAGGTGGAGCAATTAAAAGATAAAAATATGCTCCTTCAAAATGAAAATCATATAATCCTATTTGATCTAGAAGAATCTAAAAAGATGGCCAAGATAAACTGCAAGTTTTCCCAAAGTGGTGAAAAACTAGAAAAACTGTTAGGAATGGGAAGACTTGGAAAGGATAAAAGTGGCTTAGGATATGAAAATTTTAAGCCAAAGGCTAGAAATGTAGCACCTAGAACTGAAAAATCTGCTGCTTCTAGAAGCAAAACCAGAACAACTCCAGTGTTAAGCCCGTATCCTAGACCGTATCATTCCGTAGGCTCCTGCAGTCTTCCCAGTCGAATTCCTGTGACCTGTGATGCGTAGATAGCATTTGCGCGCGACCTTGAGTGTCATCCTGTAATTCCGAGTCGGCTTGACCTAAGACCTATGTCATTGCGACCGCATCATCGCTGCAGTTCCAACGTCGTGTCTCATGTGCCGATCCGACGAGTAGATCAAAAGATGTACCGTTTACAATATTTGAGTCCTTGATTGATGTGGGGTCTACTTTGAGGGGGTGCACACATTTTCATAGGTGGACCTACCCTAGGAGCACCATTTCCCATGAGAGCTTTAGTCAACTCTCTCTTACAAGTTATTATGAGGTTCTCTTCCCTATGCTCTTACAACCCATTATTACTCTCTTACAACACATCCTTTCACTCTCTCATCTCTCTACTCTCTCTCTCTCTCTTCTTCTTCATTTTTCTCCCCTACCAAGTGAGGAGTTAAAAATATCCATGGCAGCCCTCCCATTTTCAGCCAACTTCTAGTTAGATCTCTTTCAATCCAGCCCTCTAAACCCCATCTTGATCATTAAATCAACCTTCTTGGAGCTCTAAGACCTATTGGAGGAAGGTGGAGTTCAAGATCTTGAGTTGAGTGCTTCTCTCTTTCTTTCTCTCTCTTTCTCTCTCTCCTTCCTTGTTGATGTGGCCCACCTATGTTGTGCATGTATGACTCAGACGGTCCATCCATTGGGCCAGCCCCGCGGCCTAATATGGATGAAGGGGAATCACAAATATCAGCTTGATTTTAGCTCGGGTGGGCCACCATGTCGGCCCCCACCCTGATGTATATGGTGTCCTATACATGCTAGTTTGGTGCACTAACCGGTGGGCCACACATGTGTGGACCCATCTAGATGAGGATTGGCTGGAGCACCTCACGCCGGCAGTTACCAGCTGCTGTTACTGACGACAGCAAGTCCTGTTGGTATGGCATGAGGTATGTATTATACCATACCGCCCATCCTTTTATTTTCTAGTGTAGGGCCACCCCACACATGTGACACGTGTGGGGTGGGACCCACCTTAACGTATGTGTCTTCAATCCACATCGTCCATCTGGACGGTGTGCTGCGTGGAGCCCAACATGATGTATCTATTTATCCACCGTCCATCCATCCGGACGTGTTGGAATGGATTGACTGGTGTATTGTAAGTGACGTCACCAAGCTCTGTGTCCCATCTGCCATCTGCACACTCCACTTACATGGACGTTGGCTAGTGGCACTCCACCGTGATGTCTGATCCTGGCCATCCGTTTGACGGGCCACACCATGATGTATGTGTTTCATTCATGTTGCATAATGGTAGTGTGGCCCACTGCACGTGGGACCACACGTGATGCATGTGTCTCGTGTCTACATCGTCCAGTCCACTAGACAGTGGTTGTTGGACTCCCAAGCAATATAATAATATATATATTATAACATAAAGATGCAGGACGTTGATATAATTAATATAATAATATTATAATAATATAATATAATATGTATGATATATATATACACATGTTATATCCAACTGAGGTGGGCCACACGTGTGGACCCATCTCTGATGGAGGTATTTCACCACTACTGTCCGCCGTCCATTGTTGGAAGGTGGGGACAGGTGATGTATTTGCCTTAGATCCTGGTCGTCCGTCCATCTAGACGAGGCCCATACAACACGTGTGAATTATCCACATCATCCATCCGACACAGATTCAAATATCAAGTGGAGCACACCGCTCTCCATTACTTGGACGTGGGGTCCACATGGTGTGCGTGTTTCATTCACACCATCCACCACATGGGGCCCACCTTGGTGTATAAATTGTATTTTCACTCTATCATTTGTCCGGATGGTGTGGCCCCCACTGTAATGTATATGTTTTATATCCACACTGTACATCCTTGGACTGTATGCATGGGCCGCACCATGTTGTATGTTTTGTAATCCACATCTATGCGTGGGCCGCACCATGTTGTATGTTTTGTAATCCACATCGTCCATCTGTCGAAAGACCCACCATGTTGTATGTTTTGTAATCCACACCATCCAAATTGTGTTGGATAGTGCTGGATAATGTTTGGACGACGCTGATTTACATAGAAAATGTTTGGATGGTGCTGGTTTACTTGGACAATGTTTAGATAGTGCCGATCATCACTGGTGGGCCATGTACTCCATGAAATGATAATGTACAGTGATACACATGTTACACCTGCAACTATTGAAAGGATTTTGGCATGGTCCAAGTCCATTTGAGGCCCATTGATACAACCCATCCATGAGGCCCACCATGATGTATATTTGAGGCCCATATGATGGGGCCCACCTGCTTGAATTTGGGGCCCATGGGTCGTGACCCATTGTGATATATCTCTGACCCATACGATTAGGCCCATTGAGCTAGTATGTGGCCCATTGTATTGTGTATAAGGCCCTTATGATAGGCCATGGGCCCACTATATGTTCAGCCCTATGTGAGCTACTTCTTGGGAGTGATGTTGGTTAAATGTCTACATTGATGGGCAATGGTGGTTAGATATTCACATTGTGACCTTCCCTCAGGCCCTTCGTTAGGACGATTCCATTTGGTTGAGACCAATTCCGTTTGGTCTAGGCCAATCCCGTTTGGTCGAGACCGATTCCGTTTGGTCGGGGCCGATTCCGTATGTCGAGGCTGATTCTGATTATCGATGTCGATTATCATGACCGATTGCCGATTCTGATTAACGTGACTGATTTGCCGATTTTGATTATCGATCGATTTCGATTGTCATGACCGATTGCCGATTCCGATTGATGTGACCGATTTTCTGATTTTGATTATCGATCGATTTTGTTTGACGTAATCGATTGCCAATTCTGATTATCGATCGATTTTATTTGACATGATCGATTGTCGATTCCGATTAATGTGACCGATTTACAGATTCTGATTGTCGATTGATTCTGATTATCGTGACCGATTGCCGATTTCAATTGACGTGACCATTTTGCCGATTCTAATTATTAATCGATCCCAATTGTCATGATTGATTGCTAATTCTGATTGACGTGACCGAGTTACCGACTCTGATTATTGATCGATTCCGATTGTCATGACTGATTGACATGACCAATTTTCCTATTTTGATTAACGAGGCTGATTATCATGACCGATTGCCGATTCTGATTGACGTGACCGATTTGCCGATTCTGATTATCGATTGATTCTGATTGTCGTGACCGATTACCGATTCCGATTAAATTGACCAAATTGCCGATTCTGATTATCAATCGATTCCAATTGTCGTGACCAATTGACGTGATCAATTTACTGATTTTGATTATCGAGGCCGATTATCATGACCGATTGTCGATTTCTATTGACGTGACCGATTTGCCGATTATGATTATCGATCGATTCCGTTTGTTGTGACCGATTGCCGATTCTGATTGACGTGACTGATTTGCTGATTCTGATTATTGATCGATTCCGATTGTTGTGACTGATTTGCCGATTCTGATTTATCGAGGCCGATTCCGATTTGTCGAGGCCAATTGTATAGGCCGATTCCGATTGTCGAAGTTGAGTATCAAGGCCGATTGTATAGGTCGATTCCACTTATCGAGGCCGATTCCGATTGTTGAGGCCGATTTCGATTTTGAGGCCGATTTTGATTGCCAAGGCCGATTGTCGAGACCTATATGATGTATATGCGACCCGTAGTTAAGGCCCATTGTGATGTGTATTAGGCCTGTGTGATGTATATGCAGCCCGTGTTTAAGGCCTAATGTGATGAATATGAGGTTTATGTGACGGGGCCCATTGTGATGTATTTGAGGCCCATGGGCAAGGTCCATTGTGATGTATTCATGGCCCATGGGCAAGGCCCATTGTGATGTATTCATGGCCTATGGGCAAGGCCCATGTGATATGTATTAGGCCCATGATGCATGACCCATTTGATGTATTCGAGACCCATGTGTAGGGCCCACATGTCATGTATTTAAGGCCCATGAGCAGGGCCCACCTATTGTGTATATGTGGCCCTTAAGTAAGGCCCATAGTGTTGTATATTAGGCCTTTGTGTGAGGCAGTGGGCCATTCCCTCAGGGCAATGTTGGTTAAATGTCCACATTACAGAGGCTGATTGTCGATGCTAGTTATTGATACTGATTATGAGTATGTGACAACATAGCATCATAATACATGCCCATACGCATCATCTGTATGTTTGTTATGAGATGTGATTGACCATTGCATATGTCATTGGACAGGTTACTATGAGACTTCCTGATAGGCGAAGATTGTCTCACATAAGCACACAGTATACATAGGATGGATGCATGACTGAATTGTATGACTCATGCATCTTACATTGCATGTTGTGAGTACTATACGCCCTAGCAATATCAGGGTCGTGACCTCTACAGGCATATCGTGGATGGCCAAATGGGACACCGAAAATCCATTCTACATTGGGTGCTATAGATATCCTTGGGTGAAAGTCCCAGAACTCTCTTAGTTACAGAGGTTGCTCCAACGTCTAGACCGAGTAGATGCATGAGCGCATGAGGACTGTATACCGTTAAGCCACATCTCCCACTGTGTCTTGGTCGGTTGGAAGGAGGTACGGCTTTACCTACCTGAGAGGAGGGGGCAATGCTAAGCTGAGTCTGACCAGCTCGAGGAATGGATCCGCTATCGACGAGCCAGGCCCGATATTGGCAAGCGGATAGTGAGGTCTCTTCCACTCACCTTGTTGCGCGCGATGGGGTGGCAATCTAGTTTGGAGTGTAATAGACCCCGGTGATTTCCCTAGAGAGTAACCATACTGATATGTGGACTTAGTGAGCAGGAATTGCATATTCATTCATTCATTCATTCACTATCCACTTAGGCTGGTGGTGCATAACTATTTGTTACGTATACCTTCGCATGGCCAGGATTTTGATTGGGTGCGTGACTAACCTGAGATCAGGAGTTTACCACATTGAGTCTGACTATCCAAATTTAGGTATGGGACTGGTTTCGATAGGAGTCCTTTATGGTGGACCCCGTAGCCTGCGATACTACGTACTATCATCCCGACTTCACACTCCATCATGATCATTTCATTCACACCGCTTATTACATTGCATCCACAGTACTTAGGATTTTGGGTTACTATGTTTATGCATTTATACAACCTAAATACGACTGACGGTATTCGTGGACTCATTAGGATTTGCATATTGCACTGTATCATCGACATCTGATATTTGGCTTACTGTCTCCGCATTGCATATCTGATCTACATTACTTCATCAGTATATGATATTATTTTTATTATATTTCTGCATCGCATAGCCTGGATAAGGCTAATGGTATTTATGGGCCTATCAGTTTATTTTCGCATTACTCTGATATCACAGTATATTTCCGTTTACTCTAATTTCTCTTATATTGCTTACTTAGAACTTATCTTGTGCATACACTTTCACCACCCACTAAGCTTTCTATAAGCTTATGCACGATAGATGTGTGCAGGTGGCATTAGGTTGCAGCAGCGTCTAGCATGGAGCATGCAGCGGTTTTCTGGAGCTTTGATTTTGACATATGTACCCTTTCAGCATTGTATTCAAATGATTATATTAGTGGATATATGATGATAATGTTGCCTTTATGATTTGGGTATACTTGTGGTTATGCTTTTTACGAGTTAAATGTACAAAAAAATCCTCCTTGTAGGATCCTAGGATCGGAACCTGGCGTATGGACTCTGGGAGCCGAGAATGGGATACTACAGAGGCTGTCGGCATCGAGTTCGGCAATTGGGATTCCTGTGAATCCAATTTTCGGGTTTGGGGCGTGACATCCAGTATGTCATTTGTGTGGTGATTCAGGTCATTATAAGTTTGAATGCATAACACCTAGGAGGACTCAACCTAACTCTAGTCAGAATCATGTTAACAAATTATTAACCAGAGAAATATAGATCTTCAAAAGTCCTCTTAAGGATATGGATAGAAGCAATGCCCTTGCACCACCACCCAAATCGATTAACAAAGTAAAATGGATAAGGAAGAATTAATTCAGATCGTACATCAAAGATTTGAACATGCACTAAAATGAAGATTCTTTCTGCTGAGCTTAAAATGATACATCGGAGATTCTTCACCTCCATCTTTTGTATATAAACATTCAAATGTTTATAATTTTGATGTGTGCATTGATTGTACAAATTTTGTCATGTATGCTATTGATAAATTTACATACTAAAAGTATACATGTATGGTCGTCTGAAGGCTGAAAATTGAGAAACATTCATGTCTGGTATATCTGCCGATTTGTCATGAGCATTCTCGATCAAATCGATAAAGAATCGATATTATCGACATCTCTTTAGAATTTAAAAAGTCACTTGATTGAGAATATTATCGAAGCTATTATCGATAACATCGAATGAGGATCGTCGATAAAATCGAAAGAGAGTTCGATAAAATCGAAGTCTGGCGCCCGATAAAAGGCGGTCGAGCGAAAAGACTTTCATTTTGTTTGAGAAAGGGTTTTCCATTCTTTTTGGCTCAAACTCTCGGCTGAAAGGTCTTTGGTGGGTCCTAGAAGGTATTCAGAAATTGGTACTATCTTTTCATCACTTCCTTTCCAAATCTTGCCTTTTAGGGCGGGTACTTCTTGTGAAGGCTTTTATCCTTTTTCCCAAGTTTTCAAAATTTGTTTTGCCCGGATGGGAAAAGACAAAGGAAAAGCATCCGGACAGGGGGAGTCTTCGAGATCCACCCAACAAAAAGGTGCTTGCTTTAAGAGCAAGGGCAAGGGACCCAGACCATGGGACCCCCACAAGGCACCGCTCGAGACGTGGCGTGTCTCAGTCTGAGGCGCAAGCTCCTCCACCTATGCAAGCTAATCCGGTCTTAACAAAATTTGTAGGGAGAAAGGTTATTCCCAAAAGGAAAGTTGACAGAAGCTGCTTGATTCCTTATAATCTGAAACCTCTATTTGCCACCATAAATTGGTTACCAGTTCTCGACTTTGTGAATCATATTAGCTTGAATGAACTTACCATTTCTTTGCTGCCTATCATTCTCCAACATCTGATCCTCCATCCATCTTCGTAACTGTAAATGATGATGATGTGTTGATCACTCCAGGGTCTGTTGTAGGAATATTCAATCTTATTTTATCTCCTGTAAGAATCCCTGATATGGACATGGAAAGTTCTGAAGTATGGTCCGAGGTCACCAAATTCTCTGTCACAATCGTGACATCCCCTGGCATTAAGGGAATGCTCTGAAAGTCAAGTTCATGGAACCACGTTATCGAGTCTTACATGGTATTCTCGCTTTGAATATTTACTCTAGAGGCTCCAACAGAGCTGACCTCACTGGCTTCATGACTATGATAATCTGCTCAATCGCCGCTGGGGTCAAGATCTGTCTACCTACCCTGATTGTATATCAGTTGGTGCATGCTTTTCATAGGGCTAGGGACATTCTCCTACCATATCCCTGGATCATCAATACAATCTGTAATGCCATAGGGTTCCCATCTACAAATGATCCTGAACTTCCTATCCAAACCTCCAATAAAAGCAACATCCGAAGGATGGATCTGAGGTTTCACAAATACCCTGAGGAGCCCCTGGAGGAAGGAATACATGTTGGGGGAGAAAGCAAGGCTGGTGACGCTCCTATGGGAGGGATCGAGGTGACCAGAGAAGATGCTTCTAGACCTCAACATGCTCCATCAACATCAACACCTGGGCATGCAAAGAGATTTAAGCTCCATCTAGATAAGCTTGACGCCATTCAGCATGATGTCTCTCAGCTTAGGGAGTCAATGAATGAGAGATTTATTGTCCTAGAGCGAATGGTGCTAAGTGTGCAGCAAACCGTCCAATAGTTAGTGGATGTGATCACTTGTCGCCGGGACGACACAACACCATCCCACTCCGCTCCATAATGCTGATCCCTGCATGCTATCACATACACACCACTCTTAATTTTGCATATGAATATTAGTACCTTTTTTAATATTCTACGTCTTCATGAGTATATGTGATAACTAACTAATCTGGAGAATCTGACGTTTCTTTTTGGAAAATGTATGTCCTTGGTTGGACTAAACATATGTTTTTTTTCGTTAGGCTTTATTCTGTTGGGAAATACTGTTAATCTACTGCTATCTGTGGTAGTACGTGGTTTGGATAGTTGGATAATATGTTTGGTTATGGCTGAGTATAATTCATATCTTTGTTACCATTTTATGTTGAACGATCCCCTGGTTTATCATCTATCTAATATGGAATGCATATGCTATTTGTACTGATTATCTTATCTGCTTTTATCGTTGCTGTATTTAATCTAATATGCTTCTATACTGTCTGAAAATGATGTATGCTTCACAATGGTTTAATCTTGATACATCTATATCTGACCAATTGTCCCAAATACTTCAAGCTTCAGTCAGTATCAACTGTTATATCTTTGTCAATGACTGACAAAAACGGGGAGAATAGTCTAAACACCTCGAATGGAAAATTGTATATCTGATCGGATAATGTTGCAGGTGTTAGGGGGAGCTGTTGCATCAAGTGAGGGGGAGTTTGTAAAGAATAGCTACTGGTTGTGTACATGGGCTAGAAATTGTAAAATTATGTAAAAAGCATATACACACAATTTAGGATATGTTTGTCTAGAATGTTCTAGGGTGTTTTGGGATTTTGTCACGTAATTGACAAAGGGGGAGATTGAAAGTGCCCTAGTTTGTCAATTTGCGTGCGTGTTGAGTCAATTCGCCTACAGAGCCTGATAAGAAGATCAATTCAAGCGTCTGTATCAACAGGATGTGTGCAAGCTCGCCACAGGTAAATCCAAGCCTCACAACTCTTGTCCCAAATCACCAGGTGAGCTAAAACCCTTAAAAATAAACTAGAACATCTTAGGGTTTTGGGTAAGAAAATATTTTCAAAAATCAGAAAATTCTCTAAGTTTTCTTGCCCTGTCGATTGTATCGATACACATCTCGATATGATCGACTTTGCTGTCGTGTCCTCGATGCTCCATCGATACCATCGATAAAAGGACCAAATATGTCTAGCAACCTCATAACTTATCGGGATGAATTATCGATATATCGATACACCCATCGATATCATCAATATTCAAATCTCGAGTCTATCGAAGTCGACTCAATACTATCGACAGGCAGATTTTTGGCGCCCCTGTTTTTACTTAAGAAAATCTCATTTGCATCGATATATCGGGGCTCTTCTCGAGACAATCAAAAGTTCAAATCTCGATGATATCGGAAGACTCTCGATGATATCAATCTTGGGCGCCAAGTTCTCTAGCAAGATATTTTAGGGTTGTTTAAATATGATCGGGGGCACTCGATAGAATCGATATTCAAATATCGATGACATCGATACCAGGTCGATTACATCGAACAAGGACATAAACTGTCCAGCAAGCTCAATGAAAATTTCGTTGGATTTATCGATGCCTCGACTCTAATATCGATATCATTGACGTTTCAAATTCCAATGATCTCAATGGTTCCCCGATCATTCATGAAAACTTGAAATATTATTAGTTAAGTCTCTCTCATTTTTCAAGTGTTAATGGATCGAACCTATCATCGTGACATCGACAATCGTTTCAATTCATCGACCATCTGGCAAAAGGTTTCAAAAGCGTATGACATTGAGTTCGAGTCATCGAGCGGACCATCGATGCTATCGAGAGTATACACTCGATGATATCGAACTCTGTCATAAATGTGACTGTTTTATATCCATTGGAACCTTTTGCCTATATATAGAGGACTTGTCTATTGTTGCTGTGAGAGAAAGAAGAGAGAGCTTTTGAGTGTTTAACTTTAGATCTTATACCTAAAGCCCTTTCTCTTAGGGAAGTTCATCCTCCAATCCACCCTCACCATTGATATTCAATAGAGTGGATTGGGGAATGAACTTCCACATTCAAGGATCCTCCAGCTACCACCTTAATGATAAATCATTAAGCTGGGATGCCTTGAATGCTTAGATGATTGAAATCGCTCTATCTTCCTTATAGGAAAATCTTTTGAGAGTAGGATTTCATCATAACCTTAACCCAACCCGTCACCATGCATTGGTATATCTTCTGAGTTGCGGATCAAGGAGATCGAAGAGTCTTTATCAACAAAGGAGGAGATCTTCGTCAACGTGCTTAATGGGAATCATCAACTTATCTGTAAGTATCTAGAGTCCAGAGGACACTTGTGATCATTCCTTCTTAGGATTTGGTCTTTGGTGTTTCTCACCCTTGAAGCCCTCGTAGGAGGCCTCCGACGGGAGTGTACATCATGGGTGCATTGTGTGGACCCTTGCTCTGTGGAGTGCATAAACATCTGGTTGAAGGTGAACCAGCAAAACCTTAGGTTTGAGGTCAACCACTGTGAAACCTCGGGTTTGAGGTGAACCATGTAAAAACCACCAGTAGGGTCTTATGGAAGATCCTTGGCCAGTGTGCCTAAAAGTGGGTGCGTTGTGTTGACCCTTGATCGTGAGAGCATAAACAGTCAGCCTTAGTGTAGGTTGTAAAGGTTGAAGGTGAACCTGATTTAAAACCTTAGGTTTGAGGTGAACCGCTGTGAAACCTCCTTAGTGAAATCTGATACACTCAAGGGTTGAGTGCGTCTGCCGGGAGTGGAGTAGACTGATCATCGAACCACTATAAAAATGACTATGTTTGAGATTGTTATTCTTCTGATTGTGTGATTTACTTCAATATTTACATATCTGAATACCTGAGATCACACCTCACACACTTACACAGTCATATCCATTATAAACTAGTTTGCATATTGTTTACTTCTCAAATAGTTTGTGATTGGATCCTCTACCGGGCTTGGAAGTCAGTAGAGTTAAGTTTGAGTAATCCTGATACGTGCCTGTTGTTAGGATTAGTGTAATAGGATTTTAATAAACCATAAAAACTTTTAAAAAGTCCTATTCACCCCCTCTAGGACATATTGGCATATCCCGACTTTAACTAAAGCAGTCTTCACCGCAATTTCAGATCCATATGGAGGAGTTCGAGCGGTTTAGGTGTGGCATTGGAGTCCACCTTTTTGTGAGAACTCTTAGTTTGCTTGCCAATCTTAAATTCGCCACATATTTTATCTATTATCTGTATTTTGGATAGGCCTCTTAGTAACTCTCTTTTGCTCAATCTCTATAAGTTGCAGTAGTGTACTTGTCGAAGGCGTTTATACCATAACTCGGTCTTATCGTTTGGACCATGTAGCATGATAAATTAGATGAGCTTGAATCACTCACTATGTAGCAGTTTTCAGAAGTTCTACAACTAGTTAATATTACAGAACCACTTTTATTTAAAATTTCACAACTTAGGTTAGTAAATTTTATGCTATGATTATTATTACATATTTGAGAGATGCTTAATAGGTTGTGTTTTAACCCTTCTACATATAAAACATTCTTAAATAAAGGGAGGTTAAAGAGTTGAACAATACCTTGGCCAACAATCCTGCAGTTGCTGCCATCACCGAATGTGACTGAACCATCAGTCATATCTTTAAGATTAATGAATAGACCTTTGTCGCCTGTCATGTGTTTGGAGCATCCACTGCCTAGGTACCATTTTGAATGGCTTGTAGCTTTGAAAGTAGTGTGGGCAACTAAACAGGTAACCTTAGGAACCCATTTCATTACCGTCTTAGGTTTAGGAGTATGGTTGGTCTTCTTATGTTTGTAGTTATTGTAAGACCAACCCAATGAGTTAGATTTTAAGAGCTCCTTAAGTAAATCAACAATTTTCTCAGCTAAAGGATTATAATTTTGATTTTTGTAGTTGATATGGTTACTTCTAGGTTTTAAGGTTTGAAAAGGCTTAGCATTTTTTAAATGATTTTGATTCAGGCTTTTCCCTTTTGAGTTTGAAGACTCCCCTTTCACAAATTTGGGTGGAGTATTCTTATGTTTAGGAGGAATACTTTTGTCGTAGCCCAATCTAGATCGATCTCCACATTTTCTAGATCAGGGTAAGAGTTTTTCTAACTTAGGATCTCCTTGGGCATACCTCTATGTGTCTTTTAAAATCAAAAGTGAAGAGAGTTCAAGTTTTAGTTTTTTCATTTTCAGATTTTAAGTTTTCAACTTAGGAGTTTTTGAAATCCAAGTCGCACTTAGTTTTTTCAAAATAATCTGAAATATGAGATTTTTCTAAAACAAGATTATCAAAATTTTCTTTAAGTTTTGAAAACTTTTCTTTTTGAAGTTTTAGTTTTATCGCAAGTTTACAACTTTCCTTATACAAGGTATTATAAGCATATTGAAGGTATTCTTCACTTTCATGATCACTATTCAGATTTTCTTCACTAGTTGAATCCTAATTATCTGAAAACGTGAACTTAGCTAGAGTCATAAGGGCTTTAACTTCATTACCCGACTCGGTTTTAGAATCTTCTGACTTAGAAGAGGCTTCAGAGGAAGAAAAGTCATCCCAAGTAGCCAACATACCTTTCTTTTTTTATTTATTCTTTTTAGGACACTTGTTTGGTAGATGCCCATATTCATGGCAGTTGTAACATTGACCGTCTTTTAAAGATTTCCAAGTTTTAGATTTAGATCTTTTATTATCATTAGATTTTTTAAAATCAACCCTCTTTTTATTTTTGAAAATCTTATAAAACTTTTTAGGTAAAAGGGCCATATATCTTCAAAATTTTCTAAATTAGAATTACTACTATTTTCTTGAGAAAAACATTTAGAAGATTTAAGGGCGATTGATTTACCTTTAGGAGCTTTAAAAGTTAATTCATAAGTCTGTAATGAGACAACTAATTCTTCTACCCTCACATTATCCGTATCACGAAGTTCCTGGATCGCATTCACCTTTGAATTGAACCGTTCAGGTAGTGAGTGTGGTATCTTTGCACAGACTTTACTTTCTGAGATTTTATCACCGAGACCCCACATAGAGTTGACAATGTCATTTAATCTAGTATAAAAGTCCATGAAAGTTTTACTTTCTTCCATACGTATTTCCTCAAATTTGGTTGTGAAGATTTGGACTTTAGATTTCTTAACAATTGTTGTTCCCTTGTCATGCCCCAGACTCGGTAACCGGACTCACAAGGAACCCGATGGCTAGTTCTGGCAGCAACAGCCTCCGTAGTACCCCATTCTCGGCTCCTGAGGCAAGTTCCGATCCTGGATCCTACAAGGAGGATTTTTATAATAGTATAATCATTACCAATACGAGCATATCAAAGATCACAACAAGTAAATTTGAGAATAATAAAGGCACACATCACAAAATCCACTAAGAATTTGAACTTTTACAAGCTTACATAAGGTCCAAAAGGACATACATAAGATAATAGAAGAAAGAAAGGAAGTCTGCAACATTGGGTCCTCAAGCTCAGCTCTAATCCAAACTCTGCCACTGCGACGCCTGCCTAGGATCTCATGCATGCATCAATCGTGCATAAGCTTATAGAAAGCTTAGAGGGTGGTGAAGGTATGTGATAATACTGTACAGAAGAATAATAGGAAATATGGGAATGAAGCATAATCAAAGCCAACACCACAAGCCTTACCAGGGCTATCATGAACGCAAGAAGCTATACAAAGGCAATACAATAATGTAGGAAGCATACTAAGGCTAAGGCGATGCAATGAGTACTGTAATGCAATGAGTATTGGGCGCCATGCCAAGGCGATGCAATATGAGGCTTACACAGCCGATGCAAATGTAATGCGAAGTAATGCCAATACTCATATCTAATCCACATATCAAGTACATTTCTATCATAAGAAAATCACCGGGGTCTATTACACTGCTGGATGACTGCCGCTCTACAGACCCCGCACAGTCAAAAGAATGTAAGAGACCTTATTACCCCCCTGTGGACAACCAATCACCAGCAAGGCTTGACGGTAGCGGACCCATTCACGAGCTGGTTAGACTCAGCCTAACAATGCCTCCTTACATTAGGCGAGTAAGGCCACACCCCTATCCAACCGACTATATGATAGTGGGAGTCGCGGCCTAATGGTATAAGGCCCTCGTGCGCTCATATATTCCACCCGGTCACGGCGTTGGAGCAGATCCTTGGTACCATAGAAGTTTTTAGAATTTTACCTATGGGCATCCTATGCACCCGATATGCTCATGTAATATTTTCGGTGTCCAATCCTGGCCATCCACGATGTAACTGTAGAGGCTATAGCCCTGATGAAGCAAGGGTGATAATTGTCCATTTGATATGCAATGTCAGATGCATGAATCACACAATCAACTATGCATCAATTCCAAGCATCCAACATGCTCAAGAGGGAATACTACGTCCCTCGGGAAGGCAACATGCAATGTCCAATGGCATAATCATAACCCCACACACACTGTGTCATCCAAGCATACAATGATGCACATGAGCCATGAAGATGGGTCTAGACGCATTATACGGCGATATACAAAGTAGTACACTCCTCTTATCCAAGAAGGGACCAAGACTAGGTATTTAAACAATATCCATAAGGAATCCCACCTCTAGTGGGGGCCCATTTACCTGGGGTAGCCCACGAGACTAAGCATATAACTACGTGTCTAAGTAACACAAAAGTGAGTCTAGCCAGAGTTTAAGATGAGCATCTAATCGCATTTAGATACAAACGGGCCTAGAGGGGTCCATAATCAGGACATTTAATCACCATTCCCTAAAAAGGCATTTCAACCATGAACTATATGGATAGAAGGCCCAAGGCCTACATTTAAGATAAAAATAAAGGCAACCACATACATATATTCCTCATAATAGGCCATAAAAAGATATAATACCACTTTTAACAACATGAGCTCCAAGAAGAAAATTAAGGCCTAAGGCTCAATTCCCAATGGCCATAGAATCCATGCATTAAGTTGGACTTGGTGGGTAGCCTGCGTACACAATATACAATCCAAAAATAAGTTTAAGTTTGGATGATGAAATGAGCCCAAATACATTAACCCAATAACTAGCAATTTAAGTGGGCAACCAAGGGCCCAATACTATCCTTATCTTAGGCCACGAGTCCATCAAAATGGTGGAAGTTGGCCCAATATATGGTTGGACCAAGCTGGGACATCCCAACCCACTCTGGGACTATGGGATGCCCCAAAAATCTGATCTAAGGTGGGGTCCTCATGTGATCACTAAAGGTGACCTAAAAGAATGCACTGATTAAACCTAAAGATTATAAGAAAACACAAGCATGCAAACGTACACAAGTTCTCAATATGGAGGGTGTGTATATATCATGAAAAGATCAAGTGGGTCTGCTACTGGATTGTGAGTCCAGCAGCAACCCAAGGCAAAGAGTGCATCCACAATTGGGCGATCCAAGGCTTGGATAGCCTAGACCAAACATGCGTTAAGGTAGGTTCCACATATATACACATTGAGCCTTAAACAAATGGCCTACGGTATATGGTGGGCCTTTAACCATCCATAGAGAAACTCATAGGCCTACCTTAGGATCACCCAGGAGGACATCCAACCTCAACTGGTTCCTAAGAGGTAGCCCGCCACTACTCGAACATGAACTAAGGCCCAAGGCCTAAGGCAATCCATGGCCAAGTGGGCTTATACTCAAAGCCGAACACATAGGCAATATGGTGGGCCCTCAACCAAGGATGGGCCCAACCATAAAGATCATGACTCCACTCATTGTGGTGGGCCTAATAGGCAGCCCATTATTCCAACATATGGGTGATCCTTATATTTAAAACAAGTAAGTTGGGCCTAAACAAGTAAGTTGGGCCTCACGTCTCGACCCAAGTATGGTTTACTTTAATGGGCAAGCAAGGGCCCAACTACCTGAGTATTTTGGCCCATAAAACCCATTACAATAGTGTATTAAATATAGGCCCAAAGGTCAGGGGTCTATCAAGGAAGTTTCAAGACATTGGGCCTAGGAAACCCAATAGCCAACTATGAATATTGTTCTAATAAAACCCATTTAAGGTGGGCCTTAAGAGTATACTAATTAAGCCCAAAAATTCAATCAAGGTAGGGCAAGATATGTGTAATAATGTCCCTAAATTTAGTGGGCCATGCTACCTCAAAACATACATTTGTGGGTAGCAACCTTGGGCCAAATGCTAAAATTCTAGCCCACCCACTATCTGGGCTAGATGGAAATTCAATAAAATTTATTTATAGTATATTTATTTCTCTGGTGGTCCATACACATCACTGCAGGCCCCACCGGATGAGAAGGGAAATATGCAACACATAATCAAGTGGGTCAGACCGTTGGTATGCAAGCCCAACAGTAGCCTAAGGCAGGGATATCCCATGTGTAGGCAGCCCTATGGGCCCGCGGTATCTGGCCCAAAAATCAACCCAATGGGCCCCAAATTGAATACCAAAAAAAATGGAAGATGATCAATCCCCTAAGGACCCCACGTGGATGGGTGGTGGGATATACAACACTTCAAGGTGGGCCCACGAAGCAGGCTAGACGCCCAGCTTGGGCGTCCCTGCCTAGCTAAACACTCCCAGCCGCACCACAGCCGAATCAAGTGTCTGTTGGGTTTAAAATTTTACAGAGTGATACTTCCATAGGTGGGTCACACCTCCACAAAATTTCAGAATTGTTTGATATTCTTAAGTATTTTAATTAATTTAAACAAAATAGTTTGTCTAGAAAATCGGACAGACCTGGACATCCCAACGTGGTGGGCCAGTCCGGCCCTCGCCACGGTGTGCACAGGGATCCATTTGACCTGAAATTTGCTAGTTGGGTCCTAACATGGGTGTAGCAGACTTTCACAAATTTTTAAAATTTTTGTACATCTAAAAATATTTTAATTCATTTAACAATTTATCCTAAAAATCGGACTGATCTGGACACCATATTATAGTGGGCCGGTCCAGCCACCACCATGGTGTGTACAGGCATCCATTGGGCCCAAAATTTTTTAAGTGGGTCCTAACATGGGTGACCCATGTCTATATAAATTTGTAGAATTTTTAGACACCCAAAAGTATTTTAATAAATTTTGGAATTCCAACTTATCCGGGGTGGAAAGTTGCTGGAACAGTGCAGAAAATCCAAACTGTCCACCTCACTTGGGCCACACCTTTGGGACCTCCATTAAGATCAAGTGGTGTTGAAATTTGGGGAACATAAATATGAGATCCTCACCTTTCAAAAAATATATTTGATGGGTACAAAAGGTCCCCCAATCAGTCCCAAATTCAAGCCCAAAGTCCAACAAAAATATGTCCAGAAATTTCTGGACAGCAATACATGCATGGAATAAAATAAATGTATAGGCCTATTAAGGAAGGGATTGGCCCATAAATTGGGTGTCATGGCCCACCCTAGTGGGCCCCACAATTCTCTAGAATAAACTCCTAAATTTTCACCCTTGCAATAACATTTAAAGTGGTGAAAAGGGGCATCTAAACAATGGTGTAGGTTGAGTATAGATGTCCCTTCCTTACTGGGCTTTTCTGGGCAATCCAGGCCCACTAAGTGGACCACACATAATATCATCAGATTGCTAACAAAGAAAAAAGAAGGAGGAGCATTTGGCCATCAGGGGAAGCTTCGCCACTATTAAGTCGTCCCCACACAATCACAAGTACAAACAATAATATAAACACATTGTATAACATAAATCCTATGATGCATGGCCTAGATCTTTGAAATGAATTGTTGGGATGCCATCCCAGCTACATGCAAGGGCCTAGATGACTCATCATACCTAGAAAAATAGGAGAAATCCCCATGCAAGGGGTCCATCAAGGGAATAATCCCATACATGGACGTGCATGTACAATGTGGGCCTCATGGCCACATCTAGATAGTTGTGTAGGATCTCTACCATTAATTAGTGGGTCCTACACATCCGAATGAGAGAGAGAGAGGAAAGAGATTACATGAGGAAGAAAGAATTGTATGAAGAAGAGGAAAATTTTACTTGATGAAGAAAGCACCCACCTAGATCAACCTTGAAACTTACATCACCATCATCTAGAGGCTCCAAGCAACATGGATCAATGATTAAGATCAAGTGAGAAGGGGTAGATGAGGAGGTATTTTACGGAGAAGGGGCTGGAATGGAGGGAAGATGGGTTGGAGAAATAGAGGAAAATTGCTAGGAAAGAAGAGAAGAGAGAGAGAAATCAGAGGGAAAAGAGAGAGAGAGAGAGAGAGAGAGAGAGAGAGAGAGAGAGAATTTTAAGACTTGTAATGATGAGCTCTCTCTCCTAGGCAATGATGGTGGCCTATGGTGATATAAACAAGGCTTAGGGTAATAATCTTTCTAGAAATCTCAGCCTAGGGTGAAATGATGGCATGGGAAAACTTGCAACCCATGGTGGGGTCCACCAATCATGCAATCAATGGCTCATATCAATCAATGCTCATAACTTGAGTTGTACGTATCGGATTAACGCACGGGATGTGGCATCGGAATAGCGGCAACGAGGAGGACACAATCGCATAGGTCTCGGGTCAATCTGAATCGGGTCTATGTCATCGAACTTAAGGATGACCGCAAACACTACCTGAAGGTCGCAGGTTGCCAAAATTTGACGGGTAGGACCGCGGGACCAAAATAAACGGAATGTATACTCACACACATGCATGCACACATGTAAAATAGGGTTGGGTCTCACATCCCTCATGTGGCATTTCTAAAATATCCTAGGCTTGCTTTGTAGTATCAAATGAGATAATTCTTTTGAATTCATCCAGTGGTAGTGCGCAAGTGATTGCATTTAGTGCTTTTACATTGGCACTACTCTCACTTTTCTGAAGAGTGGTCCAAGAGAAATAAGGTGTTACTTTCATAGTTTTGGATCCATCGATACCAGTCACTTCAATGGTAGGAGGGGTCCAATCAGTCACTGTGGCTTGCCACATGCTCTCATCCTTGGATTTTAAGAAAATTCTCATCCTGGCTTTCCAATATGCATAATTGGAACCATCAAATGGTGGAGGCCTAGTGACTAAAAGACTATTAAAATTTGACATCTCAAATAGCTCAAATCGATTAGCTCAGGAAATTAATCCAAAAGAAATAATAATTAAAACGAGCTATTAAGCTTTGATGCCACTTGAAAAGGCCGAGCTAAGAGTCCTAGAGGGGGGGTGAATAGGACTATGTCAAATTAAAAAATAAAAGCAGAATTTAAATAATAAGATAGCTAAATGAATTGCAAATAACCAAAGGAAATAACAACCTCAAAAATCTAGATTGAGAGGTTGATACAAACTTGGTTCTAAGGACAACCTGAAACTAAAAACCAATTGTTTATGGCAGGACAACCTTACTAGAATGTGGTTGAGTATCAAAAACTCAAACTGAAGAGGATATGAAAGAAATAAAAATTAATCTATTACAACATTTACCACACAATGCTGAAATGTAAAGATTACAACATTCACATCCACAAATACATCCCACAATCTTAAATCATAAATGATAAAGAAAATAAACCACACATCCACCAAACACAAAATTATAGTGGTTCGCTTGTGTGTACACCAACTGTTAAACAACAGCCACACAACTACTCCACTCCTAATATCCTCACACAGTGGATATTAGCGTTCACTATGAAAATAGGTTTTTCAAGGTTCACCCAAAACCTTCACAATTGTGCCTTTCAAGTGGTCTTACACAATTCAAAAAACCTTACACTCTGAGTTTTTAGGATCACCTCAGACAAACCAAAACAGAGAGATTTTTCTGGCACAATCTCAATAAAACCAAAAAATAGAATTTACAAAATTATAAAATACCTGGATATTCTCCTTTTGATGCAACCCGGAAGAACCAAATCGGAGTAGAAGTTCAACGTAGAAGTTCAATATTCACACTCACTTATGAAATGGTTCTAGGTTCTAAATTGATTTTAAATTAAATCACCTTGGGCTAGCTGATTTGATTTTGATTCCAAGAAATAGGAATACTTCAATCCCTCTTTCAAATAAAATTGGAATGCATAATACAAAATCAAATGCAAAGAAAGATAATTAAAGTGAATATAAAATGAGGATTAAATAGCTTAAGAATATCACTAACTTATCTCTCTGAGTGGCGTATTGATTTAGCTTGAATTGAATTATAAAACTCTGAAATTCGTGCTCTATTTATAAGTGCAGAAATCGCAGTCACGATTGGTCCTGAGGTCGGTACGACTAGTCGTCGGACCAACAAACTTTTGAAAATTTAGGCGCGATAAGATAAAGTCATTCTACGACTGGTCGAAGGACCTGCTCGACCGGTCGAGTGGCCTCCATGACCGGTCGAGTCCTGTCCACGACTGACCATGTGGAACCTAATTTAGTTGCTGGACTTTGAGTCGAGCCTGCAGGACTCGTCGGGCACAGGTTGAACACTGTTGACACGACCGGTCTAGCAGTCTTCAGGACTGGTCGAGGCTTAACAAAAAATTCTGAAAATTTTAAACATACTTAGGACTAGTTGAGGAATTTCTTGGACTAGTCGAGCCAGTGCTAGGACTAGTCGAATATAGTCCAAGACTAGTCAAGAAACAGTCCATGCACTTATAAAATGACCCAATTTAAATTATGTATTCAAAATAACCTACCCTATGCTCAATCTAGGGTTTTTCATACCTTAAAATGATGTATGAACATTGAGACTTCTTTTCCTTCAGTTGATAGTTACTCTTTGAAGTTCACGAAGCTTGAGATCTTGACAAATGATGAAGCTTGAACTTGAGACTTTTTGAAGCTTGAAATTGTAATTGAAGCTTGAGCTTTAGGTTCAAAGTATATGAACTTTGTCTTGACTTGAAGCTTTGAAAACTTGAACCATTGAAGCTTAAAAGATTGACTTCAGACTTGGTGTTGTACTTGAACATGAACATGTAATCTTGCATTTGACATTCTTGAAGTAAAGACCTTTATTCTTGTACATGAGATGCACTTTCTTGAATATATAGATGCACTACACAAGACAGATTTCAAGAGGTTTTAGCACTACAAAATTTGACAATCACAGGAGCTAGAAACTATAACACTTACGCATAGTGTTTCTAGATTAGGCTGAGGTTAGGATAAGCTAGCCTCTTCCTCATCAATAGGGTGCGACTGAATTTCTTGAATAAATGATTCAACCAATTCTAACGATTTTCTAATATATGTAAATGATTACGTGACATGTTGGTTGAATTGTTCTTGAGCATACATGTATTTCTAAAGTGAATCCTCTTGGATTGTTTCTGGTTAGATCTCATAAGTAAGGGATCTAATAGGATAGTTACTAAAATCCATGGTTGGTACACCTCTCTAATTTAAACTATGTTGCTTCCACAAATTAAAGTCATACAGGTCATATGTGGGAGTATTTGATGGTTGTTGTAAGCATTATCACCCATAATATAATCACGGATTATTTTCTTAACTGGTGAATGATAATTATTCTCCCTCCTACATTCTTGTAGTGATTTCTTAATCGGTGGAGCATAATTGTTCTCCCTCATTTGATTGCGTATGGACTTCTTAACCGGTGGAATATTATATCCCAGTTGACTCTCAATCATTATTTTAGTTAATTTTTGAGACAGATTATTTCCTAACATGATCATTTGATATCCCTTCAACGTATTTCTCGTCACTTAGAAGTTGATTAGAGTATTCACGTGTCCACTCTCACACGAACATGATGAAACCCTAAAAAAAATCTACAGAAAAATCCTAAAGTAATAAGGAAAACAAGTAGATGGAGTAAGGAGAATGTTACCGGAAGAGATGAACTAGAATGAAGATTCTATAAAACAGAAACAATAAACTATGTTAATAATGTTTAGAGAAAAAAAATATAAGATAAACAAAATTCTAGAAATTGAAAAATCCTAAAAACCTTATATTAAAACAATTCAGAAAATAAGAAAATCTAACATAAAATAAAAATCAAACCTAGGAAACCTAAAAATCTAATTGTGTTCAATACCACTCACTAGCAACAGTGCCAAAAACTTGTTCACAACTCCAAGTACAAAGCTGCACTATAGTAATAACTCGATGAGACCGAGGTCGAATCCATAAGGAATGGGGAACACGGTTTAGAACTAATATAAATCTAACTTAGTTGTTTGGATTTTTAATCCAGTGATAAAGAAAAGGGTTTTAATTAATAAAGATAAAAGACTAAGGATCTAGGAATCTACTTATAAAAATCTCAATATTAATGTACTCAAAATCTCAATATTAATCTACTCTATTCAATGATAAACTCGATTGAAATCGAAGTCCTATTCTATCCAATTGGATGATGAAGCGGTTAAAGAAAAATGTGGTGTTCAACTTTATTGGATTAGTTTACACATGAAGCACCAATCATATGCTCGCATGGAATTCATGCATCAACCATGCTCGTAGATGATGGTGGATTAGGAATTTTATAGATCACTGCTTGCAAAACAAGTAAGAAGATATTAAAAGCTTGTCGAATATCTGCTGTAATTTCGGTCACAATAAATCATAGAAAACTAAAAATATTCCTTCATTCAAACTAATAATTAATGGAAGCTTACCACAAACTTGAATCAAAGCAAACTAAACATTAATAATAACTACAAGCTCTAAAAATTTCAAAAATTCAGCTTTCTATCATATCATAATACTTAAAACATGCTCAATTACACAGATTTTCAATTCCTAAACAAGTTTTAAAATTAAAAATTGAAAAAATTTTCCTCAAGAACTAGGAAAACAAAGATTAGTCCTCCTAGTCTCACCCCCAACCTAAATTCTACATTGTCCTCAATGTAAAAGATGTAATAATCAATGCATATGAGACAACGAAAATAAAAGGGAAGTGATAGGAAGATGATACTTGAAGGAAGAATCGAAGCTTTTCCAAAGTTCTCAACATATAAATGGGGTTAGCACGAAAACTAAAAAAATAAAAACGAGCTATTCTAATCCTAAATCCTAGGAAAACAATAAACCTAACTATTCCTCCATCAGACTAGGAGGTCGATCCTGAT
Source organism: Magnolia changhungtana (assembly GCA_030180095.1). Classification (NCBI taxonomy): domain Eukaryota; kingdom Viridiplantae; phylum Streptophyta; class Magnoliopsida; order Magnoliales; family Magnoliaceae; genus Magnolia; species Magnolia changhungtana. The sequence continues at coordinate 4,395,629 of JASAUF010000621.1, forward strand.
ACACGGGATCAATCAGAGGGATGGACGTATCTTCTAAATTAAAATTTTCAACAAATGGATTTAAACGACGTCTGTTCACTTTGAAATTATTGTCATTCATTGGATTCTCAATCTCAACAGCCCCATGAGGATATACTATTTTAACGATAAAGGGATCGGTCCAACGAGAGCGAAGCTTACCCGGAAAGAGATGTAACCGGGAATTGTACAAGAGGACCCTTTGACCTCATGTGAATGGTTTTTGAATAATGTTCTGGTCGTGGAACACCTTTATCATTAGACTTAGATTAGTTATAGGTTGTGTTCCACATTCCCTATGGCTTCAACCTCGGTCTCATCGAGTTATTACTACTTCGCAACCCTGCACTTGGGGTTTGTGAACAAATTTTTGGCGTTATTGCCAGAGAGTGGTGTTAAACATAATTTGGTTTAGGTTTTTTAAGTTTAAATTTTGTTTTAGGTTAGATTTTTTATTTTTCTGAATTTTTCTGACATAGGATTTTTCGGGATTTTTTTTTTTTTTTTTTTTTTTTTGGGGGGGGGGGGTGTGTGGGTGGGTTATTATTGTGTTTTGGATTTTCTAACATTACTAACATTATTTATTATTTCTATTTTATAGGATCTTCACTCTAGTTCATCTCTTCTGGTAACATCCTTCCTTACTTCATCTACTTGCTTTTCTTATTGTTGTAGGATTTTTCTATAGAATAATTTTTTTATAGAGTTTCATCATGTTCATGCTAGAGTGTACACGTGAATACTCTAATCAACTTCTAAAAGACGAGAGATTCATTGAAGTGTTGACAGATGATTATGATAAGAAACATCCTACGTCTCGTAAATTAACTGAATTTATGATCGAGAACAGACCGAGATATGATAATCCACCGATTAAGAAATCACTACATGAATATAGGAGGGAGAGCAATTATCATCCATCGGTTAAGAAGACAATGCGTAATTATTATATAGATGGTAACACTTACCAACAACCATCAAATACTCCCACATATGACCCATATAACTTCAATTGGAGGAAACATCAGAGCTTAAATTGGAGAGGTGAACCAACCATGCATTCTAATGAATATCCCCTTGGATCCACTACTTATGAGATCAAACCAGAAAAAATCTAAGAGGATTCACTTCAGAAATTCATTGATGCTTAAGAACAATTCAACCAATACATCAAGCAATCATTCGCATACATTAGAACATCATTAGAGATGTTTAAATCCCCTGTTCAAGAAATTTGGTCACACCTTATTGATGAGGAAGAGGCTAGTTTAGCCCAGCCTCAGCCTAATCTAGAAACACAACATAAGGAGAGTGATCTCAACTCGCTTGTGGAGTATACTGCATTTGAGAATGAGGAGTTGGATTATGATCATGATTTTACGTTCAGTTGTCCCAATAGTTGATCTCGATTATAGTCCAAGTTAATGATCAAGAAGCACATATACTTTTCAATCATAGTGACGTTAATCTACTCCACACACATGACACGCTTGACCTCAATGTGGAGAATGAGTCTCTTTCGACTGAATGTCTAAATTCTTTAGAAGTTTTGTTGGAAAACCTTGCGGATTCTAATGATAATATGATTAGATACATAGTGAATGCCTGGCAGAATTGTGTCCTAGTGCCTAACACTGACTAGGAACATAATTATTTTAATAATCCTCCCTCCACCAATGCTGAATGTTTATCATTTAAGGTAGAGGAGCAGGAATCTAAACCGAAGTTTGAAACTTCAAATTTTACTAAGACTACATTAATTAGAGAAAAGTCTTCTGATATTCAATTGTTTGTAGTGTCTTATTCACCATGGTACACTAATATTGAATTTTTTATTTATTTATTTTTATTTTTTTTACCAAAGGTGAATACTATACACTTTGGATACCTCAGGGGATTAAAAGAATATTTTATATTGAGGTTCATAAATTTCTCTAGATGAGCACGCTTCTGGACATCCAAGCCTACTGTAAAAAAGGCTTTTTGATGATCTTGTTAAGAAACATAATGAGAAATTTATCGAGGTACTGTCTAGAGGAGGAACCTATTTATCAAGAATGAGTATTTTTCCCATGCTTTCTTAGTTTATGATTAGGAACTTATTGCTTTCTTATGATTAGTTTTATTTATACTAGTTTAGTTTAGTTGTTGATACATCTTTTAATGGGAAGTTCGCACTTGCTTATCTATTTGTCACCTTTCAGGTACTTTTCATCTACTCCTTTTTATTTTTGTTACTCTTAATATTTCTCTTATTATATATGTTTATACATTGAGGACAATGTAGAATTTAGGTTGGGGGGTAGGGTTTCCTTGGGAAAATTCTTTAGATTTGAGATGAAATTTTGTGTTTTTTATATTAAAATTTTTAAAATTTTCTATGAAGTTAAGTATTTTGAAATACTCCAGAGATTAGAATTATAAGATACTTAATGTTGAGGATTTTTACTCTTAGATTCTAGTTATTTGATAGATTTTAAAAATTAAGTTTGAAGTTTTTAATCTTTGAAGATTTTAAACATTGATTGAGTCTTAATTTCACATATCACATCTAACTTACACATTAAAGTTTAAGTTCGATATTGAATTGTTAACATGATGATTATTGAGAATGATAGGAACTAAACCTAGGGAATTTGTCCATCATGTTCAACGAAAATAATTGAAAAAGAAAAAGAGTTAAAAAGAAGGTAATACCCAGCTAAAAAAAAATAAAAATAGATTTCATTGAAAAGGGCTACTTATTGACGTATCCATGAAAGAAAGAAAAAGAATGGACATATAAATAAAATTTTACAAAAAAAAAAAGTGAAAATAGTGTGAAAACCATCGATGGAAAAAATCAAAAGTTAGAAAATTGAAGTATTGAACTATAAGGAAAGTTTTGGTTTGGGCTTTGGTTATCCTGAATATCTTTCTATTATCAACATTATTATAAAAGTAGAAAGCTAATACCTTTCCTTGTGATAAGTCTAGATTTCACTATGCACCCATGGATCTTAATGTTTAGAATTTTTCTAATTATAGGGTTAATGCTTTGAATTTAATTAGGACACTTACAAAGTACTAGTTAGGAGAAAGTAGCACTCAACATTAATGTATTTTAGATTTCTATAATTTGAATTATTTTAAGAGTTGCTTGAGTTTATGGAAATTTGTTTATTTAGTTTTGAAATATCTTTCGCATGTTTTGCTTAGGGCTAGCAAAATGGTGGTTGGGGTGTGTGTTGAGACATAAATATTATATATTTATCCCTTCAATTACATTAGCTTTCCTGGCATTTAAGTGTTAATCTGATATTATTATGTATATTTTAATCATGCAAGGTAGTTTTATACTTAAAAATAAATATGCGCTTAAAAGGAGGATTTAGAACTCAAAAGAAAATAATGAAAAATTGGATATTTGGAAGTCATTAATGAAGAATTCACATACCAAAGATCTAAGAAAACCGATTATAAAGGATAGAGAAAAGACTGGCGAAATCACAAGTCCAACAACAGAATAAACAAACTGTTCGGTCCCACCTAAGGTCGGTTCAGTCTAACCGAAAGTGCATAAAATAGTCTAGCAAGAAATTATGATTTTCAGAATTAATTCAACTTGACACTTCAGTCCGACCGAATCGAACTTTGGTCCCACCTAAAAAAGCTTAGGTGAGACCTAAGTTAGACAAATTTTGCAGATATTTTCAGATGAAATTCGGTGTGACCGAAGCATTCTGAATTGCGAAAGTTTGAAGTCAGTTTCAAGTTAGTGCAAACTTTTACTATTTAAAAGTGTTTTCTTAGTTGTTTTAGATTTGAATTAGAACTTGGGATAGAGACCAAGGGGTGGCGGAGTTTCTACAAAGTCGTTCTTCTTATTCGACTTCTCAATTCTAGTTTGTCTATCTTTTATTTTTCTTCTAGGATATTATCCATGTTACGTAAATCTCTTAACTAAGGCTAAGGGATGAAGCTTGTAGTTCATTACATTTAGTGTATTTGATTCAACAAACAGTGGTTAGAATTATGATATTAGATTGATTTGTTTTGAATTTACTTTAAAGTCTTTGAGTTATTTAGTTCTGGATTTATTGTACACTACAGGTATAATGAATACTTTGATTTAATAATTGTTTAGCCTTGATTTAGAGAAGGATTCAATTTGTATAATTAATTGATCTATGGTCGCGTAAGGGTGTTATAGACGTTTTTAATTGACTACAATTGATGTTTGAGTGCTTCATGAGAGAATTATTCAATTGAATTCATATTTTAATATTGTTTATGATTGGTTTAACTGCTTTATCTTCCAATTAGACAGGATAGGACTTCGTTTCCAATTGAGTTATAATAGTTAAATAAGTAAAATAGATATTGTGATTGCTATAAGTGGATTACTGGATTCTTAGTCCTTTTTCTTCTTGTTTAAAGCACTTTTTATCTCATTGGATTAAAAACCCGGACAAACCATTAGACTTAGACTAGTTCTAGGCTATATTCCACATTTCCAGTGGATTTGACCTCGGTATCACCAAGTTATTACTACTTTGCAACCCTGCATTTGGGGTTCATGAACAGAAGGTGAGAACCCTAATGTCACCCTACAAATAGGAATGGGATGAAGGTATACAACGTGTATAAGCATATGGAACATAAAAAAGAGGGGAAAAAGTGTTGGCAACATTACCTTAATCTGCATCGACTCCATAATACTGAGAAGGAGATCGGGACGTAAGGAAAGCATCACATTAACCTCCTCCTCGGGCACATGACTGCAAACCTAGTTGACCAGGACAGCCATATGTCGTGGGAGAAGCGCATCGACAGTCGTCCACAACATCCCCGCACTTGCAGCTCCCTCAAGGGCTGAGCTTTGGTCCTCAGAAGCACCCCAAGGAGCATCATCAACCCATTCTTCCTCAGCACGGGTTGGGGACGACTCCAAATCTACCACCCACAGAGCCGAGGGAGAATCTCAGGAGTGTGCCCCGTCATCGACCTCTCTGCAGAGGGTCCAACAGAACCAACCACAGGTGCACGCCGAGCAGGCATCGAAGGAGTAACCCTACTAGCAGCAGCCTTCAGCCGCTCCATCTCTACTGTAAAGGGGAATCTCATCCTCTTTGCCTAGGGACGATCTGCTATTTCTGTAAAGATAGAGATGATTATATATATATATATATATATATATATATATATAACTACAAGAGCCTTGCTAGCAACATAAAAGGAGTTACCTGCTGGCCCGACCATTGTTAAGTTGACCTGCTATAGGATGGTCAGAGTGATCAACCTCTTGCATTCCTGCTGGCTGCGGGATGATCTCAAACGATCCTGTAACGACCCGTAAATTTTCGTACGTTGGCTCGAGTACCACCTCGACCAGAAATCAATTAGGATTAAATCCTTTAGAAATTTAACAAAGTTAACTAAGTACTAAACTCGATTAGCCATGAAATCCGTTGGGATCGCTTTAAATACGATCTGCACGACCCAAAACTTGCAAAACAAGTGACTCTAGGTTACCCTAAAGTTTAAAACCAAACTCATTTCCTACGCTTCTGAATGAAACGAAACTTCAGATTAGGTCAGATCGCACATCTAAGTCCGATTAACACGAAGCTAAGGAACTAGGACCGCCTCACCGGGCTTGACAATCATCTCTAAAATCAGTCCACCGATGTCCCACGGCCATTCGTTTCGATTGGAGCGAGGGTGTGTGCAAAACACTATTCCCCTTCCAAAATAAATATCAGGAATAGTGATCTGGCACCATTCATTTACATGTTAGTATTAAGCAACCTGACCGTCAGAATCAGACCAAATTACACCCTCGGATTAAGAAAAATTTCAGGAACATTTACATGTACTTGAAATTTCGGATAAGGCCCACTGACCGTTGAACTGAAAGTGGTCCGCCACGTGCGATCCGGGAACCGATCGAGTCGAAAACGCAATCCCACATAGATCCATGTGTGGTGAGCTTAAGTCTGACGTTTGGCTCAAGGGGGCCACCGAAACACTCATTTGAGCTAAAAAAGTGACGAAATATCTATATAAGCAATAACCCTTGAACCTGAGCCTATTTTGGGAAGGGTTTTGGCTATAAAAGGAGCTTAGAACAGCCCTTCTCACAGCCATACGAATTTGGGATAAAACCCTAGAGAGAGAGAGAGAAAAGAGAGAGAAGAGCTTGGGATTTGTGGGAGATCTTCCTCCTACTGCTTTCATTCATCACACGGCCTACACCGCTTCCTTCCAAGCGTTTTTCCGGCGGTATCCACTCCGTTTGGAGGTGAGAAACCCTAACCCTAGGTCTGATTTAAAGTAGGAAGGTTGTAGGTTGTGTAAAGACTAACTGATTCCGCTCTTTAGGCTAGAAAACTCCCGTATACGGAAGCTCAACAACCCTTGCTGATTCGTTGCGATTCCAAGGGCAAAGGTGAGGACTTTAGGTGTATAGGTTGTGGTTTTCAACGCTTTCAATGTCAGATAATGGTAGATTCATGATCTGCATGCAATTGCACATGTACAAAGTGCTTTCCGTTTTACATTTCGATTAGAATTGTAGAATTTGGAATTTCACATACTTTAGGTATTCGTATAAAATACCGTATACATATTTTTTATGGAAATGTGTTTGACATGTTTAATTGTCGTATGGATATATGATGTATGGATAAAATACTCATTTGGCGAAAGGGTTCGCCTAAATACATGTTTACTAATATACACCATGTATGTAGAAATACGGTATTGTAAGAAGTACCGTATACGTGTATATTTTAGCGATGTGTTTGTCATGATTAATTGTTGTATAAATATATTATGTGCGTATAAATTAATTTCTTGGCGAAAAGAATCGCCGTATTACAAGTTCCCTTGTAAACACTATGTATGTTGAAATTGGGTATACTAGAAAATACCCTATACGTATAAAATTTGCTGATGTAATTGTCAGGATTATTTGCTGTATGAATATGATGTATATGTATAAAATACTAGTTTGGTAAAGGGACAACCCTAGTGCACTTTCCTCTAACATACGTCATGTATGTTGAAATAGTGCATTCCAAGTGTTGGTGAAATCGCTCATGTGAGTGTAAGTGCTTAAGTGTTAGAACCTTAGGTAGGTCTGAGATGGGATTCTCAGCTACCTTAGAGTCACATATGATATCCTCCATGTGGTTATTTACTCTAACCACTCACCTATGAAATATATGTATTTGTATCCCTATTTGCATAGTGCTTTATAACATGCTTTTGAACATGCTTTGTAACTTGTTTACTAACATGCTTCATGACATGCTTTATAACATGATTGCTAGTGTTCTTGAATTACCATGTTATCATGCTGTACTTCACATGCTATGGTTAGGAGTTGATTGAGTTGGGACTATGTCCATAGTCCAGCATCCCAGATCAGACTTGGAGTTGTGGTTGAGATTGTTCCGCCACACATGATGTGTTGGCGAACCCGTGTCGTACTTCGGTTGGCGATAGTGGTTGGCCACACGAGGTGCTTGTGCGCTTCATATCGCCCAACTTGTTGTGCGCTCGAGCCAGCCGAACACGTCAAGTAACCCGTGTGTCTTATGTATGTTCACCATGTTTGGTCGTTAATGTTTGAACCTAGGGTACCAAACTTACCAGTGAAAATCCCGTTAACCATGGTACTCGATCCGCTAAGACTCATGAGCCGGGCATGGTGGTATGGGACACCGTGGTCGAGCCGCCGGCCTACGCCTCTGTGGGCTACGTGCCTCCCCGTAGTGACCAGTGAGCATAGAGCAACTTAACTCGTGAGCCGATTATGGTGGTATGGGACACTATATTCGTGCTGTCGGCCTACATTGATAAGGTGATGGGGGAGTGGTGCAACCTTTGTGCGTAACAGCCCTGGCAGCCCTTTGTAGTGACCGCAAGCATATTCTGAAGTCATAGTGCGCCTTAGGGTTCGCCGTGATATATAGAGTATGAACTAGGCCTGTTTCTGTATAGTGATGAATCGTTTAAGGGGTGATGGGGGAGTGGTGCAACCTTTGTGCGTAATGTCTTGCCACCGACTTGCCTCTGCAAGCAGTGACCTAGAAAATACACCATCGTCGATATTAACTAGTGACCGACGACCCTAGAATGGATCATGTTTGGGAATGATACAAGGGAGGTACCTTAGTTTCCCAATCCTATCTGTTTGAAATGGACTAATTAAAAACTCGGTAATCATGCTCATCATGCATCGCATGTGCCTGGAAGATGTGGAGCACTGTGGGATGTAAGCATGCCGCAAATGTGAGATGGTGTCGCATGAGGGAGTATGTCGGTGAGGGTATCCATCATACCTGCATTCATACTTGCATTAATCAGAGTAACTAGGAGTGTTTGATTTACTGCTTGACTGTATTGATAACATGATAACTTATGCCTTATTGTTCCACTGAGTTAGCTACTCACTCCCACGTTACGGACAATTGTTGCGCACACCAACCAGACTGTCTCAGGTTTAGGCGAGCCGATGACTCTGGAGACGAGCCTCGATTATGACGAGGACCAGGAGGAGTTCTCGTATATGCAGTTCTCTCGCGGCGGCCGACTAGGTTGCCAGGACCGACGGGTTTTTACAGGGATTGTACCTAGTTTATTTTTGACATTTTGATTATAAACAGACATGTATATGGAGACTCAGATGGATTCATACTCTGGAGAATGAAAAGTTTATTTTGTTTCTTTACATACATATATATATACCGTCCAGTATTCCGCTTGCTTTTATACAATTGATCTGGAGTATGAATTACTGTTTTGGTATAATCTCATTCATGTTTATTGCTCTAACTCAGACAACATTTAACCATCATTGTGTATGTTGCATAAGTGATGCGTTGGAACTCGGGAGTTGAGTTCATATTCGACCCCCGATTTTCAGGGCGTTACAGATCCTGACCTAGTGTAGGAGGGGATCTAAGAGATTGGGTTGAGACCGAGGAAGAGCTTTAAAAGGAGCGACCATATGAGTTAAACATTGCAAAAAAAATAAAATAAATCAAAGCAAGTTTACAAGCACAAAGCCACAACTCAAATCTCGACTTGGGAGGGCAAACATTGTAGGAACTCGAGCTCGCAGCTAGCCCAACTTCAATGCAAGAGCCTCCCACTCTCCTGTAGCGATGAACCACCTATCCTTCTAGCCCTTATTAGAAGAGGGGTTGTTGGTAATAATAGCTTAGCCCTTGCTCACCCAAGAGGAAAAATAATACCAATTGAGAGATCCTGGGCTACTCTTAGCCTAGTATAAGTATAAGTGCTCATCCACAGAGAGCTCAGAATTACCAACCTATTGCCATAAGGCGTAGCACCCAAAGACAGCTTGCCATATGTTAGGGTTAAGATGTCCTAAGGTGAGCCTCAAATGATGTAGCACCTCTCTCACCAATGGATGGAAAGGCATCCCCATGGGATGATGACCTAGAAGCTCCCTAGCATGAGAAAGTCGTAGCCCCATTGAGTCTGGGATCTCAAACTTCGACTGGATAACTTCAAGTCCTCCTTCAGTAGTCGGAAATAAAAAATATAAGTCTGATAAGGTCACCCCCTTAGAAGACCAGGAGGTTGCACCCAACCCCACATTTACTTGAGGTGAAAAGGCATCCTCGCCACGAGGTGCCATCGTCAGCGATGGTTCCCTTGAAGAAGAAGAAGCCAATTGAGAATCTATGCTATCATGCATAAACTCCTCATGGAAGGCTCCTGAAACAGAAGCTCCCCTTGAGACCTACTTGAAAGACATATGTGCGGAAAGGAAATCGGCAATGAAAGAAAAGAAAATGGGGGGAAGGACACAGGGGAGGCATACCGAAAAAATTAAGTCTACGTACAATTGCAAGTGGACGAGAGAAGGACCCACAGGATAGAGGAAGAAGAAGACAGGTTGGCAGAGCTTGAACTTCGCTAAACTTGGTGGATGCACAATGAGGAGGAAGCCTCTATTTATAAGCATCTAAGGAGTAACACCTTTAATACCAACGGCACTCACGAGGGCATGAGAAGACACCTCGAACCATGAGCTCCACCACATGGAAACACAGGGTTCGCTCGGGGAAAGCATTAAATGATGCAAAGACAAATGTTCGCTCGTGAGTCGTTTGGAAGATGAAATGGCACTCGCCACTTAGTGCACGACCCCTCGTGCGATGAAACCGCCATTATGTCCTTTTTAATTCTCATGATATGCATCGCCCTTTTCGATTCCCGCCCTCATCACTAAGTGGCAATATTGAAAAAGAGGGATGAACAGAGCTATCTACTCACAATTTGAAATTCTAAACTCCCACGCTTGTGGATCAATTCAAGCTCTTACTTCCTAAGCTCATAAATGTTGAACTCGGAAGTAGGGGGCAACTATTATTGGAAAAACTAAACTGACTAGTGACATGAGACATGTGGCAAAGAATTGGCAGAGTAGCTTCCCAGAGCCATCAACGTGTCAACCACCTATGAAGCCGAGTTGAGCCACGATGAAAGAATCATCCGTTGAAGCTCAAAACTCGGTAATAAGACTCACTGACCAACCTGTCCATTTTGACCTTGACTTGACCAACCCGACCTCGACTTCAGAAGAGAAATGTCTGAAGAGAATCCTGCATCGTACTGGGCTGACAATATCCCAACAAAAAATCATACTAACCGAGGCAGAATCAGAGATATTCTCATAAGAAGATTCTTACTCCAATACGAACCCTTCCAGCGTATCTGACAGATCTACTGAGATTTGCAAACTACCTAAAAAAACCTATAAATACGTCCCCTTATCTTGAATAAAAGGTACACAGAAAAATCCCAACTTCATCCACACCCGCTCTATGTTTATCTACCTGAGGGTTCCCACGCACAACCAGTGCCCCCATTGCCCTTTGTTTTTGCAGGTACTCAGGTACTTAGTAACCAATAGGTGAAGTTGTGGGTTCAATCAAATCCAAGCCATAATACACCCGCCATTAGTTCTCTCGGAGGCCAATCGTGGTGTGTATACATATCCAGTCCATTCATCTAAAGTGCTTTTTCAGTATAAAAGAATTACGCGAAAATCAGTATTCCAAAACTCAAGTGGGCCATGCCACGGGAATATAGAGGCTTTAGGTACAAAATTGTCATGTGGCCCGCTTAAGTTTTCAATCAGCCTGATTTTTTGGATCAAGACCAACCAGCGGTCGCTTACCTGATGGACAGGGTGGATTTTACGCGCATCAATTCTTTTGTCCAAGCTAAAAATGTAACTGCAGTCGGTACCCAACCGTTGTCTTCTTCTTCTTCTTCTTCTGTTTTTTTTCTTTCTTTTCTTTTTTTCTTTGAACTTGTCTTTTATATGGCAATTGGTGTTTAGAACTTGGAATGCCACCAAAACACATGAGAAGGATTCACGAATTTAGGGACCGCAATGGCCGGGAGGTGCATGTGCTACTAACATGGTGGGCCACCATTAACGCCCTCCGTTACATAGATTTCCCATCATTAGAAAAGCACGTGCCTCATCGAATTCAAAGGAAACAAAGCATGAGTACTTTCTTTTTCCTTCATTTTGGTCGCAGCTTCTCACGTAACCAACCATTAAATTACGGAAACTAATCGACTACATTAAAGTAATTGCAAAAAGAGAAGGTCCCAAGTCCAACCGATTGGACAACAGTTTGTGGTCCACCAAGTCAATAACTTCCGACCTATCATGTGCGTGTGAGATCCAACTCGTCCAATTAGTTTCCTTCATCATTAATATCATCTCATACAAAAATCAGCCGCGCATTCATTAATCGACTAGACCACACTTATATTTTGTTATTTATCCATTGCTAGACATTGTTTTCTATGATGTGGCCCACCTGATTGGGCTGATTTTTGCACAAGGTAATCCTCATGGTGGATCAAACTTATTGGAATGTTTGGGTAATGTATAAAAATGATAGATTGGAAGTTATTCGTTGGGTGGACGGTAATTTATCGGCCAACATAGTTGGACTTTGAGACCTTAAAAAGAATAAGATCAGTCAGCTGTTATGTTCAATATCACAAAACAGCCGTGTTTTGACACGATTTCTCCAAGGTAGGTGGCCCACACGTAACCGCAAAGTACGTGCCATGTCTTGTCCCACCGACGTGATGCATGCACACATAGCATGTGTGTCTTAAGAGTAATATTTTAATTGTTGATAGTGATCTTAAATGTAGTTATTTGTAGGGCTATTAGTGCACCACCATTTTTCTAAATGATGGCCCAATCGTGGATGGAACATATCCGAATTGATGGCTACCAAACCAAATGAATGGTAGAAGTAAAATAATGAGTGAACCAAATTCCAAGGGTTAAATCAGATTTAACGTTGTCTTCTCTGAGCGCCTTTTGAGTCGTGCTCCATCCATACCGGTCAGCGAGTGGGCCGCCTATATCATCATACAACTATGCCATGTGTGCAGTTGTGGTGAACTATTCGGAGGAGTCCATCCCTTATTCATATTGCACGAATGTGGGATATGCGTTCAGATCGAAGTCGACCATCAGGTGTGTCCCACAATGTAGATGCTCTGGCTGAATGTTTAGGCTGGTCTGCTCGTCAGGTGAGCCACCCTTTAAAGCAGATGGCTGAGAAATGCTTTGCCAAAATTTTTCTAACCCGTCCACTTGTTTCTAACATTGAGAATCACCTGATGAGTGAGGAGCCTCTATTTTATGCAAGGGCATCTTGGCAATTGGGGCTCACTGTAAGAATTCAATAAGGTGGGTCTTATTGATCAACGGTCTGAATTTTCCTAAAGGTTAGATAATGTGATTGGGCATACAAGTGGACTTCACTAAGTAGTGATTCATCTAATTATCTAAGGGGTGGTGCGTTACAATTGCATCACATGCACATTGATCTAATTGGACTAGGATTAACAAATTCATGTGGAGCCTAAGGGAGAGAAGTTTCGATGGGTTTCAAATTCGTCAACCCTTTAAACTATATACGTAGGGTTGGGTCCCCAAACCTACACACGTTGAAGCCTTTTTCATCCTATTCTAACCCTTCTCGGAAGGGTGTAAGGTGTGGAATATTGTGGCATCAAGCCTACAGCCATGGCGTCCCAATCAAGTATGGATTTTAAATTTGTCGATCCCCATTTTCGATGCAATGAATGGTTCTTTCAATTCCGCAAAAGCTAGTAGTTTACAGTTGGCATCAGAGCCGACTATACATCGGCTATTGCGGGTTTGTACATATTGCTGAATTTGTTTAGGGTTTTTATTTTTATTTTTTATTTTTATGGACCAAATCTGTATTGTCCATACATGTACATCCTATTTCAGATCTTTTCCACCAGGTTTTGATTTTGCACATGCTTCTGGCAATCAGCGGCATTGACTGCCATAGTTGTCAGATTTTGTATCTGTCATTGTGAGAAGAAGTTGAAGTGTTATCAGAATCTGGCATCTAGAAGTTCCGAAATTCGGCATCATCGTCATTTATAAGATTCAAATTGAGAATTAATAAAACAAGGTTTAAACTTTATTTGGACGCGACCTGTATCGTAACCCTATTGTCGATATATAGAACTATCAAAACCCATGGGTTTCATCAGCCGCAGTAGCCATTACGAACATAGGGGTTTCCTCGTCACCGAAAACTGGAAATAGCCATTAATGAGAGGGGACCTAAGATAAGGCTTACATTTAGGTATTCCACCTCATAGCCATTGAATCTGGCGATTTTCCAACCACTAAATTCAATTTCACACCCTGCCATTTTATCTTGATGCTTCTGAATTTATTGAGGTAGAGGTAGAATCGCAAAACTTCAGATCTCCTCTCTCTGTAATGTGGTAGTATATAACACCTTGGTTTTCAAAATCCGATATACTACTCATTTTCTGAAAACTCGAGTGTTAACCCTTAAAGATAGCCCAAATTTCACATATATATATTTTTTTTCTTTCTTTATCAGAGCTAGCAGTTTAACGGAAGATTAAAAAAAAAATTCAAGTATAAAAGGAAGTCCAAATATATGTAACAAAATATTCAAGTGGCTGCCCAAAAACTTATACAAACCAATGTCTTGGTTCTTTACAATATATGATAGTACAAATTAAACATGAATGAAATCTATAAACTAGAGCAGCAAGATCATTTAACTCATTATACTCCACATGGGCACCAAAATGCGCATTAGGTATGTCTTCTGCACACTTAATATGGTTTGATAGCATTAATGGCTATCCCAATGAGATACGACAACCAAGATTTATCAAAGTACCATAATAATTAAGTATAGTTTTCAAGAATAGTTTATAATGAATATTTCACAATGACCATCATAGTAATAAGACAGAGTTTATCAGATAAGCATATATTGATAAATTTCATAAAGAAATTCTTGTTTAAATGCATTAATACAGGCACATGGTCATAGACTTGATGTAACATCTCGAAATTTCATGGCCAAAGTTTATACTCATGTCCGAGAAAACTGGGTGTTAATAATGTATAAACTGGATGCTTTAAAATCATACCCTATTTTTTTCCATTTAGATCACATCCTAATATCTTCACGATGGTAAACACTCATGAGAGTAAAATTAACTGTATTAATTCTTTTATCAGAGTAATAGAATTCAGTAAATAATCAAATGCCTTGTCAATAGAAGCTTATTACATTTATCGAGTTTGCAGCGGAAGTATAAAATTAAATTGCAAAACTATCTTCGTATTTTTTCAATATAGTCTTTCATAGGGAGATGGCCTTCTAAATCTTCAATCTATACATCACCTGCATCATCTGTACGGTTGGAAATAGTCAACGCCCTATTCATAATGGTGGTTATCCTTTAAGATTAACAATAATTCAAGAGATTTATCAAAGTAATGTAAAGGTTCTGATATGTCACGTACTTCATTACCACAAGAGATATCCGTATGCGCAAATAATCTACATGAATGTATGCCTAATAAAGTGCGTGCAGCTCATCATACGTAATGATCACTATCACAATATGGAAAACATTTCATAATATCTGACTCGACCCGCATTCTCACACTACGGATATTCACTGGCACGTCCAACATTAATGTGGATTTATGTGAGCATCTCAAGGTGACACAACAACCCAATTGGGGGATTTACGTAACATGATGTATTCATGGAGTGATTATTTGCGACATCCAATCCTGAGAAGTGATGTAACACGTATGATGATTTACTTACATTGATTGTGCACCACGCCAACCAACCCACGGAATTATATGCTGACCAAGAGGGCCACTACCCATAATGCATTACGTCTACGATAAGTATTTGAATCACTAGTTGTGATACCTTTAACACATCACTTGCATGTAGGGAACGTAAACAGAATCATGAGCATTTTAGAATATCAAGACACATGCCCAAGCCAAAAAGGTAAATTGCACAAGGCTAACAAAATAAAGAGAAGAGTGACAATGGTTATCTCAACAGATAGAAATGTGGCAATGGCCAACTTAATAAAGAGGAGAGTAGCAATGGCTAACTTAACAGAGAGGAGTGGCAATGGCCAACTCAATAAAGAGGAGAGTGGCAAGGGCCAACTCAATATAGAGATGAGTAGCAAGGGCTAACTCAACAAAGTTGGTAAAGGCAAGGGCAAAGCTTGTATCCATCGCCCCATATAAATTCACAAAGATCACTCGAAATCAGCATTATATCATAATCCCAAAGGGCAAATAATTGTTGATGATAAATTAAACAATTGTAAAGAGAAAATCATAAGAACAGAAAAAAAAAAAGAAAAAGAAATACGATTCATATCAACTTAAATCAAAGTAAGCTTAAAGGATAAAACCCTCACCTTTGATGTTTACTCTTTCTTCGAGTGTGGGTTTGTGTTGCAGGTTGTGGTTTTTAACCTAGCGCTTTTAGAATCCAAATGGTCAGAGTTGTATAATTCTTCTTAATTGGTCCTGGTGGTAGGTAGGGGTTTTAAGAGTTCTTGTGATTACCCTATTTCGGCTTTCTTGGTTGAGTCAACTCGTCTTGACTCGGTCCTCGATTTTATGGTTTAGGTCGATGGAAGAAAAGGAAAGGAGGGGTATAGGAGAGGGCAAGTGGCGATCTACCTTGGGCAAAACGAAGCTCAATGACTTAGCAAGTGTGAGACTGTATCCTAGCCCGTTCCGATCCTTAGGCTTCCACGGTCCTCCCGGTCGAATTCTAGCGACCCACGATCTGTTATCGGTGTTTGCACGTGATCCTGAGTCGTGTCCCGTATATCAGAGTCAGCTCGACTCGAAACTTGTACCGTAGCGACCACGCCGTCGCTGTGGTTCCGATGCCGCGTCTCATGCGCTGATCCGATACTCGAGCCAGGAGATGTGGGCCCGCGTTCAATTCGAGGAAAATGTCGTGGGTTGCAAAACCCAAGAGAAATGTCTCATCAATCACATCAATCAATCAAGTACCATATCACATCATGTCAAGTACCAACATCCATCCCTTCTCACCTAAAGTCAACTCTCTCTTACAACCAAGTACACCCATCATTCATTCACCCATCACACCTCATCACTCACCCATCCCTCTCTCTCTTTCAACCTCTCTCTCTCGTTTCTCTCAAGCACCATGAGAGCAACTGTCCAAGCTTCCATGGAGAAGCTAGTGTGGCCCACGTTCCTACCTTCCATCTCCACCATCCAAGTCCAATCTTGACCGTTGAAAATGCACCCCATGGAGCTCTAGATCGCATCGGTGGAAGGAAGAGTCCGAGATCTAACGGTGGGTGTTCATCATTTCATTTTTTTTATTTAGGGCCCACTTTTAATGGGACCCATCTTGATGTATGTGCTTGTAAGCTTGAGGGGCCCATAGTGGCAGGGTCCCTCCTATTTCCACTGTCTCTCTATATCTCTCTCTCTCTTTCTTTTTTTTATTTGATGTGTGGCCCACCATGATGTTGGATGGTGGAGATCCACCACACCATCATGTATGTTTTCATCCCACACCGTCCATATGGACGAGAGGTGTGGGACCACCTAGATGTATGTGGTGTATGTACATCATCCAGCAGATCTGAATGGTGCTAATTTACATGGACAATGTTTGGACAGTGCTCATCCACCATGATGTATGTAATATATTATATTTGGTGGGCCATGTGTGTGGACCCCACAATGATGCATATGATTATATCTATACTATCCATCCAAACGTCCAGCATCTAGACGATGAACTGGATGTAGTATTGTAGACACCCCAGCCAGGCTAATATCTTGAGAAAGCTAAGACAATCCGCGAACCATGAGCATATCCTAAACTAAACCTTAATCTGAACCAAGACCATATACTAGCCTAAACCATAACCTTAACCAAGACCCTGATCCAAACCCCAACCAAACCTAAGCCATCACAAGCCATCGTTCAAGCCAAAGCATACCCAAACCTTCACCCACAATCAACCCATTTTTCGATCCATTTTTAGGTCACAATCGAGCCAATTTGAGCCATTTTAAAGTTGAATCAGCCTCGACAATTGGAATTAGAATCGGCCTCAACAATCGACCTCGACAATCGGAATCGGCCTTGATAATTAGCCTTGACAATCAGAATCAGAATCGGCCTCAACAATTGGCCTCGACAATAGGAATCGATCTCAACAATCGGCCTCGACAATCAGAATTGGACTTAATAATGACCTTGACAATCGGAATCGGCCTCAATAATCGATCTCGACAATCAGAATTGGCCTAGGTGATCGTCCTCGACAATCGAAATTGGTATCGACAATTAGAATCAGCCTCGATGATTGGCCTCAACAATCGGCCTCGACAATCAGAATTGGCCTAGGTGATTGGCCTCGACAATCGGAATGGAAATCGGCCTAACAAAGGGCTTGAGGGAAGGTCACAGTGAGGACTTTCAACCATCATTGCCCATCAATGTGGACATTCAACCAACATTGCTCCTAAGGATTGGCCCTCATAGGGGCCAAACATATAGTGGGCCCATGACCTCACACAAGGACGTAATACACATCACTATGGGCATCACTCCTGAGCTGTATATACATCACAATGGGCCTCGACACATGGGCCATAAATACATCACATCGGGCCTCAGTCGTGGGCCGCATATATATAACAGGTGGGCCCTGGACATGGGCCTCAGATACATCACACAGGCCACAACCCATGGGCCTAATGCACATCATAATGGGCCTCATTAAGTGGGCTACAGAAACATCACAATGGCCACACAATATGGATCGAAAATACATCACATTGGGCGTTACCAAATGGGCTAGGAATACATCACAATGGGCCTTAAATATACATCATGATGGGCCGCACCAATGGGCCTCAAGTGGGCTTGGACCACACCAAAAATTATTTCAATAGTTCTAGGTGTATCCTGTGTATCACTATACACTATTATCCATGGGGCACATGGCCCACTAATGATGATTAGCATTGTCCAAACATTGTTCAGGTAACTCAGCACCATCCAAATATTTCCCATGTAAATTAGCACCATCCAAACATTATCCATGTAAATCGGTACCGTCTAAACGTTGTCCAGCACCGTCCAAACATTATGGACGACGTGGATATGGAACATACATCGAGGTGGGGTCCACAACAACACCTTTTAGACGGCGTCTAACACCGTCTAAAGCATTAGACGGTGTGGATGGAAGACATACTAACAAGGTAGGATCCATAGAGCCTGCTGATGTTATTCACAGCAGTTATACTGCTAGTAAGAGGTATACTAGCTAACCCACATACACACGTGTGAGCTATATCAGCCAACCCACAACCACACGTGTGAGCTATATCAGCCAACCCATAACCACACGTGTGAGCTATATCAGCCAACCCACAACCACACGTGTGAGCTATATCAGCCAACCCACAACCACACGTGTGAGCTATATCAGCCAACCCACATCCCACATGCTACTGGATGATGAGGGTAGAACATATACATCAGGATCCACCGTCCCATGTGCATGGACAGTGTGGATCAAAACACATCAAGGTGGGCCACTAGGGGGCCTACCCCTGACACACGTGGCCTCTATCAATAGGTCAAATGAAAACTGACTTCATGGTGGGCACCATAGGTGTTATTCAACGGTCGGAATTTAATCTCGTTGTTGATGTGGTACGGCCCACTGGATCTTGGGTGATGTAAGGATGGATAGTGTGGATAACACATACCATAAGTGGGGCCCACAGAACTTGCTGACCTCCATACAGCAGCTGCATAGTTGCGGATGGATGGTGTTGGATATAATACATCAGCAAGGTGGGCCCCACCCCCACACGTGCAACACGTGTGGGGTGGGTCCTACAAAACATGCATACGCTGCAATAGCAGTAATATGGGTGGTGTAGTAGGGGTACTCCAGCCAATCCACTTTCTCCCAAATAAGGTGGGTCCCACGTAGGTCCCACCATATATATTATATTATTATAATAGTTATTATTATTATTATTATTATTATACTTGTAGACTCTGGAAATCAGTGTCCACGCTGATTTGTATGTTATGTTTTGGGTAGTGGGGATGATTAAGCTGATTTGTGAATGTTGGAGTCGCCACTAGCCGAATAATCTCAGAATCTCGCAGTCGGCTAGAACCACAAAATATGTAAGGTTGGAGAAATCTGAAGACTCTTCGACCTTAGATTGACTCTTGATTTGCAATTCGGGATTCCAGGTAAGGGGCCTCGGTTACAAAGAGGGAAGGTGTTAGGCACCCTCTCTGCCCGTACAAATGTACGGTCTCTGCTTAGTGTGGTAAAATAATCTTAAGGGATGATGATGATGCTGTGGTCATGATGGGACTAGTCACACGTGGATTTCTATGTGGCAAGATCCGAGATTTCGGTAGGTCACAGAGCATACGTCTGACAATGTGTCTAGAGGGCGGATGTAATGATGCTTATGCAAAGAGAAAAGAAAAATGGACTAGATCATAAGGAATTCCTAATGTGACAGGATCTGGTGTACAGCAAGTCAAAGAGCATACGTTCACTAGAGATCTAGAGAAGCAGGGGGGTTGAGAAGGGAGTAGATGTCATGATGAATGCTTGTAAGATGATGAATCATTGGCTTGATTCTTGAGTACCATAAGACATAGACTAAACCATGATTAAACTAGTTTAGGTTAGATGGGTTGGAGAGGTTTAAAGGAGGGCTAGGGGGTGGCTAAGAAAATTTGAACTTGGGAGGCTTGGGAGCTCCTTCCTTCTCCCTCACTCTCTTCCTTTCCCTCTCTTTCTCTCTCACTCTTTCTCTCTCACTCTCTCCCTCCCTTGGTTGTTGTGTTGAAACGAGAAGAGGAGAGGGCTATTTATAGCCTTCTCTAATGGCAATGTGGTAATTTTAGGCTTTGAGACGGGTAAATGCTGATGTGGCAATAGGTGATTGGTTGGAGAGAGAGAGAGAGACGCCACATGGCGTGCTCTCATTGGCTAATGGGGTTGGTAAAAGGGTAAATAACCTCGGATTGAGGGGTAATTTCAAGAGAAAGTTGACTTTTAGACATTGGGGTAGCTGTCCAGAGATGTCCACATGTGGGCCACACTTGGTGCCACTCCGAGTACCGCCTACGATAGTCCGATTACCGCCCGGGCTAGGTTGGGTCTGAAACTCATGTGGCTGGCTCCTCGCACATTTTTTGAGATGAGGCAGTAGTTTAACTACCGACCGCAGTAGTCAAACTACCACCTCGGGTATAGTTTCTCCCGAAATTTGGCCGGTGGGTCCTTTTTCGGGTCCTGAGAGTGAAATAAAGTCCATTTTAGATATTTGGCTTAAAATGGCTCGAATTGGCTCGATTGTGACCTAAAAATGGACCAAAAATGGGTTGATAGTGGGTGAAGGTTTGGGTATGCTTTGGCTTAAATGATGGCTTGTGATGGCTTAGGTTTGGTTGGGGTTTGGATCAGGGTCTTGGTTAAGGTTAGGGTTTAGGCTGGTATATGGGCTTGGTTCAGATTAAGGTTTAGTTTAGGATATGCTCATGGTTCCCGGATTGTCTTAGCTTTCTCAAGATATTAGCCTGGGTGGGGTGTCTACAGATGCCCCTCTTTGGCCGAGGTTGCGAGCAACCGAAGGCCAAAGCAAGTGGACACCCCACCCTTCTGGTCAGAAAGGATAGTGATTCGAATCTATTGACTGCCATTGTATCATTGTCAGTTGACTGTTTAGAAAAAGATGACTTGCACATATCATGAGGGTTGAGGAAAACATTGTGATTATCCCTGCGCATTCGTCGTGGCTTTACGGGTCACCAATCACAACCCTTTCATGTTAGATTGTTAATAACATTGGAGGGTAAGTCTGAAAGTAGGGCCTCTGCACATTGGTGCAACTTTACAAGGATTCCCTTACTGTTTGGTTTGTCGTTCCTTTGCTACGTAATCACCTTAGGAGTATTTGTTTTGTTTGATCGTCAAAGTGGCTAGATGCCCTGCGCATTGGTGCGGCCTTACGGGGAACTCACTACGTCGACTTGGATTCGATCAAATTTTTCGAACATCCCGGACTAGGTATGTGCAGGTAATCTTTTGCCATGCAGTCTGCTGATTCTGATACTTTGGTTACAATAGATTGTTATCACTTTGAGTTTAATTATTCTTTCCAGAGATGGATCCACTCATTTTTTACTAGCATTCGTACGACTATCCAGATATAGAGATCGGGCTAATCGTACATGTATCATATATGGATTCGATCATCTTCCGGGAAACCGGAAGTGATTGAATCTTATTTAGCTATTTGCACTGACCGTAACTGGAGAATATGGGAGATTCCTCAGTGTACTGCACCTCGCATGCGTTTTTGAAAACTATCCCTTTTGGAGCTAGACTTTTTGGGGATTTTATTTGAAAATATTTTTAGAGTTTTTAGAAAATTTTCGTTCGATCTCACGAGTGGGCATCGTCGTTCAGTTTTTATTTGCATAAGTAAACAGTCGCGTTGCCTCCACTGATGGCCTGGTGGGGCTAACGGTTTGAAATATTTTTGAATTTTTAAAAGATCCATCCAATCTCACGGGAGGGCGTCGTCGTCTGGCTTTTATTTTACAGACTGGATTGAGTAGCAAGATGGCCTCCACTAATGAATTAATGGGGCAATTGGGGAACACTGACTTGATTTGGACATGTGGGCCTAGGACCATGGGCCTTAAAATTGGGTTTGTGTAGTGGGCCTTGCTTTGGATATGTGGGTTTACGAAATGGGCTTGAAAACATGTGCTTTGAACCATGGACCTTTGAACAATGGGCTTGGTGGGCTTTTGAAATGTGGATCTCTACGGCTTTGAGATGCGGGCCTCTGGGGGCTTTGAAATGAGGGCCTTGTGGGCTTTAAACTTGTGGGCCTTGTGGGCTTTGAGATGTGGGCCTCTGGGGGCTTTAAGATGTGGGCCTATGGGGCTTTGAAATGTGGTCCCTGTGGGCTTTGAGACGTGGGCCTCTGGGGCTTTGACTTTGACTTTGTGAATCCCCGACTTTGTTGGCTGCTTGTCTTATACATGCATGTATTTTTATTTTTTTATAAATAAAGGAAAGCGATGTATAGAAAGACTTTTTTGAAAGGAATGAAAATTTTCGTTTGTGACAAATTTGTCGATGTTTGTGTCTGAACTTGTCCCTGGATGGTTGTAACTCCCTGAAAATCGGGGGTCGAGTAGCAACTCAACTCCCAAGTTCCAAAACATCACTTATGCAACATATATGCTTATGATTCAATGTTATCTGTGTTAGTGCATTAATCATGAGTGGGATTAGACCAAAACAGTAAATCATACTCCAGATCAAGTTGTAAAACGCAAGCAGAAGACTGAAAGACATAAATACATGTATATAAGTCAAAGATCATGATCGGTCTCCAGAGTATGACTACATCACTGAGTCACCATATACATGTAATAGTCTCAAAAATTAAAATGTCAAAATAGTACAACTACAATGATAATCCTTATAGCCCCGTCAATCCATATAGCCTAAGCAAAGCCACCGGAGAACTGCATATAAGAGAACTCGTCCTGATCATCGTAGTAGTCAGGCTCCACCTCAGGGGTCACGCTGTCACCTGAAATCAAGATAGAGTATGGTTGGTGTTTAAAACAATGTCCCATAACGTGGGAGTGATTGATCAACTCAGTGGAACAATAAAGCAAAGGTTAGCATATTATCAATTCAATCAAGCAGTAATGATAAATCAGTAAATCACACATCCCTAAGTACTCTTGTTAATGCAAAAATGGTATGAATGTATGATGCATGCCCTCGCCTACGCTTCCTCAGCGACTTCATCTGACGTTCGTACATGAACAACACTGCCTCAGTGCTTGACCTGCTACGCTTGAACGCACGCGTAATGCAGTGCATGCATATGATTACCAAGTTCTTATTAGTCATTTTTATACAGAAGGATTGGGAAACTAAGGTACCTCTCTTATATCAATTCCCAAATAATGATCCATCTAGGGTCGTCAATCCTAGTTAATCACATACGATAGGCAAGTTGAGGTCACTACCACTAACACCCTACCAACTGACAGTCTATTTTCGAAGGCTCGTCGCCAACCTGATTGGGGACCACAACCAGGCTGTACCGGGGTAGGCTTATTTTGTTCTCGAGGTCACTCCACCAACGCCCTACCAACTAGCAGTCTATTTTCAAAGGCTCATCGCCAATCCGATTGGGGACCATAGCCAGGCTGCACCAATGGAGGCCGACAGCTTGAATACAGTGTCCCATATCACCGTATTCGGCTCATGAGTTTGGGTTGCTCACTAGTCACTATGGGGAGGTTCGTCGCCCCAGCGTTGGCCAACAGCTTGACCATGGTGTCTCATACTACCATGTCCAGCTCATGAGTCTTACCGAATCGATGTACCAAGGTTAACGGGGTTTTCACTAGTGAGTTTGGTACCTTAGGTTCAAGCAGTAGCATCCAAACATGGTGAACATACATCGGGTCAATCGGGTTACTTGACGAGCTTGAGTAGTAGGAGCGCACATCGAGTTGATCGACATGAAGTGCGTAAACACTCCGTGTGGGCTAACCACTGCCGACAACTCTAGTACGACTCGGGTTCGTCAAACACGTCCTACTTGGCGAATGAATCTCAGCCACGAACTCAAAGCCTATTACCAATTGCCTGGACCATAGCATAGCCCCATACACATTCAACCTTAACCAAAATGCATGTAGAGTAGTCAGAACAAAAGTAACCAAGTAGTCCAATCATATTATCAAGCATGTTATAAGATGCAACATAAACAAGAATCCATACACATGCCTTTCATAAGTAAAGCGAAGAAACTAAACAACTCGTATGGAGGAAATCATACACATCAGTATGGTAGTTGAGAATCCTATCTCAACACCCATATACAGTACAATTCACCAAATACTTACTCATACAAACATTTTATCAAACACTTATACTACACCTATCAACTTACATGACATATGTCGATTTTTAACATGTACTTGGACAAATCCTTCCGACAAGGAGTTGTCACATACACAATCATCATGTACTTGCATCCCATAGCCACGGTAAGCACAAATCACGTTTCATATTCATTCAGTCATTTCTACAAACACTTAGACTACACCCTCCATCATACATATTATATATTAGTTATCATACATATAAGGGAAAATCCTTTCGTCAAAGGGTTGTCGCCTATACGACGATCATATATCCACGACAATTAGTCATGGCGAGCACGAATGCAAATTCCATACTCATTCAATCATTTTCACAAACACTTAAGCTACACATAATAACATACACAACGTGTGTTGATATAACATGTATTAGGGCTAATCCTTTCGCCCAGAAGTTGATACACATGCATCTAGCATACATAGACAGAAATTAATCATGGCAAACACAAATCTGAATTTCATACGTATACGGTATTTTCTATAAATACGAGGAATACAGTATATTCAACCTAGTTAACGTATAATGGAAAAACGAAACAGACATCACTTTATGCATGTGAAATAGCATCTACGTCAAGAATAAATCATTAATCGACATTGAAAGCCTCGAAAACCATAACATATACGTCTATAGTCCGCACCTTACGCCGTAGAAGCATAACGAATTCGACAGAGACTCTAAGTCTTCATCAACGATGGAATGATAACCTATAGCACGAATTGAGTTAGCTATTTCACTATTAGCAACAATTAAAAACCCTAGAATAGATTAGGGTTAGGTTTTCTTACCTAGGAACGAAGTCAAATTCGCTGGAATAGTGATTAGGTAACGATGAATAGGCACGTAGAATAGCAGGGATCGAATCTCAAGAGTGACTCCAACTTCTTTCTCACTTTCTCTCTCTTTACTCTCTTCTCTCTCCTAAGGTTTTTTCCCAAATTCGTATGGAGTGAATGAGAGAGGGTTTAAGGTCCTTTTATAGGCCCAAAACTGATGGGAATGACCCCAAGGCCATGGTATACTTAGGTTATGTCCAAAGGGAGGCTGTTCCGTCTCAACGGAGCACTTCCGAAGCCCCTCGTTGAGCCAAAGGTCGAACTTAAGCTCCCTGACTATGGATCTGGGTCGAGTTAAGTTTTCATTCTAGTCGGGTTCCCAAATCACACGTGGCGGACTAGTTTCAGTTCAACGGTCACCAAAACTCGATCAGGGCCACCACTGGCTTATGTATGAAATTTTTCCTGATCCGAGGTTGTATTTGGGTCAGATTCTGACGGTCTGAATCCTTATATTTGGCCCGCAAGTGACAAGTCTCAGATTACTTAAATTAGATTTAATTTCTAAAGAAAACTACGTTTTCTCACACTCTTCACTTCGAGCTCAAGTAAATAGCCCTGGGACACTATGTGGATTTGATTTCCGAGATAGTTATTAAGCCCAGTAAGACAGTCTTAAGCATTTAGTCTCGTGGTCATCGGACCTTCGATGTGCGGTCCAGATCTGATATGGAGTTTCAATGTGCTCCCGAGAGCAACTGGGTAATGAGATTGATCCTAGATTTTAGGGTAACCTAGCGTCAATGATTCTACAAGTTTTGGGTCTTACAGATCTTATTTAAAGTGAATCAAGTGGATTTCGCAGTTAATCTAGTCTAACACTTAGTTAATTTTGTCTAATTCCTAAGGATTTGATCTTGAGTGATTTCTGCCTGAGGTGGTACTCGGGTCTTGTACGGATTTTTCTGGGACGTTATAATGGTGGATTCAGAATATTGAACTTATCCCACGTCGAATCCGGTATTTTGAGTTATTTACTAGGGATCCCAATTCCCTGAGAGTAGCGCATACTAGGAACATGCCCCTTGAATTTGGGTAGAGTCTGACAGAATTCTAATCCAGAACTTATCTTTTCCTTGTGCTTCTTCACTTTGCTTGTTGCCTTGGCTTCTCTTGTACCTGCACTTTTATTTTTATTTTTTTCTTTTTCTTTTCTACCTATTTTTACCCGTAGCGCCTTTTCAGGTTTTCACCACGACCGGCTTTCTCGTCATTTTTGCCCATGGCATCCTTTCAGATTTTCACCATGTCCCAAGTTTTTGCTCTTGCTTGCCCCTTGGCAGCTGTGATCTTTTTACCCTTGGTGCCTTTTCAGGTTTTCACCAAGTCCGCTACCTGCCCGCTGTTTTTACTCGAGGCACCTTTTCGGGTTTTCACCTCGCCCATTTTGCTTAGGCACGTTATTTTTCTTTTGATTTCTCTTTTTCTTGTA
This sequence comes from Magnolia changhungtana, assembly GCA_030180095.1. Classification (NCBI taxonomy): domain Eukaryota; kingdom Viridiplantae; phylum Streptophyta; class Magnoliopsida; order Magnoliales; family Magnoliaceae; genus Magnolia; species Magnolia changhungtana. Next base: position 4,422,380 of record JASAUF010000621.1, read on the forward strand.
CAAAGGCGGGAGGCTAGACTCCATTCATTGGCACCTGATTGGTGAGCTACCTGACTTTGTCTTCAATCACAACCATGAGGCTGTTGACATTAAGTTAAACTATCCTGAGGGGAAATGGGATGGTGAATTGTGTTCTCACTCATTGGGTTTGACTCTTCTTCTTTTTTTGGTCCCTTTTTTTTCTTCTTCTTTTTTCTTTTTTTTTTACTGTGCGCTTTATCCATCCATTTAAAAAAAAAAAAATTCTTCATCTTATTCTTTTTTCTATTTTTTTGAACCCTTTATTTTTTGGAACACTTATTGGAGGGAAGGAATGATGATGGAATGTACCTCAAGATGCTAACCTTTTGTCGTTTGACTTTAGCTTTACGTTTGTAGTTGTTGATATAGTCAAGTAGGATTACCTATGTTATCGGCGTTGATGGGCTCTAGAAGATCTTTACCCTAATGATGGTGAGATGAAATGCACCTCCCAGAAGAACCTTGCGGATGATCAGCGGACCGTCTCAAGATAGCCTGAAATTGCCCCCTGAATCTAGTAGGCATGATGATAAAATGTGCATGATTACCATGTTGCTAACTTTTCTTTCAGACTTATTTGTCGTTGGTCTTGACGATCATTGTTTGTTTTATGTCTTCGAGATGTAGTTGGTTGCATCGAGCTTACCACCAATCCTTTTCTTTGACTTCTTTTCCATTTGTATCGATGATGTTGTCGACGCTTGCTTTTATCTTTCACGAGAATGTACTCATGACCATTGGATGCCTTTGGGCTCATTCTTTCGATGATGTCCACACCCCATAATGAAGAAGGGCTAGAGTGTTGTCAAGTTATAAAGACTCGAAGCATGCACATGGATCCGTTATGCAAGCTTTAAATATTTAAAGCACTTCCTGACATGCTGTAATAGCTTATCTTCATCGTTCATCAGTAGGACTCCATTGTAGACTTCAGGCATGATCTTAACAGTTTTGTTGGGCTTGACTTCAGGCTTCATTGGAGATGGTGTATGACTAGCTCTTCATTTGATCTGGGTAAGGCTTCATAGGAGAACCCAAAGTTAAATAGCCCCGGGTCTCAGGAATTCTGTCATTGTCTGCTTGTATTCAGGAGACGAGGATCTCTTGATGCGTATTGTTCTAGGGAGCTCAAGGGATCCCAAGTTCACATCTTTAAAATCATCCATGACGACATTGGCCTTTGTTTCGAGCTTTCTGAGGGAATGCTTTAGCTTGAGAGTTGGATCATCATTTTCTCCATCTTGGGCTTCGTTCAAACCCATGAGTTTGAAGTCTAACTCTAGATCGAAATCATATGAGTCGACTTTAAACTCAGGTGTTGTAACAGACGCATTTGGCACATTATTGCTTGTGAGTTTTGAAAGATTTTCTATTATTTTTGTGTTTTGAGAATTTCTGTTATTTTTGGATTTTGACAAGTATCTGAATTTTTTAGCATTTCGAAAATATCTAATGTTTTTGGCTTTTTAAAATTTTTTGATTTTTTTGACAGGTATATGATTTTTTTTGTGTTTTGAAAATATCCAGTGTTTTTGGCTTTTTGAGAATTTTCTGAATTTTTTTATTTTCTTGAAAAAGACAGCGATATAAATCAGGGATTTCCTGATTCGACTTAAGGAGCCAAACATTATTTTCTTTTATTATGCCGTCTTGGGGATTGGGAACTAGCTATTGCCCTGCACTCTCTCCCCTCAGGAGGTAGGGCCAGATAGATCAATAGGTGGGCCCTCATTATCGTACTCAAATGTCGTGATGAGTTTGGGATTGGGCTCTGAGTTGGTGTTGGATGCCTCTTTTCTCAGCTCATCCCCGATGCATCGTGAGTCTTTAAGTTCTTTTTGCTCAGGTGGGATCCAGACTGTGGTCTAGTCAATCAGGGAAAATTCTTGCCCCTTGCCTAAGTCATTTCCAAATAGCCCAGTTGGGCTCATTTTGTTCATTTAATCCTCTATGATGGATCTTGGTTTGCCAATCAGATAGATGATCCCCTCCTTAATGGATCTGTTTGATGTGCGGATGAAGGGATCATCCTCTTGTCCCTCCTTTAATACATTTGTGCTTTGCTATCTCACCCATAGGAGGTAGATGTTCCAGTCCTCTCATGCCTGCATTCTCTTGATATTCGAGCTGATAATAAAAATATTGGTGGTCGACTAGAGGGAAGACATAGTTTGATCCGATGGGACATGCAAAAGGTATGCAATTCACAATCTCAAATTCGAGATTATGGTATGGGATATCCTAATTGGAGCATGGTATGTCTATGATCAAGATATCTGGCTCTTGACGGTTGACTGCTTCTATCAGAAAGATTTATTTAGGATCATCTAGGATGGTTAGCGCTTTGTCTCTTAAAATGCACTTGGCCTTTTGGTGAAGAGTCGAAGAGAGAGCCTTTATTCTATGGATCCAAGACCGATCAGGGAGGAGATGAAATGAAGCTGTGATGTCAAAGACCTAAAAAGTGATGGTTGATGTTTTGGGACTAATCAGAATTTTGACTTCAATCTCTTTCTCGACTTGTTTCCTAGAGGTGGGAACCACTCGCCCTAGACTCTTCTCTTGAAGGATTAAAGACTGAGTAGAACTAGATAAATCCCTTTGAGCAGTAGAATGTTCTTCTTGGAAAGTTACCACATGATTGAAGCTGGACCCTGATTTTGCTAAGGCATGCGGTATGTTGATCGAGGAAAGAGATTTCTTTTGGAACATGAGGGTTGGAGTAAGGGGCGAATAGGCAGGTGGTGCCCCTTATGAGGCAAAGGATATATGGATTGCATTGATTGGAGGTGGCTCCGAGGGCACGGAGATTGGACTAGATGGAGATGCCCCTTACATATTTAAGAGTGAAGAGATTGGACTTGCAAGGTGTGCCCCTTGTAGACTTGGGTGCATAGAGACTTGACCGGATGGAGATACCCATTGCATATTTGAGAGCGAAGAGATTGGACTAGCAGGGTGTGCCCCTTGTAAACTTGGGGGAATCGAGACTGGACCAACTGGAGATGCCCCTTGTGTATTTGAGAGCGAATAGATTGGATTGGTAGGGTGCGCCCCTTGTAGACTTGGGGGTATTATTATTGGGCTAGCAGTGATTGAATGGATGCATTGGACTAGGTGGCAAGGCAATTCTCCCTGAATGATATTAGGACAGGGGTGCCCAATGAGGTGGGGCTTGCTTGATACAGTGGCAGGGGATTTTAGAGGGTGTAATTAGTGGTGGCAATAACAGAAGAGGTAACGACAATCATTTGGTTGTCAATCAAATCTTGGACCACATGTTTCAGGGTGAAACAACAGTCCGTTGTGTGGCCTCGGAATTAGTGGTATGCACAGTACTCATTCTCATTATAATTTGTTGGCAGAGGGTTTGGGAGGAGCCTAGGCAGTAGCGGTGTAAGTATTTGCCTTTGGACTAGCATGGCTAGTATCTCGCTGTAAGTTTGGACTATCAGTATAAACTGCTTAGATTCCCAGGCCGTCCTCATCTGCTGACCATGATTGGGGTACTGAGGAATCTTCCTTTGCTGTTGGTGTTTCCATTGTCCTTCCTAAGGAGTGAATTGAGCACCTTGGGTAGAGGCGACAAGATTGTCTTCTTCTGTTGGATGGAGGTCAGAACCCTTCTGTTACCATTCTCGTATCCAATAAGCCTTCCTTCCACTATTCGTTGTACCGGGGTGGCCTGATGAGGCCACCAAGGAGAGATGTCCTAGTCCTTATTCCGGCTTGGACTTGTTCCTCGGCGCAGATGAGTTAGGTAAAGTTGGCATATGGATTGGAGACGAGGTATCCAGAGATACTCGGGTTTGCCGAGTGGATAATCATGTAGATTTTCTCCTCATCATCAATGAGTGTTTTCATCCTAACGGCCATTGCCTGTTACCGTCCAACATAAGCTGACAATGACTCATCATCCCTCTGCCTTAAGGCAGCAAGATCCGCCCTTTTAGGCGCTACATTAAGATTGTACACGAAACGATCAATGAAAGCTTAGGAAAGTTGTTCCCAAGTCTTAATTTGACGGTAGTCTAATCACGTGTACCAATCCAACGCATCATCGCCTTTTAAGGATTTTTGAAACAAACAGATCAACGCTCCATTATTACCTGCCAGATTGTTAAGCTCCCCACAAAATGCCTTTAAGTGGTCCATAGGACACCCCGTACCATCATACCTTTTGAATTTGGGTACCTTAAAGTTTGGAGGCACCCGAGCATCTGGAAAGGGACATAAGTCCCTGAATTTGGTGGATGGATAATCCTCTTCTTGCTGCCTTTATAGTTTCCTCTGCACCTCTCGCAATTGCTCTCTGAGATCTTCGATTTCAAAGAGATCAGTCGAGGGGGGTTTTGCCCCCTAGAATTGATTGGATCTCCTATTAGGAGGAAGATGTCGGAACTGGCTAGGAATCATGACTGTGGGAGATTGTATTTGATAGCGGTTCTCATCCGTGAGAGGTTGCTAGAAAGGATTCGCAGTTGCGAAAAATTGGCCTTGAATGTGACTCCCATTATGGGGAGGATGCTGGAAAGTTGAGATGACTGGCGCACTAGGTGATGACACTTCATGGTTTAGACAGTCTCTTTTTGAACACATTGGGCAAGAAGGGCCTGTAAAGCCTTAAAATTTTAGGCTATTTCATCCATGGTTGAGGTGAATGCGGTATTATCAACCATGGATTCAGGTCATCCAGGGGTGCCTTTTAGGCATAATGGTTTCTTCTTTTTGGTTTGCCATGGCAACTTTGAATTGGATAATCATGGGGTGAGTGAAAGCCTTGAATGGGTGCAAGCCAAAGATCAATCCTCATTTTTTTGTTTAATGCAGGTATGAATGTAAATGTAGAATATTCCCTAAGATTATATTACCACACTATTTCGAGTCGGGTCTCAGCTAGTACGAGCTAGCAAGTCCCTAATGGAGTCGCCATTTTGTAGACACTAGAAATCGGCGTCTATGCCGATTTGTATGTTATGTTTTGGGTAGTGGGGATGATTAAGCTGATTTGTGAATGATGGAGTCGCCACTAGCCGAATAATCTCAGAATCTCGCAGTCGACTAGAACCACGGAATATGTAAGGTTGGAGAAATTCGAAGACTCTCCGACCTTAGATTAACTCCTGATCTGTGATCCGGGATTCCGAGTAAGGGACCTCAGTTACAAAGAGGGAAGATGTTAGGTACCCTCTTTGCCCGTATAAATGTACGATCTCTGCTTAGTGTGGTAAAATAATCTTAAGGGATGATGATGATGCTGTGGTCATGATGGGACTAGTCACACGTGGATTTCTGATGTAGCAAGATCCGAGATTTCGCAGGTCACGGAGCATACGTCTGACAATGTGTCTAGAGGGCGGATGTAATGATGCTTATGCAAAGAGGAAAGAAAAATGGACTAGATCACTAGGAATTTCTGATATGACAGGATCTAGTGTAGTGCAAGTCACAAAGCATACATTCACTAGAGATCTAGAGAAGCAGGGGGTTTGAGAAGGGAGTAGATGTCATGATGAATGCTTGTAAGATGATGGATCCTTGGCTTGATTCTTGAGTACGTTAAGACATAGACTGAACCATGATCAAACTGGGCTAGGTTAGATGGGTTGGAGAGGTTTGAAGGAGGGTTAGGGGGTGGCTAAGAAAATCTGGACTTGGGAGGCTTAGGAGCTCCTTCCCTCTTCATCACTCTCTTCTTCTCCCTCTCACTCTCTCTCACTCATTCTCTCACACTCTCTCCCTCCCTTGGTTATTGTGTTGAAATTAGAAGAGGAGAGGGCTATTTATAGCCTTCTCTAATGGCAATGTAGTAATTTTAGGCTTTGGGAGGGGTAAATGCTGATGTGACAATAGGTGATTGGTTGGAGAGAGAGAGAGACGCCACGTGGCATGATCTCATTGGCTAATGGGGTTGGTAAAATGGTAAAGAAGCTCGGATTGAGGGGTAATTCTATGAGAAAGTTAACTTTCAGACATTAGGACAGCTGTCCACAGATGTTCACGATTGTCGAGGCCGATTGTTGTGGTCGATTCCGATTTCAATTGTCAAGGCCGATTCCGATTGTCGAGGTCGATTGTTGAGGCCGATTCAGATTTCAATTGTCGAGGCTGATTTCGATTTCGATTCTGATCATCAAAGTCGATTCCAATTGTCGAGGTCGATTCTGATTGTTAAGGCTGATTCCGATTCTGATTGTTGAGACCGATTCCGATTGTTGAGGCCAATTGTATAGGCGATTTTTTAGGCTGATTCCGGTTGTTGAGGCCAATTGTCGAGGCCCAATGTGATGTATATGCGGCTCGTATTTGAGGCCCATTGTGATGTACATTCGGCCCGTGTTTGAGGCCCGATGTGATGTATATGCGGCCCATATTTGAGGCCCATTGTGATGTGTATTCAGCCCATGTTTAAGGCCCAATGTGATGTATATGAGGCCTATGTGATAAGGCTCATTGTGATGCAATTGAGGGCCAGGTGATGGAGCCCATTGTGATGTATGTTAGGCCCATGTGAAAGGCCCATCGTGATGTGTATTAAGCTCTTAAGTGAGGCCCATAGTGTTTGATGAGGGTCGAATATTGCATGTTAGACCCCAATTAGTACCTGATTTTACGTACATGCTAATGCGTAACATTGTATTTTAATCGTGTTTTTGATATAGGATGTAATCAAGAACTTGGACTGAAAAAGGATACTACAAGCATGGAATTGATGCTCTGAAGTAACCAAGGCAATGGAAGGGACCCCAGAGGACCAAGATCGATGAAAGTACCGCCAGAAATCTGAGAAAATCAGGCCACTCACGTTAAACGGGCCCGAAAAGCATCCAAAATACAAGATCACAGTGTTCCTACCATTCGCTCGGCTTAAAACTTCATACATGGCCTGGGGACCACAAATGAACCGTATACGCCAAATTGGAACCATTGGATCCTTGTGGAAGTGGCCCAATAGACAGATCAGCCCCCAAAATCATGATTTGCGTCCCGCCTAATATCTGGATATACTTCAATTTCGTTCTCAACACTTTAAATTATACGGAGAAACGAATGGATGAAGCAGATTTCAGATACACGTATCCATGGAACCCACGCATACAATGAATGTGCAATGTGCACAAGTGCACCGGACGTGCACTGAAAATTAAAAAAATCAATCAATGTTCACTGACTGACTCTTTCTCTCGCAAATTCAAATACGGCAACTGCTGTTACAGCGAGTTTCGCACCGAGGGTCGGTTCGCAGTTGTGGTCCCCATTCATTATCCAAATGGACAATCTAAACCGTCCATTAGATTTCCAACGCCCATGTTACCAAGGCCTAGGTGAGAATATTTGAAGAAACAAAGAGAATGGGATCTTAGCCGTTCAAACGTGGTTGGACAGTAGAGCAGAAAACTCTATGGACCACATCAATGGATACCCAAAACTATCCCTTCACGAACGGTTTTTCGAGAGGAATCCAATGTACGGCTTGGATTGATGAAAACAACATCGAAGTGGGCCCCACCATCACCACAGCGTAAACAGCGTGCGATTTCCTATTTTCGTGTCTGGAAACTGATTGACTTTTGGGGCAGTTGCACGATCAGAACGTTGATCAGATGGCTGATCCAAGCCGTCCATCATGTAGGCCATCGAAAACAGTCCCAGGTGACATTGAATTGACGGACAACAGGCAAGGAACAAGGGAATTTTGAAGTCCCTAACGTGGCTACCAAAAGGATTTAGCTGTGCATACGCAGCTGTCGCTGCGACAACTCTCCACCGCCCCTAACAACTATAAAAGGAGTTTTTGGCCAGAGCAAAAGGGGGAAGAGCGGAGGGGCAGCAAAGGGGAGCAAATCCAGAGCCAAGGAGAGAAAGAGAAGAAAGAGGAGAGAGAGAGAGAGAGAGAGAGAGAGAGAGAGAGAGAAGGATGTTTTCTTTTTATGAATTTTATTTTTCCATCTTTCTAATTGATTTTATGGATTGCTAATCTTTTATCTAGGGCTGAGATGAATCCCCTAATTTGAATAACTCTTGTTGTGTGTTGATTTCATTTTGATTTAATTGATTTGTTTCTTTCTCTAGTGTGCTTAACTGAAATTTCTGTACTTCTCCATTCTATGAACTTAACCAAAGTCTAGAAGTGGATGTTGTTTGGAATCTTATTCTGGTGCTTGTGTCTGACCATGAACAGGTTTCCTATAGAGAAAGAAATAGGAATTACATCTCTTCATGCCTGGCCATAGATGGAAAGATGTAATCCTTATGCTTTAAAGGATTATACATTCTATGTGCCCGACCAAGGACATAGAGTGTGCTTTATTTATTAAATTTATATCAATCTGAGTCAGGATGAATCAACAGGTAAAACAAGGGTTAGGATAATTAGGGGTGGATTCGAAAGTCCTAGTCTTCTCCTTGATTGAATTTTCCTTATTGCTCTCGGTTATTTTTCATAGATTTGTGATAGTTTACTTAATAGTTCGCTAAACCATTTGTTAGATTAGTTAAGAAGAGTCGTAAATTTTGAATTGTGACAACCAGTCCTCGTGGGAATGATCTCGTAATACGTACCATATCTACATCTGATTCGTATACTTGCGAGTTTAAAATCATTTAAATCAGATTGGTTTAAATAAAACATCAAGTTTTTAGCACCGTTGCCGGGGACTGTTTCGGTCCAATTAGATTTAGGATTCTCTCTTATCATAAGATTTAGGATTCTCTCTTATCATAATTCATAGTCTTAAGATATTTCTAGCATTATTTTAGGAAATTTAATTTAATTTTGTTTTTATTTTGTTTACAGGAATTGAGGAAGGAAGTTGCAAAATAAAATTATCTTCAAAAGGAGGAGCTCCCAAATCTTCTGTCATCGATCATTTCCTTTTTCGGGTTCTTTCTTCCAATTCTTGTTTACATAGTTTTATCTTATTTTTAGGAATTCATAATTTTTAGTTCTAGTTTTATTTCTCTTAGGTTGCATCTTAGTTTAGTTTTCTTTCTTACATTGCAATAACATAGTTTATGCTAGGACGTAGATCTCTGAACATAGAACTAGCATCTTTTGATCCTAAAATAGAAAGTGCATGTCATAAAAGATTAAGAAACATTCTATTTGAAATGGTGGACAAGAATGGAATTAAAGCCCTCAGAGATTATTCAATTCCTGTCTAATTTAATGCACCTTCATGCATAATGTTGCAGCCACCATGGAAGTACACTTTGAACTTAAACCTGGGGTCATACAATTGTTGCCCTCCTTCTATGGTTCAGATAAGGAGGATCCATATCATCATGTGAAAGAATTCCTAGACATTTGCTCTACCTTTAGATTCCAAGACTTTTCAGATGATTCGATCCGTTTGCGCCTTTTTCCTTTTTCTTTGAAGGATAAGACGAAAGCATGGTTGAATTCTCTAAAAGTTGGGTCTATCAGTACATGAGACTAACTGTCTAAGAAATTCTTAAACAAGTTCTTTCCCGTTCACAAAACTAATGCTCTCTGTAGAGAAATCACTAATTTCACACAAAAAGAGGGAGAGCACTTTCATAAATGTTGGGAAAGATGGAAGGACTTGCTTCTTAAATGTCCACACCATGGTTTTGAGAAGTGGCAATAGGTTCAATACTTCTATGACGGTTTGACACCCCAAAACCGTCGCATGGTTGATGCACCAGTGGAGGATCGTTCATGACCAAAAGTGATGTCGAAACTTGGAATTTCTTTGAAACCCTGTGTGAAAACTCCTAACAATGGGACTATTCAAATAGAGGTGAAAGAAGTCCTCAACCACCGAGAAAAAGGTGGTATATATGAGATAGGAGTCACGCCAGATCTTTATGCTAAAATTGATAGCCTGACACAAAAAGTTGATGCTTTAATGTTAAATAATGGACCTCCAAAAACAACTCGAATTGAGTCATGTGTCATATGTTCCAGTCCCGCCCATCTTACGCAGTTTTGTCCATCTGGTGCAGCATTTCCAAAATTTCTCTCTGAACAAGTGCATGCTATGAACACCTATCGAAGAATTGAGAATGATCCTTACTCAGACACTTACAACCCATGGTGGGCTAGACATCCAAGTTTTTCTTGGGCAAAAGGACCACAACAAGGAGGACCATCTGGAAATCCTCCTATGCAACCTTACCCCCAAGTTAGTAGTTAATAACTTCAACAGTTTCCACAATATCAACAACTTTCGGCACAATCAAGGAAACCATCTCTTGAGGATACACTCAATCTTTTTATGCAGAGTTCTCTTCAATTTCAAAAAGATACCCAACAAACTTTGCTAGCTAACTAGCAAAGCTTACATACAAATGTGCAATCCATTGCCAAGCTGGAAGTACAGTTGGGTCAACTTGCTGCCACATTGAGTGAGAGAGAGAAGGGCAAGTTCCCTAGTCAACCTGTGGCAAATCCAAAAGGACAGTATGAGATTGACACTAACTCAAATCAAGAACAATATCATGAGCAAGCCAAATCAATCATTACACTTAGGTCCTATAAACAGATCGACAACAAAGTAGAGATGCTTAAGGAAGAATCAAATTCCAAATCGGAAGACCAAAAGGAAGCAGAGAGACATACTAATGCATCCAAAGTCCAAAAACACTCTGACTCTCTAGGAACCACTCATGTAACACACCGGATTTTTACCAACCTGGAGTTAGACGTCCTTGGGCAATGAGTCGATCATAACACTTTAAATGACTTCTCAGAACTCATTCTTAAAGCCTCAAATCCCCTTTTGTAATGCCTCGGAAAAATCCGTACAAAGACCCGAGTACCACCACAGACAGAAATCACTCAAGACTAAATCCTTTATAAATTAGATGGAATTAACTAAGTTCTAAACTAGGTTAGCTGCAAAATTCGGTTGAACTACTTTAAATATGATCTGTAAGACCCAAAACTTGTAGAATCGTTGACGCTAGGTTACCCTAAAATCTAGTATCAATCTCATTACCCAGTTGCTCTTGGGAGCACATTGAAACTCCGTATCGGATCTGGACCGCACGTCGAAAATCCGATGACCACGAGACTAAGCATTTAGGACCGCCTTGCTGGGCATGACAACCATCTCAGAAATCAAATCCAAATAGTATCCAGAAATGGACAACTTAAGCCCAGAGCTAAGTGTGTGAGAAACGTGAATATATTTAGAAATGAAATTCGAATTTAAGTGATCTGAGACTTGTCGCTTGCGGACCAAATATAAGGATTCAGACCGTCAGAATCTGACCCAAATACAACCTCGGATCAGGAGAAATTTTCAATACATGGTAGTGTACTTGTGGCCCTGATCGAGTTTCAGTGACCGTTGAACTTAAATTGGTCTGCCGCACTCGATCTGTAAATCTGATTGAACTGAAAACTTAACTCACCATAGATCCATAGTCAGGGAGCTTAATTCTGACCGCACATAGAAAGGAGGCCTCCAGAAGTGCTCCGTTGGATCAGAACAAGCCTCCTTTAGATATAACCTAAGTATACCTTGGCCCTGGGGCCATTTCCTTCATTTTTAGGTCTATATAAGGGCCTTAAGCCCTCACTCTCTCATCCCATACGAATTTGGGAAACCCTAGGAGAGAGAAGAGAGGAAAGAGAGAGAAAGAGAGAGAGAGTTGGAGTTCATCCCTGGGATTCAATCCCATCACTCTACGTGCCTTACCACCACTTCCATACCGCTCTCCCGGCGCTACTGATCCCATTTTTAGGTAAGAAATCCAACCCCTAATCTGATATAGGGTTTTAATTGTCGCTAATAGTGAAATAGCTGACTCAACTTGCGTTATAGGTTGTCATTCCATCATTGACGAAGCCTTAGTGTCTCTATCGAATTCGTTACGCTTCTACGGTGTAAGGTGCGAACAATAGATGTATAACTTATGGTTTTCAAAGCTTTCAATGTTGGTTAATGATAGATTCTTGACGTGGATGCTATTTCACATGCAAAATGCGATGTCTGTTTTGTGTTTCAGTTATATACGAACTATGTGGAGTTTAGCGTATTCTTTGTATTTGTAGAAAGTCCCGTATACATATAAAATTTGAAAGTGTGTTTGCCATGATTAATTGCCGTGTGTATATACTAGTTATGCATGTAACAACTCCTTAGCGAAAGGATTAGCCCTAATACATGTTATATCAACATACGTTGTATATGTTATTAAGTATAGTCTAAGTGTTTGTTGAAATGATTGAATGCAGATGAAATCATGATTTGTGCCTATCGTGGCTATGGAATGCATGTACATGATGGTTGTGTACGTGACAACTCCTTGTTGGAAGGATTTGTCCAAGTATATAACACAAATTAACATATGTCATGAATCTTAATATGTGTAGTATAAGTGTTTGATAAAATGTCTGTATGAATAAGTATTTGGTGACTTGTACTATCTATGGGTGTTGAGATAAGGTTCTCAACTATCGTAACTATATGTATAAATCCTTCTATGTATATCTTATATTATATTGTCTGATTACTTATGAAATGCATATGGGTGAATGCATGTTTATATTATATTTCAAAAAATGCTCGAACGGTTGTAGGATTTGACTTACTTACTACTTGATTATCTAACATGAATTCTTGTTGGTATTGAGTGTGATTGGGACTATGAAATAGCCCAGGCAATCGGTAACAGATTCCGTTTTAGTGGCTAAGGTTGTTTTGCCACAAAGGATGTCTCGATGAATTCGACATGTACTACGGTTGTCGACAGTGGTTAGGCCACACGGAGTGTCGATCAGCTCGATGTGCGCTCGTGCTAGTCGAGCTTGTCAAGTACCTCGATTTGCCTATTGTATGTCCACCATGTATGGATGCTAATGTTTAAACCTAAGGTACCAAACACACCAGTGAAACCCCGTTAAACCATGGTACCTTGATCCGTTAAGACTCATGAGCCAGACATGGTGGTATGGGACACCGTGGTCGAGTTGTCGGCCTACGCTGGGGCAACGAGCCTCCCCGTAGTGACCAGTGAACAACCAAAGCTCGTGAGCCAAATACGGTGGTATGGGATACTGTATTCGAGCTGTCGGCCTACACTGATAAGGTGACGAGCCCTTTATAGTAACCTCGAGCATACTCTGGGCCTACATAGAGGCGATAAGCTTTTCCGTAGTACTAGAGTATAAAATAGGCCTACCCCCGTGCAGCCTGGCTATGGTCCCCATTCGGGTTGGCAATGAGCCTTCGAAAATAGACTGACATTTGGTAGGGCATTGGTGGTAGTGACCTATAACTTGCTTATCGTATGTGATTTACTAGGACTGACGACCCTGTAATGGATCATTGTTTGGGAAATGATATAAGGGAGGTAACTTAGTTTTCCAATCCTGCTGTATGAAAAGGACTAATAAAAACTTAGTAATCATGCTCATAACATCGCATTGCATGTGCCCCGAGTTGAAGAGCATAGAGGGAAGAAAGTATGCCGCGACCGTAAGATGGTGTCACATGAGGGAGTGTAGGTGAGGGCATATATCATAAATACATTTCATTCTTGCATTAATAAGAGTATCTAGGAATGTTTGATTATACTGCTTTATCATTACTGCTTGACTGAGTTGATAACATGTTAACCTCTACTTTATAGTTCCATTGAGTTGATCACTCACTCCCATGTTACGGGACGGTGTTGTACACACCAACCAGACCCTGTCGTAGTTTCAGATGATGGCAATGCTTGCGAAGTGAAGCCGGACTTTTATGATGATGAGGAAGGTTTCTCTTGTGTGTAGCTATCAGGCGGGTCTATATAGACCATCTTCTGATTGACGAGATTACAGGGTTGCTGATTAGACGTTATTACACTTTATTTTGCACTTTTGGAACACCCATGTATATTCATTTTGTTCATTTTTAGTGTATACATGTATATATTTAACCTGGTAATATGTTCATACTTTGGAGACTTATAACAATTTATAAATTTTATATATCTATTACAGTTTTCCACTTGTGTAATTTAACTGTCTCTGGAGTATTATATGCTATTTTGGTCTAATCTTATTCATGTTTCAAGGCACTCATCATAATCATCATTATCTATGTTGCATATGTGATGTGTTGGAACTCGGGAACTGAGCTTTGCTCGACCCCCGATTTTCAGGGCATTACAAGATGGTATTAGAGCATGATTTGGATTAAACTGGACCTGGGTTATGGTAATACGACGCACTCTAACGCACTCTGATTTAGGAAGGGAGTGATGGAATTTAGAAACCACATTAGAATCCCAAGTTTCGTCGACAGGCGAGACTGAATACTGTACTTTAGTCCATAACGTGAATCAACCTAAGTCGCCTCTAGGCCATCAGTTGACGAGTTTGAATCGTTAGTTGACAAAGTTTAAACCTGGAAATAGATGTCCTTAGGCAATGGATTGATCATACCACCTTATTAACTTTCCAGAACTCAATCCCAATGCATAAAGTCCCTTTTTAACCCTCTTCCTTCGAAATCTCACCTTTTACCATCCTATCCTTCAAATGTTTCTAAGTACATTCATAATACCCACCAATCCTAGGGTATAAATGATGAAGAACAATACCGAAACTAAAAATTACCATAAATAATAAATAAATGAATAAAATGGGTTTTTTTAACCCTTAACCTTTTGGAATATAACAAGATAAATAGGTTAGTTGGATAGATTAGCATCTCTTACCCCAAAATCATATATTGCACGTCAAATAAACTCATTTCGGTTTACAAATTGGACCCGGAATGACTCGAATTGGAGTCGAGGGCCAAACCGAGCAAGTCCAAGGGGACCCAAGGTGAGCCCCACACGTTTTTGGACTAAGGGGGGGGGGACCTCGCCAGACCGGCGACCCCTCGCTAGAAGGTCTAGAGGTCAGCGAGGGCCTCGCTGCCAAACGGGCCTCGCCGGGCGGGCCGGTTCGGGCCGACAGATTTTTGGGGTTGTGTGGCCCACTGATGCAGGGTTTTTCGTTTTAAACCCCCCCCCCCATGACGCCTCTCCTACATAAACTACTATTCCAAGCTCTCCTTTTCTCAAGAAAAACCAAAAATCTTCACTCAAATAGCCCCTCCAAGAGTTTTTCCTTCCATTTTCATGCACCACTCACTCCACCCTTTCAAACCTCTCTCTCATAGCTATTCACCTTCTTCCTTTCCTCTCATTTGAGCACAAAACCCATATTTTTGTGTCTCATAACCTTCACAACCTCTAAATGTTGGGACATTTAGGGCCCGTTCGGCTAACTGCATTAGGTGAGTTTAAGGTGGATGGAATTGTAAAAGTAACAACAAATGCATGTGTAAGGTGTTCTCCCTGGATTGGGTGTATCCCATGTTTTCCAATACCATGTTTGGAATGTATGCAATTAAAAGTAAATCCCGGAATTTTCTTTCACATTACACTTAGAAATTCATCATCATGGGATTTGAAAATCTCATCTCACACTTTCTAACACAAGGCTCATTTTCCAAAGCCTATAAAAATTAATTTCAATCCCATCCCACCCTCCTACCAAACATGCCACTCCCAATCCCGAGGTGGGATTACCAATGTAATCTCATTTAATACAGCTTGATACCACTGGCTAAATAGGCCCTTAGAGTTTTGGACCTAAGTTAGTAGTCCTCGATTTTAAAAATTTTGACAATATGGGAAATCCAATAAACTGATAACGTGAACCCTAGGACCTCCTTAGCTGGTATGGGCATATGTGAACTACTCGAGCGCAGATAAATTCAAGTTGCACAACTAAATTCAAGTTCGGGCAACTCGATTCCAATCAGACAACTTTTGACCCTAAAGAATAAAAATAATTTCTTATAATAGAACTGGTATAAAATCATCTAGCGTATGAGCGTAAACTTTGAAAAAGTACCAAATCATCTAGCCCATAAGCTATTGGATTACCACTACGCCTAAATTAAGGCTAGGCTATTGGTTATACTATGGAATGTAAAAGACAAATTATGCTAAGATATTTGAAAGATAGATTTAGTAGTTGACTTGATTAGGTTGGAGTGAGACCTCATTCCTTTGTTGAATCCCCTTAATGCTTATAGGCTTCTTTAGTAACTCTTAGGAAGCTTGTTTGACGTAGAAACTATTCACGCATAGGGAAAACTTATAGTTATCCCTTAGATTGAACATTAGGTCAAATCAACACACCCCTTATAATTGCCTTCTCAAGGGCTGATTACAATTGGGAACACAGAGTAGATAAACTATATATAAGCGAAATGTTCACGGTTTGAATTGAATTCTCAATCCTGGTAGTTACCAATGAACTCAATGCTCTGATCAAGCAGAAAATCGGGATCAACGAGGATTAAGAATTGATACGACAAACTTTCTGTCGTGGCTAGGTAGAAGGTCCATGTATTCGACTCAGACCCACTACACAACTTTCCTTCTGTGTTGGCCCGACCACTTGCAACTAAAAGTTTATTATTTTGTCTTTGAGAAGTGTTAAGAACATATAGCCAATAGAGATTTTCTCTTTAGGCCCAAGGAATTTCCCAAATGGGCAACAGACAGTAAAGAATTAAGTCCCAAATCACATGCCATGTTGGCATACATATTGTGCATATGAACTTAGAAAGATAGCCTGCCTGTTAAGCTAGACATGATTAAATAAGATAAGTCGGGACTGTGGCAAAAGTCCTTCTTTAGTAGAATTAAACATCTTACCACAAACTCACACCCGTCCTAGAAATCAACCTCAACACACATCGTTTTAGCTCATTTCTATAACTAGAGGTATCAATGTCATAGTACACATCATCGATGGAAGGAAGATCAATGTATTGGGAGATCGTATCCCATTTCATGTCAAGGATAGGTCCTAAATTACACCTTGTTCTGACATACGGATCAGGACATAGATCTTGAACCTTAAAAGTAGAAACAATTTTTAAGGGGGGTAGAACATTATAAGCCTAATCTAGTTAAGTCAGTTTATACATCCATTAGATCAGAGTGGTGCAGCGGAAGCGTGGGGGACCCATGCCCCACTGGCCCAGGATCGAAGGTAACTGATCCAGGTTATACCAACGGTTAGGTCCCTCAAAAGGAGCTGAGCCTTCTTTAGAATGTCAAGAACGAAGTTATTGAAGGAAACCAATTAGGGTCCAAGTGCTAAACCAATTCATACTAAAGAATAGGCCTAACAATGGGTATGAACTGAACTACAATAGCCAAGGTCAGTGCATCTACATCCGTGCTCGTTGAATATGAACTTAATAGAAGCCTTAGCCAATTGCAGGCGAAATAATTTTAAGGAGGGTAGACTAAAATGAGCCAGATTAGTATTGATAATATACACCCTATCATGCATATAAACTTGAAGTCAATAAAACTTAGGCAAAAGAAATAATGAAATCTTTACTCATTACCCTTAGCCAATTTTGGGGATGAAATCATTTTTAAGGGGGGTAGAGTGTAACACCACGGATTTTTGCCAACCTGGAGTTAGAAATCCATACAAAGACCTGAGTACCACCATAAACAAAAGCACTCAGGACTAAATCCTTTAGAAATTAGACGGAATTAACTAAGTGCTAAACTAGGTTAGCTACAAAATTCACTTAAACCACTTTAAATATGATCTACAAGACCCTAAACTTGTAGAATCATTGATGCTAGGTTACCCTAAAATCTAGGATCAATCTCATTACCCAGTTGCTCTTGGGAGCACATTGAAACTCCATATCAAATCTGGACAGCACGTCGAAAGTCCGATGACCACGAGACTAAGCGTTTAGAACCACCTTGTTGGGCTTGACAACCATCTCAGAAATCAAATCCAGATAGTATCCAGAAACGGACAACTTGAGCCTAGAGCGAAGTGTGTGAGAAACGTGAATATATTTAGAAATGAAATCTGAATTAAGTAATCTGAGACTTGTCGCTTGCAGGCCAAATATAAGGATTCAGACCTTCAGAATCTGACTCAAATATACCCTCGGATCAAGAGAAATTTCTCATACATGGCAGTGTACTTGTGGCCCTAATTGAGTTTTGGTGACTGTCGAACTGAAACTGGTCCGTCGCGCCCGATCTGTAAATCCAATCGGACCGAAAACTTAACTCACCCTAGATCCATGGTCAGGGAACTTAAGTTTGACCGCACATACAAAGGGAGCCTCTAGAAGTGCTCTGTTGGATCGGAACAAGCCTCCTTTGGCTATAACCTAAGTATACCTTGGCCCTGGGGCCATTTCCATCAGTTTAGGCCTATATAAGGGCTTTAAGCCCTCACTCTCTCATCCCATACGAATTTAGGAAACCTTAGGAGAGAGAAGAGAGGAAAGAGAGAGAAAGAGAGAGAGAGAGTTGGAGTTCATCCCTGAGATTCAATACCATCACTCCACGTGCCTTACCACCACTTCCTTACCGCTCTACCGGTGCTACCGATCTCATTTTTAGGTAAGAAATCAAACCCCTAATCTGATATAGGGTTTTAATTGTTGCTAATAGTGAAATAGCTGACTCGACTCGCGTTATAGGTTGTCATTCTATCATTGACGAAGCCTTAGTGTCTCTATCGAATTCGTTACGCTTCTACGGCGTAAGGTGTGAACTATAGATGTATAACTTATGGTTTTCAAAGCTTTCAATGTTGGTTAATGATAGATTCCTAACGTGGATGCTATTTCACATACAAAATGCGATGTCTGCTTTGTGTTTCAGATATATACGAACTATATGGAGTTTAGCGTATTCTTTGTATTTGTAGAAAGTCCCGTATATATATAAAATTTGAAAGTGTGTTTGCCATGATTAATTGCCATGTGTATATACTAGTTATGCGTGTAACAACTCCTTAGCGAAAGGATTAGCCCTAATACATGTTATATCAACATACGTTGTGTATGTTATTAAGTATAGTCTAAGTGTTTGTGGAAATGACTGAATGGAGATGAAATCATGATTTGTGCCTATCGTGGCTATGGAATGCATGTACATGATGGTTGTGTACGTGACAACTCCTTGTTGGAAGGATTTGTCCAAGTATATAACACAAATTAACATATGTCATGAATGTTAATATGTGTAGTATAAGTGTTTGATAAAATGTCTGTATGAGTAAGTATTTGGTGACTTGTACTATCTATGGGTGTTGAGATAAGGTTCTCAACTATCGTAACTACACGTATAAATCCTTCTATGTATATCTTATATTATATTGTCTGATTACTTATGAAATACATATGGGTGAATGCATGTTTATATTATATTTCAAAAAATGCTCGAACGGTTGTAGGATTTGACTTACTTACTACTTGATTATCTAACATGAATCTTGTTAGTATTGAGTGTGATTGGGACTATGAAGTAGCCCAGGCAATCGGTAACAGATTCCGTTTTAGTGGCTAAGGTTGTTTTGCCACAAAGGATGTCTCGATGAATCCGAGTCATACTACGGTTGTCAACAGTGGTTAGGCCACATGGAGTGTCGATCAGCTCGATGTGCGCTCGTACTAGTCAAGCTTGTCAAGTACCTCGATTTGCCTATTGTATGTTCACCATGTATGGACGCTAATGTTTGAACCTAAGGTACCAAACTCACTAGTGAAACCCCGTTAAACCATGGTACCTCGATTTGTTAAGACTCATGAGCCAGACATGGTGGTATGGGACACCGTGGTCAGTTGTCGGCCTACGCTGGGGCAACGAGCCTCCCCGTAGTGACCAGTGAACAACCAAAGCTCGTGAGCCGAATAAGGTGGTATGGGATACTGTATTCGAGCTGTCGGCCTACACTGATAAGGTGACGAGCCCTTTGTAGTGACCTCAAGCATACTCTGGGCCTACATAGAGGCGACAAGCCTTTCCGTAGCACTAGAGTATGAAATAAGCCTACCCCCGTGCAGCCTGGCTATGGTCCCCATTCGGGTTGGCGATGAGCCTTCGAAAATAGACTAACAGTTGGTAGGGCATTGGTGGTAGTGACCTATAACTTGCTTATCGTATGTGATTTACTAGGACTGGGGATCCTAAAATGGATCATTGTTTGAGAAATGATATAAGGGAGGTAACTTAGTTTTCCAATCCTGCTATATGAAAAGGACTAATAAAAACCTGGTAATCATGCTCATAACATCGCACTGCATATGCCCCGGGTTGAAGAGTACAGAGGAAAGAAAGCATGCCTCGACCGTAAGATGGTGTCGCACGAGGGAGTGTAGGCGAGGGCATACATCATGAATACATTTCATCCTTGCATTAATAAGAGTATCTAGGAATGTTTAATTATACTGCTTTATCATTACTGCTTGACTGAGTTGATAACATGTTAACCTCTACTTTATAGTTCCACTGAGTTGATCACTCACTCTCACGTTAAAGGATGGTGTTGTACACACCAACCAGACCCTGTCTTAGTTTCAGATGATGGTGATGCTTACGAAGCGGAGCCGGACTTTTATGATGATGAGGAGGGTTTCTCCTGTGTGCAGCTATCAGGCGGGTCTATGTAGACCATCTTCTGATCGACGGGATTACAGAGTTGCTGATTAGACACCATTACACTTTAGTTTGTACTTTTGGAACACCCATGTATATTCATTTTATTCATTTTTGGTGTATGCATGTCTATATTTAACTTGGTAACATGTTCATACTCTGGAGACTTACAACAGTTTATAAATTTTATATATCTATCACAGTCTTTCACTTGCATAATTTAACTGTCTCTAGAGTATGATATGTTATTTTGGTCTAATCTCATTCCTGTTTCAAGGCACTCATCATAATCATCATTATCTATGTTGCATAAGTGATGCATTGGAACTCGGGAGCTGAGCTTTGCTCGACCCCCGATTTTCAGGGCGTTATAACTCATGTACCATATTATGTGCCTAAAGCACCTTTTCCTCAATGTCTGGCACCAATTAAGAAAGGAAACAACTTTAATGATATATTAGAGATGTTTAACCAAGTGCAAATTAACATACCGTTGCTTGATGCTATCAAGCAAGTCCCTGCTTACGCTAAGTTTCTTAAAGATTTATGTACTCAAAAGCGTAAGATGAATGTTCACAAGAAGGTCTTCCTTGCAGAGCAACTCAGCTCCATGATTCAACATAACACCCCTCCTAAATTTAGGGATCCAGGAGCTCCTACCATTTCTTGCATCATAGGAGAGCATAAGATTGAGAAGGCATTGCTTGATTTAAGGGCGAGCGTTAATTTGTTACCATATTCTGTATATGAGCAACTAGGACTTGGTGAGCTGAAACCAACTAAAATAACACTACAACTAGCTGATAGATCTGTCAAGGTGCCCCATGGTGTTATTGAGGATGTGCTAATCCAGGTTGATAAGTTTTATTTTCCAATGGATTTCATCGTTTTAGATACTCAGCCTGTCCAGAATCCTACTAGTCAAATTTCGATTATTCTGTGACATCCATTCTTAGCTACTTCCAATGCTATAATAAATTGCAGGAATGGAGTCATGAAGTTGTCTTTTGGTAACATGAAGATAAAACTCAATATTTTCAATGTTGGACAACAATCAGCAGACTCGGATGATATATTTGAAGTGGACATGATTGAGAGTCTAGTGCATGAATCTTTCCTTCAATCTTTCGAAGACGCACTTAAGACTTGCTTAGCAAATTTTGGCATGGATTTTGACATAGAAAGTTCCATCCAAGAAGTCAATGAATTGCTCGACTCTAATCCTATAATGGAGACTGCAAAATGGAAAGCGAAAGTAGAACCTCTTCCACCATCTGAGTCTAAACTGGTTCCGTTTATTGAGAAACCACCCGAACTTGACCTTAAACAATTACCTGAAACTCTCAAGTATACATTTTTAGGTCCTTCTAAGACCCTGCCTGTCATCATAACTTCTAACCTTGATAAGGAATAAGAGGGTAAGTTGCTTAATTTTCTTAGAGAATATAAGGCATCTATTGGGTGAACAATAGCGGACATAAAGGGAATAAGCCCCATTGTGTGTATGCATCGTATTCATCTTGAACAAAATGCAAAAACGTCACGTGAAATGCAAAGGAGGCTTAACCATAATATGAAAGAGGTCGTTCAGGCAGAGGCGCTTAAATTGTTAAATATTAGTATCATTTACCCCATTTCAAATAGCACATGGGTCAGCCCAATTCAAGTTGTTCCCAAAAAGTCTGGGATTACTGTAAAGAAAAATGATAATAATGAGTTAGTGCCAACCCGCATGACTACAGGTTGGCGAGTTTGTATTGATTACCATAAACTAAACTTGGTCATAAGGAAGAATACTTTCCTCTACCTTTCATAGACCAGATGCTCGAGAGATTGGCAGGGCATAGCTACTTTTGGTTCTTGGATGGTTATTTTGGGTATAATCAGATTCTCATTGCTCCTGAGGATCAAGAGAAAATCACATTTACATGTCCTTTTAGTATATATGCCTATCGGCATATGCCATTTGGGTTATGTAATGCGCCTGCCACTTTTCAACGATGCATGATGAGTATTTTTTCAGACATGGTTAAGCGTTTCCTCAAGGTTTTCATGGATGATTTCTTAGTTTTTAGATCTTCATTCAATGAATGTTTATACCATCTATCTCTTGTCTTGGAAAGATGTACAAAAACGAACTTGGTATTGAATTGGGAAAAGTGTCATTTTATGGTTCAAAAAGGGATTGTACTCGGGCATGTTATTTCAAGTAAAGGCATTGAAGTTAATAAAGCCAAGATTGATTTAATGCATAGTCTTCCTCCACCCAAAACGGTGAAGGATATTAGATCGTTCTTAGGGCATGCGGGATTCTATAGGAGATTCATTAAGGATTTTAACAAAATTTATCGACCCTTATGCAATTTATTAGCTAAAGATCTTGCTTTCTTCGTTAATGATGACTGTCGGAAAGATTTTGATGAGTTAAAGCATTTATTAACTTCTGCTCCAATCATACAACCACCTAATTGGAGTTTACCTTTCGAGGTTATGTATGATGCTTCGGATTATGCTGTTGGAACTGTCTTAGGACAAAGATTGAACAAAATGCCTCATGTCATTTATTATGCTAGTCGGACTCTAAATGATGCTCAACTTAACTACTCTACCACTGAAAAAGAATTTTTGGTAGTGGTATTTACTCTAGAAAAATTCAGGTCGTATCTCATAGGATCAAAGGTTATAGTATCCTCAGATCATGCAGCATTAAAATATCTTCTTTTTAAAAAAGATGTCAAACCTCGATTGATTCGTTGGATTCTCTTTCTACAAGAAATCGACATTGAAATTTGGGATAAAAAGGGCTATGAGAATGTGGTAGCTGACCATTTGTTTAGACTTGTCTTAGAGTCCACAGTGGATCATTTGCCAATGAACGAGTCTTTCCCTGATGAACAACTTTTAGCTATTTCTCAATTACCTTGGTATGCAGATATTGTAAATTATCTTGTTACTGGTCAACTTCCTTCTCATTGGACTAAACATGATAAATCCAAATTTCTTACTAAGGTTAAACATTTCTTTTGGGATGACCCATACTTATTCAAAATTTGTCCTGACCAAATTATTAGGAGGTGTGTGCCTGAGAGTGAGTTTCATAGTATCATCTCCTTTTGTTATGACCATGCATGTGGTGGTCATTTTGGTTCAAAGAAAACAACTACAAAAGTTTTACAAAGCGGATTTTATTGGCCTACACTTTTTCGCGACACCCATACCTTTTGTTCTACATATGATAGATGCCAACACACGGGTAATATTTCTCGCAGGAACATGATTCCACTTACCAATATTCTCATTGTTGAGATATTTGATGTTTGGGGTATTGACTTCATGGGTCCAATTTCCCCGTTATTCGGTTACATGTACATCCTTGTGGCCGTCGACTATGTCTCTAAGTGGGTTGAAGCAGTGCCATGTAAAATGAATGATCACAAAGTTGTGGTGCATTTCTTGAAAGAAAATATCTTTCCTCATTTTGGTACTCCTCGAGCAATCATAAGTGATGGGGGTACTCATTTTTGCAATAAACCATTTGAATCTTTAATGAAGAAATATTCCATCACCCATAAAGTTGCAACACCATACCATCCACAAACTAGTGGTCAAGTCGAGGTTTCGAATCAGGAGATTAAACAAATTTTAGAGAAAATGATTTACCCTAATCGTAAGGATTGGTCACAACGATTGAATAATGCTCTTTGGGCATATCGTACGGCTTTCAAAACCCCGATTGGAATGTCCTCATATAGGCTTATCTTTGGGAAAGCATGTCACTTGCCTGTGGAATTAGAACATTATGCTTATTGGGCCATTAAAACCTTTAATTTTGACTTAAACAAGGCTGGGTCGCATTGGAAACTTCAACTCAATGAGTTAGAAGAAATTCGAAATGAGGCTTTTGAGAACGCAAAAATTTATAAAGAACGGACTAAAATTTTTCACGACAAATCAATTCTTCGCAAGACATTTGAACCAGACCAGAAAGTATTATTGTATAATTCCCGGTTACGCCTCTTTCCTGAAAAACTACGTTCGCGATGGTATGGTCCTTATCAGGTAGTAAAAGTATTTCCTCATGGAGCAGTTAAGATTAAAAATCTAAGGGACGAAAATATTTTCAAGATAAATGGTCAATGGCTGAAACTATATTTAGAGGATTTGGTTGATCAAGATGTTGAGGAAATTCATTTGGAAGACCTAAGTTATCAAGGTTAATTAATTCATAGTCCTGCTTGTCTAGCTGAAGATGTTAAACTTAGCGCTCCTGGGAGGCAACCCAACTGTTCATTTTATTTCTTTTTCCTAGTTAGTTAATTTAATGTTTGTGGGTAACATTACTGTAAACCCTCACGAGACTACAACTCGTCCACTAGGGGCAACCTAGGGGTTTAAAGGCTTGTTACATACGCTAAATGCAATCGAGAATACATGCGAAAGTGGTGTATATAGGATTTTATTTGTGTTATTTTTGTATTGTTAGTTTGCTTTTGTTGGTTTCTCTCTTATGCCGCCCGCCCTCATGCTGATATATTTGAAAGAGCCTCTTGATTCTGTCGTCCAGGTACTATTTTTCTATCACTCCTCTTTTACTTTCATTGTCTCATTTGCATTGCATACTTATTTCTTTTATATTGTGGACAATGTAGATTTTAGGTTGGAGGTGGGAGATTAAGTTACCTAATCAGTATTTTCTTGGTCTTGAGCAAGAATTGTGAAAAATTTTAAAATTTTCTAGAATTTCTTGTGAATTTGAAGTGATTTTGACGGCCTTCTTGGATTTAAAATTAAAAGATACGTTATGTTGGGAATTTATGCCTCTGGGATTCAGTCATATATTAGATATCACAGTTAAGTTGGAGTTATTAATTCATGATTAGAAGTTGTAAACATTAATTGAGTCATGATTTCACATTTCACATCTCGCTTACACATTAAGGTTCCGGTTTGATATTGAATGATTAACTTGGTAATCACTAAGCATAAAAGGAACCATCCTGAAATATGTTTTTTTAGCATCAGTTTATAAAGAAGAATTGAAAGGGTAAGTCAAATAATCTTTACCATAGGTTTGCTCCCTATAGGTGTAGATTCGATCCCCTATGGTTGACATTTAGAAAAAGTTAGGCGATAAATTTTTACCATAGGTTTGCTCCCTATAGGTGAGGATTTAATTCCCCTTCTTAGCATATTTTTAATGAGAAAATCAAAGGCTGGTAGAATGAAAAGTTAATCTGTAAGGCAAGTGTTGGTTTCAGGTTTGGTTGTCATGAATTCTATTGTTAATTACCAATGATAACATGAAATTGACAATTGGATCTCTTAATGAATGTAAGCCGAGATTACACTATACACTCATGGAACTCAATGTTTAGAATTGTTCTAATTAATGGATTAATATTTTGAGCTTGATTATGAAGTTTAGTGTAAGCTTAATTCCAAGGGAAAATTCTACTCACCATTCATGAATTTTAGAATTCTCACATCTCGACTATTTGTTCACAAGTCACTCGAGTTTACAGGAATTGTCTTTTATTTATGAAATTATTTTTCGCATGTTTTGCTCGGGACTAGCAAAATACTGGTTGGGGGTTGTGATGAGGGTCGAATATTGCATATTAGACCCTGATTAGTACCTGATTTTACGTACATGCTAATGTGTAACATTGTATTTTAATCGTGTTTTTGATATAGGATGTAATCAGGAGCTTGGACTGAAAAATGATACTACAAGCATGAAATTGATGCTCTAAAGTAACCAAGGCAATGGACGGTACCCCAGAGGACTAAGATCGATGAAAGTACATGCCAGAAATCCGAGAAAATCAGGCCACTCACGTTAAACGGGCCCAAAAAGTATCCAAAATGTAAGATCACAGTGTTCCTACCATCCGCTCGGCTTGAAACTTCATACACGGCCTGGGGACCACAAATGAACTGTACACGTCGAATTTGAACCATTGGATCCTTGTGGCAGCGTCCCAACAGACAGATCAGCCCCTAAAATCATGACTTGTGGCCCGCCCAATATTTAGATATACTTCAATTTCGTTCTCAACACTTTAAATTATACAGAGAAACGAATGGACGGAGCGGATTTTGGATACACATATCCATGGAACCCACGCATACAGTGAATATGCATGTGCACAAGTGCACCGGACGTGCACCGCAAATTCAAAAACGGCAACTGCAGTTACAAGAGTTTCGCACCGGGAGTTGGTTCGCAGTTGTGGTCCCCATTCATTATCCAAATGGACAATCCAAACCGTCTATTAGATTTTCAACGCCCATGTTACCAAGGCCTAGGTAACAATAGTTGAAGAAACAAAGAGAATGGGATCCTAGCCATTCAAACGTTGGTTAGATGGTAGAGCAGAAAACTCTGTGGACCGCATCAATGGATACCCAAAACTATTCCTTCCCAAACGGTTTTCCAAGAGGAATCCAATGTACGGCTTGGATTGATGAAAATGACATCGAAGTGGGCCCCACCATTACCACAACGTAAACAGCGTGCGATTTCTTGTTTTCGCGTCCGAAAATCGACCGACTTTTGGGGCAGTTGCACTATCAGAACGTTGATCAGATGGCTGATCTAAGCTGTCCTTTTAGGTCCTTCTGATACCCTGCCTGAAAACCTCAAGTATGCATTTTTAGGTCCTTCCGAGACCCTGCCTGTCATCAGAATTTCTAACCTTGAGAAGAAACAGGAGAGCAAGTTGCTTAAAGTGCTTAGGGAATATAAGGCAGCTATTGGGTGAACAATAGCGGACATAAAGGGAGTAAGCCCCACGGTGTGTATGCATCGTATTCATCTTGAAGAAAATGTAAAAACGTCGCATGAAATGCAAAGGATGCTTAACCCTAACATGAAAGAAGTCATTCGGGCGGAGGCGCTTAAATTGTTAGATGTTGGTACCATTTACCCCATTTCATATAGCACATGGGTCAGCCCCATCCAAGTTGTTCCCAAAAAGTCTGGGATTACGGTAAAGAAAAATGATAATAATGAGTTCGTGCCAACCCACATGACTACAGATTGGCGAGTTTGTATTGATTACCGGAAACTAAACCTGGTCACAAAGAAAGATCACTTTCCTCTTCCTTTCATAGACTAGATGCTTGAGATATTGGCTGGGCATAGCTACTATTGTTTCCTAGATGGTTATGCCGGGTATAATTAGATTCCCATTGCTCCCAAGGATCAAGAGAAAACCACATTTACATGTCTGTATGCCATTTGGGTTGTGTAATGAGCCTGCCACTTTTCAACGATGCATGATGAGTATTTTTTTAGACATGGTCGAGGGTTTCCTCGAGGTTTTCATGGATGAATTCTTTGGATCTTCATTTGATGAATGTTTATACCATCTATCTCTTGTCTTGGAAAGATGTACAAAAACGAACCTAGTATTGAATTGGGAAAAGTGTCATTTTATGGTTCAAAAAGGGATTGTACTCGGGCATGTCATTTTAAGTAAAGGCATTGGAGTTGATAAAGCCAAGATTGATTTAATTTATAATCTTCCTCCACCCAGAACGGTGAAGGAGATTAGATTGTTCTTAGGGCATGCGAGATTCTACAGGAGATTTATTAAGGATTTTAGCAAAATCTCTCGACCCTTATGCAATTTACTAGCTAAAGATGTTGCATTTGTCCTTGATGATGACTGTCGGAAAGCTTTTGATGAGTTAAAGCATTTATTAACTTCTGCTCCAATCATCCAACCACCTAATTGGAGTTTACCTTTCGAGCTTATGTGTGATGCTTCGGATTATGCTGTTGGAGCTATCTTAGGACAAAGATTGAACAAAATGCCTCATGTCATTTATTATGCTAGTCGGACTCTAAATGATGCTCAATTTAACTACTTTACCACTGAAAAAGAATTGTTGGCAGTGGTATTTGCTCTAGACAAATTCAGGTCGTATCTCATAGGATCAAAGGTTATAGTATTCTCAGATCATGCAGCATTGAAATATCTTCTTTCTAAAAAAGATGCTAAACCTCAATTGATTCATTGGATTCTCTTACTACAAGAATTCGACATTGAAATTTGGGATAAAAAGGGTTCTGAGAATGTGGTAGCCGACCATTTGTCTAGACTTGTCTTAGAGTCCACAGTGGATCCTTTGCCAATGAACGAGTCTTTCCCTGATGAACAACTTTTAGCTATTTCTCAATTACCTTGGTATGCGGATATTGTAAATTATCTTGTTACAGGTCAACTTCCTTCTCATTAGACTAAACATGATAAATCGAAATTTCTTGCTGAGGTTAAACATTTCTTTTGCGATGACCCATACTTATTCAAAATTTGTCCTGACTAGATTATTAGGAGATGTGTGCCTGAGAGTGAGTTTCATAGTATCATCTCCTTTTGTCATGACCATGCATGTGGTGGTCATTTTGGTTCAAAGAAAACAGCTACAAAAGTTTTACAAAGTGGATTTTATTGGCCTACACTTTTTTGCGACACCCATACCTTTTGTTCTACATGTGATAGTTCCCAACGCATGGGTAATATTTCTCGCAGGAACTTGATGCCACTTACCAATATTCTCATTGTTGAGATCTTTGATGTTTGGGGTATTGACTTCATGGGTCCATTTCCCCCGTCATTCGGTTATATGTATATCCTTGTGGCCATTGACTGTGTCTCTAAGTGGGTTAAAGCAGTGCCATGTAAAACGAATGCTCACAAAGTTGTGGTCCGTTTCTTAAATCTTTTCTCGCTTTGGTACTCCTCGAGCAATCATAAGTAATGGGGGTACTCATTTTTGCAATAAACCATTTGAATCTTTAATGAAGAAATATTTCATCACCCATAAAGTTGCAACACCATACCATCCACAAACCAGTGGTCAAGTCGAGGTTTCGAATCAGGAGATTAAACAAATTTTAGAGAAAACAGTTCCCCTTAATCGTAAGGATTGGTCGCAATGTTTGAATGATACTCTTTGGGCATATCATACGGCTTTCAAAACCCCGATTGGAATGTCCCCCTATAGGCTTGTCTTTGGGAAAGCATGTACTTGCCTGTGGAATCAGAACATCATGCTTATTGGGCCATCAAAACCTTTAATTTTGGCCTAAATAAGGGTGGATTGCACCGTAAACTTCAACTCAATGAGTTAGAAGAAATTCGAAATGAGGCTTATGAGAACGCAAAAAATTATAAAGAACGGACAAAAGTTTTTCCTGACAAATCAATTCTGCACAAAACATTTGAACCAGACCAGAAAGTATTATTGTATAATTCCAGGTTATGCCTCTTTCCTAGAAAACTATGTTTGTGATGGTATGGTCCTTATCAGGTAGTAAAAGTATTTCCTCATGGAGCAGTTGAGATTAAAAATATAAAGGACGAAAATATTTTCAAAGTAAATGGTCAACGGCTGAAAACGTATTTAGAAGATTTGGTTAATCACGATGTTGAGGAAATTCATTTGGAAGACCCAAGTTATCAAGATTGATTAATTCATGGTCTTGCTTGTCTGGCTGAAGACGTTAAACTTAGTACTCCTGGGAGGCAACCTAGCCTTTCATTTTATTTTATTTTTTATTTTTATTTTTATTTTTTTTTTCCTAGTTAGTTAATTCAATGTTTGTGGATAACATTTCTGCAAACCCTTACGAGACTACAACTCATCCATTAGGGGTAACCTAGGGATTTAAAGGCTTGTTGCATACGCTAAATGCAATTAAGAGCACCTGTAAAAGTGGTATAGGTAGGATATTCTTTTTGTGATTTTATTTTTGTTATTTTTGCTATTGTTGATTTCTCTCTTATACTAACTCACTTTTACGTTGATATTTTTGGGAAAGCCTCTTGATTTTTCATCCAAGTACTATCTTTCCATCACTCCTCTTTTACTTTTGTTGTCCCATGTGCATTGCATGCTTAAGTCTTTTATATTGAAGATAATGTAGATTTTAGGTTGGGGGTGGAAGATTAGGTTACCTAATCAGTATTTTCTTGGACATGAGCAAAAATTGTGAAAATTTTTAAATTTTTCTGGAATTTCTTGTGAATTTGAAGTGATTTTAAAGGATAGTCGTGATTTTAGAATTACAAGATACAGAATGTTGGTCATTTATGACTATTGGATTCAAACATCTGTTAGATTTCACAGTTAGGTTTGAATCATTAATCCATGATTGGAAGTTGTAAACATTGATTGAGTCATGATTTCACATATCACATCTCGCTTACACTTTAAGGTTCCGGTTCGATATTAAATGATTAACTTGGTAATCACAAAGCATGAAAAGAACCATCTTAAAAAAAAATAAATTAACATCAGTTTATAAAGAAGAATTAAAGGGGTGAGTCTTCACCATAGGTTTGCTCCCTATAGGTGTAGATTCGATTTCCCATGGATGATATGTGAAAAGGGTTAGGTGTACGATCTTTACCATGGGTTTGCTCCCTATAGGTGAGGATTTGATTCCACTCCTTGGCGTTACTG
This sequence comes from Magnolia changhungtana, assembly GCA_030180095.1. Lineage (NCBI taxonomy): Eukaryota > Viridiplantae > Streptophyta > Magnoliopsida > Magnoliales > Magnoliaceae > Magnolia > Magnolia changhungtana. The sequence goes on from JASAUF010000621.1 coordinate 4,453,337, forward strand.
TTCATAAAAAAAAAAAAAAAATCAAAGGCTGGTAGAATGAAAAGTTAATCTGTAAGGCAAGTGTTGGTTTCAGGTTTGGTTGTCATGAATTCTGTTGTTAATTACCAATGATAACATGAAATTGTTAATTGGATCTCTTAATGATTGTAAGCCGAGATTACACTATATACTCATGAAACTCAATGTTTAGAATTATTCTAATTAATGGATTAATATTTTGAACTTGATTATGAAGTTTACTGTAAGCTTGATTCTAGGGAAAAATTCTGCTCACCATTCATGAATCTTAGAATTTTCCCATCTCGACTATTTGTTCACAAGTCGCTCGGGTTTACAGGAATTGTCTTGCATTTCTCAATTTATTTTTCACATGTTTTGCTCGAGACTAGCAAAATGCTGGTTGGGGGTTGTGATGAGGGTCGATTATTACATATCAGACCCCAGTTATTACCTGATTTTGCATACATGATAATGCTTAATGTTATATTTTAATCGTGTTTTTGTTGTAAGGAGTAATCAGGAGTGTTGACTGAAAAAGACTACTAAAAGTGTGAATTTGACGTTCTGAAGTCATCAAAGTAAGGAACGGATTCCAGAGGACCAACATCGATGAATTTACATGCCATGGATCCAAGGAAATCAAACCATTCACGTCAAAAAGGCCCGAGAATGGTCCAGAATGCAAGATCATAGGGTTCCCGCCATCCATTTGGCCCGAAACTTCATACATGGCTTGGGGGCCATAAATTAACTGTACATATTAAATTTCAACCATTGGATATCATGGGAAGTGGGCCAACAGCCAGATCAGACCCTTAATTACAGAGGCCATAATTGGACTGCCCTGCGACGTTTAAAAAGATTTAAGCGTGATTACTTCTCTAGGCCATGTCAATGGACATTCAAAACCGACTATGTCCGACCGATTTTTTGAGAGGAATCCAATGAACGGATTGGATTTCACTTCTGACATTAATGTGGGCCCCACTGAGCATCGCAGCGCTGTTACGTGCGAAAGAAGATGTCTAGATGCCAAGCGATGTTTGCGGAAGTTGTACGATCATGGCCATGATCGGATGACTGATCTGATTCATCCATCGTATAGGCCAGCCAAAAACGTCCCAAGGGGCATTTTTTTCGTAGAAATATGCAAGAGTAGAGGGTGGAAAACAGCCTCCATTTTTTAGGTACGGAAGTGTTTCGCTGCGCATACGAATGCTGTTGCTGCGACAGCTGCACCGACTGACTCCTCCACCGACTCCAGCAGCTATAAAAGGAAGATCTGGGAGCAGCTAGGAGGGCAGCAAGGGAGAACGAGATCCGGGGCTTGGAGAAGAAAGGTAAGAAAGAGGAGAGAGAGAGAGGAAGAAGGAGGGGAGAGAAAGATGTCTTCTTTCACTAAGTATTTTTCTTTCTTTTCAATTGATTTTATGGATTGCTAATCTTTTAGCTAGGGCTGAGATGAACCCCTAATTTGAATGACTTTTGTTATGTGTTGATTTTACCTGAATTTAATTGATTTGTTTCTTTCTCTAATGTGCTTAACTGGAATTTTTGTACTTATCCATTCTATGAGCTTAACCAAAGTCTAGATGTGGATGTTATTTAGAATCTTATTCTAGGTGCTTGTGTCTGACCATGAACAGGTTTCCTATAGAGAAAGAAATAGGAATTACATCTCTTCATGCCTGACCATGGATAGAAAGATGTGATCCTTATGCCTTAAGGGATTATACATTCTGTGTGCCTGACCAAGGACATAGAATGTGATTTGTTTATTTTTATATCAATCTGAATTAGGGTGAATCAACCGATAAAACAAGGGTCAGGATAATTAGGGGTGGATTCAAAAGTCCTAGTCTTCTCCTTGATTGAATTTTCCTTATTGCTCTTGGTTATTTTTCATAAATTTGTGATAGTTTACTTAATAGTTCGCTAAACCATTTGTTGGATTAGTTAAGAAGAGTCATAAATTTTGAATTGTGACAACCAGTCCTCGTGGGAACGATCTCGTAATACGTACCATATCTACATCTGATTCGTATACTTGCGAGTTTAAAATCATTTAAATTAGATTGGTTTAAATAAAACATCAGGGTTGTATATTTGGCCCTTGTGTGAGGTTATGGGTCCACTATATGTTAGGCTCTATGTGGGCCATTTCTTAGGGGCAATGTTGGTTAAATGTCCACATTATCGAGGTCGATTGTCGATGCCGGTTATTGATACCGATTATGAGTATGTGACAGCATAGCATCATGACATATACGCATCATCTGCATGTTTATTATGAGATGTGGTTGACCATTGCATATGTCATTGGGCAGGTTATTATGAGACTCCCCGATAAGCAGAGGTTATCTCACATGAGCGCATGGAATGTGTAGGAATGATGCATGACTGGATTGTATGACTCATGCATCTTGCATTATGTGTTGTGATTACTGTATGCCCTAGTGACTTCAAGGTCGTAGCCTCTACAGGCATATCGTGGATGGTCAGATGGGACACCGAAAATATGTTATTAGCATTGGGCTGCCATAAATGGCCCTAGGTGAAAATTCCTAAACCCTCTTGGTACCAGAGGATACCCCAACGTCGAAACCGAGTGGATATATATGAGCACATGAGGGCCATATACCAGTAGGTCGCGTCTCCCACTGTGTCGTGGTTGGTTGGGAGGGGGTGTGACCTTACTTACCCGAGTGAGGGAGAAATATCTAGGTTGACTCTGACCAGCTTGAGGAATGGGTTTGCGGGCTCGATATTGGCAGGTGGATAGTGAGGTCTCTTTCACTTACCCAGTTGTGCGCTCGGATAGGGGCGGCAAGCTGGCGTAGAGTGTAATAGACCTCAGTGGTGATCCGAGAGATGAACAGTACTTATATGTAGACTTATTGAGCAGAAGTTACATACTCATTCATTCATTCATTCACTATCTACTGGGGCTGGTGGTGCGCAACTATTTATTATGTATATCTTCGCAATGGCCAGGATTTCGGTTGGGGCGGCAACTAACCTGAGATCAGGAGTTTACCACATTGAGTCTGACTATCCAAATTAGGTATGAGACTAGTTTGGATAGAAGTCTCTTGTGATGGACCTCATAGCATGTGATACTATGTACTATCATCGCAACTTCACACTCCAGCATGGTCATTCCATTCGCACTGCATATTGTATTACATCCATGGCATATGACATTTTCGGTTACTGTGTTTCTACATTTGTATGGTCTAGATACAGCTGACGGCATTCGTGAACTCATCTGGAATTGTATATTACATTGCATCCTCAACATCTGATATTTGGCTCTTTATGACTCCTCATTTGTATAGTTGATCTGTATTGCGTACTCTGATATTGTTTGACTCATGGACTTGTCAGTACTTCCGCTTACTTTGATATCGTATGATTCATGATCTTACCAGTATTTCTGACATTGTATTTTTGTGTTTGACACTTATCTTGCGCACACACTTTCACCACCCTCTAAGCTTTTTATAAGCTTATGCACGATAGATGCGAGCAAGTGATGTTGGTCACAGTGGCGTTGAGCTTGGAGCGTGCAGCTGTCTTCTAGATCTTTGATTTTATTTTGACATATGTACTTCCCTTTCATCATTGTATTCAAAGTTTATATTAGTGGATATATGATGATGATGTTACTTTTGTGATTTAGGTAAACTTGTGATTATGCTTCTTACGAGATAAATGTACGTTTGAAAAATCCTCCTTGTAGGATCCCAGGATTGGAACTTGGCATAGGTGTTGGGAGCCGAGAATGAGGTACTACGAAGGCTGTCGGCATCGGATTCGGCGGTCGGGATTCTTGTGAATCCGATTTTAGGGTTTGGGGTGTGACACCAGACTACGAAATGCGTCACTGTTCTTCTCCCTATTTCGTGCGGCTAAATCTTTCTCTCCATTCTTTCCTCCTTTCTTCCTTCCTAGTATAACGACTTGGATATCTTCTCTCATCCACCTTTATAGTTCTTGACTCTCCATTAGGATTGAGTCCTGATCGAATGTAAATGGGTTTTTCCATAGGCTGATTACACGCATAGACTAGCATGATTGGCCTGCAAACAGTGACAAAAATGTAGACGATTGTCGTTTGGGAGGGATGTAGATGATAAGGAGTAAACGATGCTAGTGATGTAAGGCTGAAAGACTCATCTCACCCATAGATGTTGAGTGTCTAGGATTTACATGATTGACATTACTTAACTTCATGTTCACGAGAATCACTTGCATGTCATAACTTCTTCCCATAAGAGGAGTGGTGATGATGTAGCCGATTTTCATCAATATTGATTGGTTGATCCAATCTTCATCCTGGATAATTCAATTAAAGGCCTTAATTAATTGAATTGATAAATTTTACCTGATATTAAGTTTTATTCACCAATGGTTTTATGTAAACAATTTGCTGATGTGAGAATTTTTTAACCAGTTTCAATTCCAACTCAAACGCATCATGTTCCTGCCCTAACCAAGTCAAATTATATTCAATGGAAAGAATACGTAGAGATAGTCTTGGGGTGCTTGTAGCTAGACCTTGTTTTGGAAAAACCAAGACCTTCAAAACCATCTGAAAATGTTATTAAATCGAAGGTTAATAGTTATGAGGCATGATCCAAATCCAACAATATGTGTCTCAAAATCATGAAGCACTCGACTTCTGAGATAATTAGAGGTGTCATGCCTAATGTGGATAAAGCCAAAGTTTTCTTGACTAAGATGGGAAACCGAATCAACAAATCGGATAAGGCTGAAGTGGGTTTCTTACTGAACAAATTAACCTGCTCATCCTATGATGAAAATGGAAACATTCGTGAATACATTATTGTTGAGACTCAAATATTGCATATTTAACCATTCAATTACATTAGTTATCCTGACATTTAAATGTTAATTTGATTTAATTATATACATTTTTGTCATGTGAGGTGATTCAGAAGACTATAATGAATATGCGCTTAAACGGATGGATTTATATCTTAAAAGAAGATAATGAAGAATTGGAGATTTGGAAGTTATTAATGAATAATTCATGACGGATCATAGGAATTGGAGATTTGGAAGTTATTAATAATGAAGTTATTAAGAATAAAGTTATTAAGAATTGGAGATTTGGAAGTTATTAAGAATGAAGGTATTAAGAATGAAGTTATTTGGAAGTTATTAAGAATGAAGTTATTAATAATGAAGTTATTAAGAATTGGAGATTTGGAAATTATTAATAATGAAGTTATTAAGAATTGGAGATTTGGAAGTTATTAATAATGAAGTTATTAATGAAGAATTGTTACACCGCTCCCCCATCACCCATGAAGGATCATACAACATAAACATGAATTTAAACATACGCATTACATAAATAAAATCATACAATCAGTTGAGCATGTTAACAAGCATATCATAAAGCATATTATAAAGCATGTTATAAAACATGTTATGAAGCACTATATCAATAAGAATACAAACACATATATTTCATAAGTAAGTGGTTAAAGTGAACAACCTCATGGAGGAAATCATACATGTCTCTAAGGTAGTTAAGAATCCCATCTCAACACCTACCTAAGGCATCATCATCCAAACACTTACTCACACAAGCATTTTCACAAATACTTAGATTACACTATTTCAACATACATAGTGTTTGTTAGCAAAACATGTATTAGGGTGAGTCCTTTTGCCAAGCAAGTATTTTACGCATATATAATATCTTTATACAACAAATAATCATGGCAAACACATCTCTAAAATATATATGTATACGGTACTTTCTACAATACAGTATTTCTACATACATAGTGTGTATTAGTAAAACATGTATTTGGGCGAATCCTTTTGCCAAATAAGTATTTTATCCATATATCATATATTCATACAACAAATAATCATGTCAAATATATTTCCAAAATTTATACGTATACTGTATTTTCTACGAATACCTAGAGTATGTAAAATTTCATATTATACGTCTTTAATCGAAACAGAAATCAGAAAGCACTTTGTACATGTGCAATTGCATACAGATCATAAATCTATCATTATCTGACATTAAAAGCATTAAAAACTATAACTTATACACCTAAAGTTTGCACCTTTTATCGTAGAATTGTAACGAAGACGATAGGTTTGCCAAGCTTCCATATACGGTAGTTTGGTAACCTATAGAATGAAATAGGTTAGCTATTTCATAACCTACAACCTTAAAACCCCAAATCAGTTTAGGGTTAGGGTTTCTTACCTAGAAACGTTGCTGAAATCGCCGGAAAAGCGATAAGAATGAGGTGGTTAAACACCTAAGGCATCAAGAAAGAAAGGCAGGAAGGATCTCCCACAACTCTCCTACTTTCTCTCTTTTCTCTCTTCTCTCTCCTAGGTTTTCTCTCAAATTCGTATGGCTATGAGAGAGAGGTTTTTAAGGTCCTTATATAGCCTAAAATCTCACTAAAATAGACTTAAAGTCAAGGTATACTTGGGTTTTGTCCAAAGGGCATCTGTTTCAGCTCAACGGAGCATTTCCGGAGCCCCCCTTGAGCCAAAGGTCAGACTTAAGCTCACTAACTGTAGATCTAGGTGGAGTTACGTTTTCGTTTTGGTCGGATTCCTAGATCGCAAATGGCGGACCAATTTCAGTTCAACGGTTAGTGGAACTCGATCGGAGATTCCGAGTACATGGATATGTTTATAAAAATTTTCTTGATCCGAGGGTGTAATTTGGTCTGATTCTAACGGTCAGGTTGCTTAATACTGACTCGCAAGCGACAAGTCTCAGATTACTATTCAAGATATTTATTTTGTAAAGAAAACAAGTGTTTTCACACTCTCTCGCTCCGGACTCAAGCGAACAGTCGTGGGACACTATCTAGATTTGATTTCCGAGATGGTTGTCAAGCCCAGTGAGGCGGTCCTAAGTCCTTACCTTCGTATTATTCGGACCCCCGATGTGTAGGCCAGATCTGATATGGAGTTTTGAGATGCTCCCGAGAGCAGCCGGGTAATGAGATTGATCCTAGATTTTAGGGTAACCTAGCATCAATGATTCTACAAGTTTTGGGTCTTACAGATCGTATTTAAAGTGGATCAAGCAGATTTCGTAGCTAATCTAGTTTCGCACTTAGTTACTTTGTCTCATTTCTAAAGGATTTAGTCCTGAGTAATTTCTGAGGTGGTACCTAGGCCTTTGTAGTTTGTATATAAAGTGATCCAAGTTATACTACTTAGCTAGTTTAAGATAGTGTCTAGGGTGAAAGTACTTGAAAAAAAAATGAAAGAATAAGGTGGTGAAGGGTGGAATTTGTGAAAGAAATGGGTTAAGAAGCGAGTTTAGACTGTGGGATTCCGTTCTGACAAGTTAATAAGGTGTTAGGAGCGACCCATTGCCTAAGGACGTCTAATCCTAAGTTGGCAAAAAAATCTGGGATTTTACAGTGATCCACCATCAATTTCAATTTTAAGGCCACTTGTTGTAGGACCCATAATGATGTATGCAATATAGCGAGGGCCCCATAGTGGCTGGGTCCCTCTATCTCACCGGCTCTCTCTCTCTCTCTCTCTCTCTCTCTCTCTCTCTCTTTCTCTCTATCTCTCTTGGTGGATGATAGTGTGTTTGTGTGTGTGGCCCATCATGATGTGTATATTTTATCCATGCCATTCACCTTGATGGGACTCACTTGATGGATGTGTTGGATCTACACCATCCAGCCCGTTACTAGGCCTGGTGTAACGTCCCGGAAAAATCCGTATAAAGACCTGAGTACCACTTCAGGAAGAAATCACTAAGGGTCAAATTATGTAGAAATTAAATGAAAATTAATTAAGTACTAAACTGAATTAATTAGTAGATTAGCTTGAACCGCTTTTTATCCAAACCACAAGACCCAAAACCAATAGAATCGCTAACTCTACAGTACCTAAAAACCTAGGAGAAAACTCAAAACCTAGTTGCTCTCTAGAGCACATTGAAACTCTGTATCGGACCTGGACCGTGCGTCGAAAGTCTGAAAACTACGAAATTGTACAATTATGACCATCTTACTGGGCTTGACAACAATCATGGGAATCGAGCCCGAATAGTATCTAGAAACGCACAACTAAAGCCCTGAGTAAAGTATGTGAGAAACGCGAATATCTTTAGAAAATGAACTCAAATTTAAGTAAATTGGGTCGTTCGCTTGCAGGCTAAATTTAAAGTTTCTGACCATCAGATTCTAACCCAACTAAACCCTTGGATCAGAAAAATTTCCCTACACATGTCAGTGTACTTGTAGCCCTGATCGAGTGACGATAGTCGTTGAACTGAAACTAGTCCTCCACGGTCGATCCATAAATCCGATTGGATTGAAATATTAACTTGACACAGATCCATTATCAGGGAAGTTTCTCTGGACCGTATGCAGGTAATGGACCTCCAAATGAGCTCCATTGGCCCGAAACAGATGCCTTTTGGCTATATCCTAAGCATACTGTGGCCATCACTTCTGGGCCTATATAATGCCCTAAACCCACCCTTCTCTCATTCCATACGAATTCTCTAACCCTAGGAGAGAGAAGAGAGAAAAGCGAAGGAAAGAGTGAGGAGAAGAGAGAGTTCAGGAGATCGTAACTGGAATTCATTCCCACTGCTCCTCGTGTTGAATCACCACCCCACCATCATCCACAGTCAATTTTAGCTTCAATTTGGGTAAGAAATCCTAACCCTAATTTATTTTAGAAATCCAAATAAAGAAATCGGCAAAATAGCTAGCCTATTTCAATGTTTAGGTAGCCGTTGTGACATAGACAAAGACATTGTGTACGAACCGGGTTCGTAACGAGTAAACCAACGAAAGGTATAGACTATAAACATTTAGGTTATGGTTTTCAAGGCTTTTAATGTCAGTTAATGATTTATGACTGACTTGATTGTTGTCACATGTACTTATATACGATGTTGTCTATGTATTACACACATATATGAACTATGTTGAATATAATACATTCCATGTGTTTGTTGAAATGTTTAAATGAATATGGAATTATGATTTATGCTTGCCATGATTATTGATTGAGAATGCATGATTGTTGTATGTGTGACAACTCCTTTGGGAAAAGATTTGCTATAATAAGTGTTATAACTAATTTATTACATGTATGTTGATATGTGTAGTCTAAGTGTTTGATAAAATGTCTGAATGAGAAGTTACTTGTTGAAATGTATTTAATTAGGGCGTTGAGATAGGATTCTCAATTACCATATCTATAGTTACAGATTCCTTCACGTAACCTATCTCGCTACTACGTGATTTATGGATGAAATGCCTATGTATGATAACATGCATGTGCACTATGTGTTTGTTAAAATGCTCAAATGCGATTTATATTTGAATTGGTTGTCATATGCTGTTTTGACTATCACATATGAATGCCTAATGTATTTGAGTATGATTGACACTAATACGTAGTCCAGGCAATCGGTAACGGTTCAAGATCAGTAGCCGAACTAGTTTCGCCACAACGGATACGTTCGATGAATCTGAGTCGTACGGTGATTTTCGATAATGGTTAGGCCATGAGGAGTGCATATGTGCTCCATGTCGATTAATTTAACGTGCGCTCGTACCAGTCGAGCATGTTAAATAACCCAATTGGCCTAATGTATATTCACCATATATGGACGTTACTTCTTAAATCTAAGGTACCACTTACTAATGAAAAGTCCGTTTAACCTTGGTACCACGATACGCTAAGACTCATAGCCGAGCATGGTGGTATTGGACACCGTGGTCGAGCTGTCAGCATATGTTGGGGTGACGAGCCTCCCCATAGTGTCCAATAAGCAACATAAACTCGTGAGCCAAATACGGTGGTATGGGACATTGTATTCAAGCTGTTGGCCTACGCTAAGGTGACGAGCCTTTCCGTAGTGACCCCGAGTATAAACTAGGCCTACAGTGAGGTGACAAGCCTCTCCGTAGTGACCTGAACTTGCCTATCCACTGCTTTTCAATCAAGGGTGATGTTGCCCTATAACTTGCCTATCGTATGAGATTAACTAGGATTGAAGACCCTAGATGGATCATTGTTTGGGTAAGTGATATAAAGGGAGGTACCTTAGCTTCCCGAATCTGCTGTATGAATAAGCCTAATTAACTATTGGCTAACACGACCATGCACCGCATTGCATGTGCTTTGGTGAGGAAGCGCACGTGTCCGAAGTGGTTATGATCGTGAGATGATGTCGCTAAGGGAGTGTAGGCGAGGGCATTCATCATTATTGCAGACCATTCTTGCATTCACAAGAGTACTTATAATATGATTGCTATATTGCCTTATCATTACTGATTGACTGAATTGATAACATGTTAACTTTGCCTTATAGCTCTACTGAGTTGATCACTCACTCCCACTCTAGGACGGTGTTTTAAAACACCAACCAGACTCTATTGTAGCTGCAGGTGATGGCGAGACTAACGAGATAGAGCCCGACTTTCATGAAAACGAGGAGTTCTCCTACATGCAACTCTCTGGCGAGTCTATATAGACCTGGAATTACGTCGCTGAGGTTACAAGGATATGGATTAGATGCCATTACATTGTATCGTTTCGTAAAATTTGGAACTATACATTTAATTATTTAACCTAGTGACATGTTCATATTCTGGGGACTTACAACCACTTATATGCTTTATATATCTATCACAGTCTTCTGCTTGCATAATCTAATTGTCTCGGAAGTATGATAAGTTGATTTAGTGTAATCCCATTCATGTTTAATGCACTAATACGGACAACATTCAATCATCATTATTTATGTTGTATAAGTGATGTGACGGATCTCGGGAGTTAAGCACTGCTCGACCCTCAAAATTTGGGGCGTTACACCTAGACGGAAGGAAAACACAACTATCAGATCGATTCAAATAGGTGGGCCACGTCCATGAGGGACCCACCATGATGCCTATGTTGTACCCGTCCATCCAGCGTCTCTGGACGCTGGACGTGGCCCCCATAGAAATGTGATCTAGCAGTGGAGTGTACTGTCTTGCATATATAAAAAATGTATATTATAAAATATAATATTATTATAATATAATATATCATTATATATATGATGGTGGGCCCTACATGGGACCCACTTGTAGCATGGAATGTAATAGCTGCGAGGAGCCCAGCTGCTGCGTGGGCCCCATCCGGACCGTCCATTCATCAGACTGCCCGTCCATCGTCTTTGGACGCTAGACATTGACACTCCACATGTATATATATATATATATATATATATATTATCATATAATATAATATTTTGTATTAATAATAAATGAGAGGTGGGCCATGATATATATATAATATATTATAATATATTATATTATATTACATTATATTATATTATAATATATTATATCATATCTATATAGCAAGAGAGAGGGAAGTGGGTTGGCCCACGTACGTGGGACCCACCTGACGAGCTGATTGGCTCCACACCGTTCGTAGTTTGGGATGGTGGGTCCCACCCTCCGAAGCTTGTGTTACATCCAACCGTCTATCCATTTGATGAGCTTGTCTCCAAACTTGAGACTAAAAATAAAGTAGATCCAATATTAAGTGGACCACACTGCAGAGGATAGTGGAATGAATGCCCACTATTGAAAACCCCTTTGGGTTTATGGGGTTCGGAACCAATATGATATTTGTTTCCCCTCTATATCCAAGTCTTTGTAACCTTATGAACAGTATGGATGGGAGATAAATGCTATGTTGGGCCCTCTAAATTTTTAGCGGTGGAAATCATCATCACCATTGTCATTTGTGGTATGGTTCAGATGATCCTTTGGATATGATTCATTTTCTTTATGCACTATATTGATCCCTAGCAATGGATGCATGGTGATTCGACTTGGCCTATTTGACTCGACACATTCGATCAGCCCATTTGAATCGGCCCCTTTGATTTGGCCCATTTGATATATATGAGGCCTAATGAGACGTATGTGAGGCCTTTGTGAGGGCCGACTGTGATGTATATGAGGCCCATTGCGATGTGAGATTCAACCACGATGTATGTAATGATGTTTTGGCGGCCATGCCTTCGGAGTAATGATGGTTTGACGTCCACATTGTAAGAGCAATGATGGTTAAATATCCGCATTGCAACTCTCCCTACGGGCCCATTGATAGGCCCATACTTGTAATGTGTAGGCCGTCTAGGCCCTTCTTCGTTATGAACAGAACTTATCACCACATAACATGTTTAGTTTAGTTCCATGATTCATACTCATACACATCATATGTATGCTTGAGATGAGGAGTGACTGATCATAGCATATGCCTTCGGGCATATTGTTTATGGGCTCCCTGATAGGTAGAGTTGCCCTTCATGAATGTGCAGTACGTGCAAAATGGTTACATGACTGGTAGTGTGATTCATGCACTTTACATTTGTATGATATGATTTCTATATGCCCTAGCGACATCAGGGCTATGACCTCCACAGACACATCGTGGATGGCAGGATCGGACACCACAAATATTGTTACTAAGCATCGGGGAGCCATAGATGTCCCTGGGTGTAATCTCTAAACTCGATATTACCAGAGAATGACTTCAACATCGAGACCGACTGGATACATGAGTGCACGAGGGCCGAATACCAAGAGGTCGCGTCTCCCACTGTATCGTGGTCGGTTGGAAAGGGGTGTGGCCTTACTGGCCTGAGGGTAGGGGGCATTACTAGGTTGAGAATGACCAGCTCGTGAATGGTTCTGCTAGTGATGTGCCGGATAGGTATTGGCAGACTATTGGCTAGGTGGATAGTGAGGTTTCTTACACTCATTGGACTGTGCGCCTAGAAAAGGGGCAGTGCCATTTAGAGTGTACTAAACCTCGGTGATTATCTAGAGTGAGATCCATGTTGATACTTGATGCTCTAGTGAGGAGCAGCATTGATATTTGGATGAGGATTGGCATGCTTGAGTTGCATCTTATATCACATGGTCTTAATATGGTTGATTGCATTCATGTACTCATTAGTATGATTCCGCATTACTCTGATATTGCATTCTGAGCACCTTATATTGCGCACACACTTACACCGCCCTCTAAAATTTTTATAAGCTTATACACGATTGATGCGTGCAGGTGATGCCAGGACGCAGCCGTAGCTTCGCCGCAGTGGGAGTGTACAGTCGAGCTTTAGGAGTTTCTGTTATCATTATCTTGTATTTCCCTTCATAGGCATTGTACTTTAAAGTTTTTTATCATAGTGGATTTTGTGATGGTGTTCTTATAGTTATTGTTCATGAGTTATGCTTTTAGTTATGCTCATTATGAATCAAATTGATGTTAAAAATCCTCCTTATAGGATCCCAAGATCGGAACCTAGTGTATAGGAGCTAGGAGCTGAGAATGGGGTACTACGAAGGCTGTCGGGTTGGATTCGGCAATAGGGAATTTCTGAGCCCAGGTTCCAAGTTTAGGGTGTGACAGAAGTGGCCTACTATTTTTCAAGAATGAGAGATCATGGGTATCTACCCCCTTAGTGAGTGAGTCATCTGTCGTAGCTATCATTACCTGCACCTCCTCAACGTGCCGCAGGCCCGTCTCAGCAACCGCGTAGGCAGCCGGCCCCTCCGACTAGGCCACCGTCTCGACCTACATATCAACCCAACCGACCTCAGCAAGCATGAGTTCACACTTTGATAGCAGTGGGCATTGATGCAGCCACGACTACTCCTATAATATTTGAGGTCACGACCCATGTTCAAGGTACTCCGGTATTTCTTCTCGTGGACGCTGGGTCCACAACTTCACTTATATCATCCACAACAGTCAAAAGTCTAGGACTACCAACTACTCCCATGTTGGGGGTAAGAATTATAGCGGCAGCCGGAACATTCACCGAAATACATCCATCTACCGAGGTTGTCCCGTAGACTTTGGAAGAAAGAGGATTCATGTGGATCTCATTGTCACAAAGGTCTTCCACTATGACATAATCCTGAAAATGAATTGGCTCAACACAATGAGAGCCGAAATTGATTGTGAGGACCGAATGGTGACCATATATGAAAATGGTAGCTCTCCCTTCATGTTCACAGCACTGGTTAGCTACCCACAATGAGTCCTCTGTTATGCTTCACTAGAAGAAGGTTGCGAAGATATTTCATTAACTTGCACCCCCATAGTGAGTGACTACGTTGATGTGTTCAAGAACATTCTAGGACTTCCTCCTAGGCAGGAGATCGACTTCACCATTGACTTGGTACCGGGCACTACGCCCATTTCTCTCCCAACTTATCGAATGCCTCCGTATGAAATGGAGGAACTCTGACTTCAAATTGATGGATTATTGGAAGCGGGTTTTATTCGACCCAGTGTGTCTCCATGGGGAGCCCTAGTTGTGTTCGTGAGAAAGAAAGATGGCTCCCTGCGTTTGTGTATTGACTACTGGAGGTTGAATCAGGTCACTATAAAGAAGAAATATCCCTTACCTCGAATTGATAATCTATTTGACCAATTGAGATGTGCTCAATACTTCTCAAAGATTAACCTACAATCCAGATACCACCAACTGTGGATTAAACCTGAAGATGTGCCAAAGACGACGTTCAAGACTAGTTTTGGGCACTATGAGTACTTAGTTATGCCTTTTGAACTCACAAATGCTCCGGCTGTGTTCATGGATCTAATGAATAGAGTCTTCAGGCCATTCTTATACCGGTTTGTCATCGTGTTCATAGATAACATTCTAATTTATTCTAAGAGTCACTAGGAACATGAAGAGCATTTGCGAGCGGTGCTAGAAATGCTCAAGCGAAACAAGCTATACGCCCAGTTCCAAAAGAGCGACTTCTGGAAAGAAAAAGTGAAATTTTTGGGCCACATGGTGTCTAAAGAAGGCATTTCTATGGATTTGGCCAAAGTGGTAGCAATTTAGGACTGGAAGTGGCCGAGTTCGATGATAGAAGTTAGAATCTTCTTGGGATTGGCGGGATACTACCGCCGATTCATCAAAGATTTTTCAAAGATCGCCTGACCGTTATCCCAGCTCACCTGAAAGGATCTCAAGTTTATATGGAATGAAAAGGTGGAAGCGGCCTTTAAGGAGTTAAAGGAACAGTTAACTTCAGCCCCAGTTCTCATTCTGTCTGAACAAGGGGTTAAGTACACCATTTTTACTGATGCATCTCGCATGGGTCTAGGTTGCATCCTCATGCAGAAGGAAAGAGTTATTACTTATGCTTCTCAGCAATTGAGGAAACATGAAGAAAATTACCCCACTCATGACCTCGAACTAGTCGCAGTCATATTTGCCCTAAAGATATGGAGACACTATCTATATGGGGAAGAATTTGAACTCTTTTGTGACCACAAGAGCCTCAAGTACATCTTCACCCAGAGAGATTTAAATATGAGGCAGTGATGATGGATGGAGGCCTTAAAGGACTTCAATTTCGAGGTTTCCTACCATCCTGGTAAGGCCATTCTAGTGGCAAATGCCTTGAGCCAAAAGAAGACTATAGAATTTATGGCTCCAGTGATGGTAGAAGAGTGGAATATGGTAGAATTTGTACGAGACTTTGAGCTGAAACTGAGAATAGAATAACCATATGAAGTTATTGCACATATCCACGCCCAACCTATGATCGATAGTCGGATCATTGAGGCTCGAAGGGGCGATGAGTTACTGTTGAGAATGAGAGAACTTGCGATCATTCGAAGCGATTCTGAATGGAGAATCGGCACCGATGGAGGATTACAATTTTAAGGCTGTCTCTGTGTCCCAGATCATCCTAAACTGAAGGAAACACTGCTCGTCGAGGCCCATAACTCCAAGCTAGCTATCCACCCTAGAAGCACCAAGATGTACTAGGACCTCAAGCGAAATTACTGGTGGGATAAAATGAAGAGAGAGATAGCTGGCTTTGTATCTCGGTGCTTTACATGTCAACAAGTTAAGGCAGAACATCGTCGACCGCCAGGTCTCCTACAGTCCATTCCACTTGCTGAATGGAAATGGGACTACATTTCCATTGATTTCATTTCAGGTTTGCCCAAAATAAAGAAAGGGCATGATTCAATTTAGGTGATTGTGGACCGGTTGGCTAAATCGGCTCACTTCATCCCTATTCAAACTTCATTCTTTACAGACGACCTAGCCAGATTATATATCAAAGAGATAGTCCGAATTCATGGTGGTCCTTTGGAAATTATGTCGGACCAAGACACACAATTTACTTCAATGCTCTGGACTCGAATGCAAGGCACCATGGGAGTCAAGTTGAAGTTCAATACAACTTTCACCCTCAGACTGATGGACAAACAAAACGGGTGAATCGAATACTAAAAGACATGTTGAGAGCGTGTACATTGGATTTCTTGGACAGTTAAGATGAGTGTCTCCCTTATGCTGAGTTCACCTACAACAACAGTTTCCAAGATAGCATCGGCATGGCACACTACGAAGCCTTATAGGAGCATCCATGCTGAGCTCCACAATGTTGGGCTGAAGTTGGCAAGAAAAGTTTGTTGGGACCTGAAATAGTATAGATGACTACTGAAAAGATTAAAACTATCAGGCGATGACTGTTGACAGCCCAGAGCAGTTAAAGAGTTACGCGGACACAAGGCGAAGAGATTTGGAATTCGAAGCAGGAAATCATGTATTTCTGAAGATCTCGTCAATGAAGGGAGTCCTACATTTTGGTAAGAAACAGAAACTTACCCCACGATATATCGACCCTTTTCAGATCTTGGATCGGATGGGACCAGTTGCGTATCGCTTGGCTTTGCCTATTCCCCTCGTTGGCGTACATAGTGTATTTCACGTCTCAATGCTCAAGAAGTATGTTTTGGATCCTTCACATATTATTCAGTGTGAACACATGAAACTCAAGGACAATGCTACGTATGTCCTTAAGCCCACTAGGATTTTGGACAAGAAGGAACAAGTTTTGCGAAACAAGGTGATTCCGCTAGTAAAGGTATTATGAACGCACTACGGAGAAGAAGAAGCCACTTGGGAAATGGAATCCGAAGTTTGTAAACACTACCCCAACCTTCTTAATCATTACGAGCAGGTACAAATTTTGAGAATGAAATTTTTTGTAAGGGGGGTAGATTGTAACGCCCCATCCAAAAAGGAAACAGTGTCTTGAGGCACTCACGTGCGAACTGACTCAGTACAGAGCGATTTGATCGCACGTGTGGGCTTAAAATGGGTGAATTAACCTCAAATCATCCTTCCGTACAATTTAAATTAAATTAAGATCAGGCCGAGCATAGGTCGTAATGCCAGTCGGCCAAGTCATACTTAATGACTGTCCGCACGGGCTGTGTATCGCCCGAGGAAGGTCCATAAATTCTTAAACTTTGTCAGATCCTTCGGCCCACAGGGCTTGTGGTCCCGTGTGGATGTCAGGCCCCGATGATACCCAGAAATGGTTGAATAGTGCTGCCCCACTGGCACTTGCAAATCCCAAGTCGCTAAGCCTTAGAAAAGGGAAAATCCTGAATTTAATCAATTGGCCCCGCTGCTTGAGTCAACAAATCCGGGCTTTCCTCCCGTCGGATCTCTTCTAAATTCACACCGAAGGTTGAAAATAATTTCAGGCCCACGCCAACAAAATCTAGCCATTGATCGTGGAATGATGACCGTTGATCGCAAATCAGGCCGCTACGGCAAAAACCTGCATCTGTTTGCGATCAAACTTCACCCAACCCTTCATCGGGCCATGAGACACCTATCCTATGTGTCAGATGGGTCAGGGGTCCATCAGAGCAGCTCCAATAACATAAAATGGGCCCCATCTGGCTAATTGGGGAATTTCCTCAAATGTTAGAGTCAAAGGAAATAATTCTGGGCATATATAAACTTAACCCTCTCTCTCAAACCCATTTTTTCAGCAGCTGAGAAAGAGAGAGTGTGTGCGTGGGGTGGGGGGGGTAGAGGAGAGAGAAGGCCCCACCTTGATGTGCATGTGAGCTTGGTGCTTGGATTTTGAAGATCCCGACATCCTCACCTCTCCTCTACCGATGAATTCCGTTGTTCTCCACCGTTGGAAGAAGAAATTCCAACCTATCTAAGGGAATTTAGGATTTCTCACCTCATTTCCCTGATTACTACAACATTCATGTAATTCTTGTCCATCCAATGCAATGCAGAGCCACAACACCTCGAGCTTACGGACCTGGCACCGCTAGAATAATCTCAGCAACCTCCAGCCAAATTTAGGTGAGGACCATTACCCTTAGGTGGCCGGTTATCGCGCCTAACATAGATTTAATGAATGTGATTGGTGTATTGTTAGTGCATGTGGCTGAATTTTCATTTGGACTGCAAATATAGGTTAATGAACTAGAAATTAAAAAATTGTTGGGAAGGGATTTGGCCCTAATATCCCAAATGGTGAATTGTGCATTTGCATGCTTATGTAGGGTACAATTATTTAAATTTCCCCAAATTGCTACTAGTTGATTTTTATTTTCCTGGTTTGGTGTTAACTATGCTTAACATGATGACATGGATTGCTATAGAATGGTAAATAATGGTTGGTTTCCTAATTTTATGATTAATCCTGCTTGGGTGAAATCATGAAACATTGTAAGTTGCTGATTGGTTGAGTCACTTGTTTGAATTTTCAAGTCATGGCTGAATAATGTGATGTATGATTGGCCTATAGAAGATTTATTTCAGTATATTGTTATATGGTTGTCCATGTGATAGTATAGGCTGAAATATGTCATGTTGAATCTGTAAATTCGGGTGAAACATTATATGTTGCTGTCCTTGTAATGATCACACTGAAATCTTGTCTTCCATACTTGAGTTGTATCCAAGAAACCTATGTTGGTGGTGCATTGTTGCATATTTCCCTTATGGATCGGCCGATTATTTGGAAGTTCTTGGGTGGTCCTTGTTAGACCGGTCCCTAAGTGAATCTGGCTCGATAGTTGAACCGTAGGTCATTGGTCGTAGTTGGACTACACGAGATCTTGTTCTCAGGCTGATTAGTTATAGTTCATCCCATCGGGGCTCATTGACTATTAGTCAACCATCCTTGTATGTTAATCTTGTTTGATCACGCCTGTATGAACCCGAAGTACCCTAAGACCATTGCGCCCATTTTAAAATATGATTTACGGCCCACAAAGTCTCATGAGCCGGGGATGGTGGTATGAGACATTATGCTCATGTTGTCGGCTTATGCGAAGGTGACGAGCCTCCCCATAGTGTCCATTGAGCATTTAGACTCATTAGCCTGGAACGGTTGTATGGAACACTTTACCCGCACTATCGGCTGGTGTTGGGGTGACAACCTTCCTACAGTGACCGTGAGTGGGACATCTAAGTTCCAATTTTGATTCCGTCCATGTTATATTTTGTTCGGGATTGACAACCCCAATTCAAGGCTAAGGATCACGAGAGCCACATGTCCACGACCCTTGAGCCGCACGATCGGGTTAGGGCAATAACTTCACTAAAGGTATTCTGGTTTTCCCAACCTGCTGGATAAATGAACTTAACTAACCAACCAGGCTAACCTGTTCCACGACATTGCATTTATATTGTTGGTGATTATGCAGTCAATGTCAATTTTGAGGGAGTGTTGTTTCATTGCGAACGTTAAATGTCGTCGCTTGAGGGAGTGCTAGTTTTTGTGAGGAGCATGCATCATATCATAACCATGCATTTGCATTAACAACAATGTTTAGGAATATGTGCTGTTAGTTATTCATTAAATATATTCTATGTATGATAATTTGATACTTATTGCTAATGGTACCACTGAGTTGATTACTCACTCCTACTCTAGGACGGTGTTCTAAAATGCCAACCAAAACCCGATATAGATGCAGGTACCCTGGAGCAACAAGCATTAGACGATGTTGGTGTCGACGATGATGAGGATCGGATGTACTACCAGGAGTTTGGCGGTCCTTATCAGCACAGTGGATGTCAACGGGACTGGCCCAAAGCCCAAGTCATTTTGGGGATTGATGAGTGTTTGAGACTAAATCCATCGATAATTGTTGAACTATATTTATCAAGTTGATATGGTGGATGAGAACTTTTTATGAAACTTCAGTTGGTTAGTGCCACTTGAATCTTAATCACCTAATTAGAAATTGAATATGCTTATATTAATCCATCATTGCTTGTTAATACCTGTTAAATGCATGCATCCGTGACTCATTATTGCATACGTGACACTCAGGATTTTGGGAGCCAAGTAGCTACTCGACCCTCCAATTTTGGGGCGCTATAGCCACTCTCCTCTTTGTTGAGTTAGTCATTGTTACTCTCCTCCTTATTTTATTAGCTGTGTTATCTAACTTTATAGCTTGGGCATGTTCCTTGGAACTCCAAAACCCCCATGATTTGAATCATTTCTCTATTAATACAAGTGATGTGTTAAAGGTATCATAACTAGTGATTCAAATATTTATCATGGACGTAATACATTACGAGTAGTGGCCCTCTTAGTTAGCACATAATTCATTGGGTTGGTTGGCGTGGTGCATAATTGATGTAAGTAAATCGTTGTGCGTGTTAAATTACTTTTGGGGTTGGATGTCGCAAATAGTCGATCTATGAACACATCGTGTTACGTAAATCTCCCAACTTCATTGTTGTGTCACCTTGAGATGTTTGCATAAATCCACGTTAATATTAAACATGTCGACGAATCTTTATAGTATGAGAATGCGGGACAAGTGAGATATTTGGAACTACTTTCCACATTGTGATAATGATCACTATGTATGTTGAGCCGCATACACTTTGCTAAGCATGCATTTATATATATTGGTTGCGCATACTGATACCCCTAGTAGTTGTGGAGTATGGGGCATATTAGAACCCTTATATTACTTTTATGAATCTCTTGAATTATTGTTAATCTTAAAGGATATCCATCATTATAAGTAGGGCATTGACCCTCTCCAACCATATAGATGATACAAGTGATGTACAGATTGAAGACCTCGAGGACCATCTCCCTATAGAAGATTATACTGAATAAATAAAAAGATAGTTGTATATTTCTGCTGCAAACTCAATAATGTAATAAGCTCCCATTGAGAGGGCATTTGATGATTTGTTGAATTCTTTTTGAATAATAAATACAGTTGATTTACTCTTGTGAATGGTTACCATTATGAATGTATCTGGATGTGATTTAAATGAAAAAATAAAAATAAAAATAGGGTGAGATTTCGAAGCTTCCAATTCATTCAATTATTAACACTCAGTTTTTCTTGGGCCTGAGCATAAACTATGACCGTAAAAATTTGGGATGTTACACTTAAGTTTGCACGCGACTGGATATTGCCTTTGCAATTGGAATGTTTGACTCTCTAATCTAGAAATTCAATATTGAATAGCTGTAAAGAAGGTGTTGTGCTGCCAATTAAGGACCAAGGACTAAAGACTCATATACAGAAGGTCTAATAATTTAGAGTTGATTGGATACTCCAACGTAGATTATGCTAGATGCGTTGATATAAAGAAGTCCACCTCAAGTTACATCTTCATGATAGTTAGTGGGGTTGTATCTTGGAAAAGCGTGAAATAGTTGAAGACAACTTCTTCCACCATGGAAGCTGAGTTTATTACTTGTCATGAAACATAAAATTAGGCAACGTGGTTACAACATTTTTTTCTAAAGTTTGTGGGTATTTGATTATATCTCGAAACCATTGAGAATCTTTTGTGATAATTCAGTTGTCGTTTCCTTCTCTAGCAACAACAAGTATTTATCAAGGTCGAAATATATCGACATCAAGTATCTTATTATGAGTAAAAGAGTTCAAAATCATCTAGTGCATGTGTAGTTCATTGGCACTAAGCAGATGATTGCATATCCGCTTACTAAATGACTTCCTATCATGCCATTTTAAGAGCATGTAACATTCGTGGGAGTCATTGACCCTACAAACGAATTCAGTTAGTGGGAGTTGAATGTGTTATATTTTCATAAACATTGAAAAGATCTCATTTGTAAAGTTTTGATGATTCTATTATAAAGTTAATTTCTACTTCTCTTATGCATGAATAATTTATTTCAAGAAAGTGAAATTATAGTCATGTTTCATTGGAAACATGTGAACACTCCTGGACGTCTTAAGGATAGACACATATCATCACACTACGTGTGTAATCCTTATACCACACTTTCTGGTTCCTAATCTACGTTGTTCAAACTGGTAGTATTTGTGACCGTGCTTAGTCTTACTTCACCAAGATTAAATGTTGTGATGGCTACTATTAGTACATTCATTTTTGCATCATGGTTTGCTAATCACGTGAGTCATTTTGTCGTAAAGTCTGTTGAGCCTTTAGAAAGTAAAGACTGAAGACATAAGCGAAGACCAAGCATCAAGGCGGCAAGAACAGATAAATAGGTGGCCTTGGTGACCCTAACTCTTGAGCCAAAACAACCCCATATACCTTTAGATGATCTTGACCCAATAGGAATAATTAATTGATCATACCTTACCCTTAGAAGATCAAGAAAAATATGATAAACAAGGCTAGAAGAGGTGGGAATATGCTATGTAGAAGATAGCCCAAAACAACAGATTTCAAGTAATGTTCGATGGCATCGAGCTGTCATCGAATAGTCTTCGATGGCATAAAAGACCTGGATGATGGCATCGATTGAGAGTCAGGGATGTCCAACAACTAACCTAGATTTTATGCTGTAATTCTTAATGGAATCGAGGGCCTTTCGATGGCATCAAAACTTAAGTTTCAATGGCATCAAAGACCCCTTAATGACATCGATTTTAGATCTAGTTTGTCCAACAATGTTTTTGAATTTCCTCTGATTATATGAATGACATCGAAGCATGATGTTCGATGGAATTGAAGGTCGGGTCGTTGCAATCGAAAGAGCTCTAGATCTGTCCAGCAAGCAAACATCATTTTTGTTTGGATATTTCGATGGCATCAGGGAACTCGTCAATGGCATCAAAGGATTCTTCGATGCCATCGAAGGACCTTCGATGGCATCAACAGAGCCATTTTTTGCCCGTTTTATAACCGTTAGAGCTCGAACTTTTTATAAAGGACATTCAGTTCTTAGGCATTTCGATGTGTTTTTAGAGTAATAGAAGGTAATGTATTTCCATATGTATATCCTTCATTCCTTACTTCTATTCCATTGAGTTCTAAGCCATCTCCTTTGAAATTACAAGTCTAATGAGGATTCCAACCTTAACAATGAGATGTGCTTAAACTCCTCCATTTTCTAGAGATTGTACTTAAGCATTCTTGGTAAATCATTGTCTAACTCTTTTAGGAGACCCATCTAGTTGAATCCCCATTAGTTGTATAAGATTCGACCCACTCCCATCACCCTGGTCATCTTAAAGACACATTAAATGCAAGGATATTGATCGTAGAGCTGAAGCCTTGGCGAAGCAGTGACAACATGATTAGGAGAGCATCGGGGAGCTGATTGAAGCACAAGAGAGCAAAGATCAAGCAACCCAAGAGGAGCTACAAAAAGAGACTCAATCCGACAAGTAAGTGTCATTGTTAGGAGTTCATAGGTTAGCATCTTTCCTTGTGTAGGATTAAGTCTAATATTATGTTATCCACAAACTCGACTAGGTTTTGTATAGGACCTTGGCTCTTCCGTAGGGACTAAATCTGTGGTTCTTGTGTAAGATCAAGGTTATTAGTTAGCCCAAGGAAAAACCAACCTAAATCCTTGTGTAAGCCTCCGATGGGAGAACACGTACCAGGTTTAAGATTAAGACCTTGGCCTGTGCGGCATACATTGTCGGGTTCAGGATCAGGACCCTTGCTCTTGAGTAGGGTATAAATCTTAGGTTCTTGATTAGGACCTTGACTCTTGTGTAGGGCCTAAACTCAGGTTCTTGTGTAGGACCTTTGTCCTTGTGTAGGACATAAACTTAGGTTTGGGATTAGGACCTTAGCGTGTGTGGCCTAAAATGTCAGGTTCGGGATTAGGACCATTGTCATTATGTAAGACATAAAGTTTAGGTTCTTATGTAAGACCTTTGCTCTTACATAGGAAATAAATTGTAAAGTCCTTATATAGGGCTGTAAATGTTTGGTAAACCTAATTTAAAATTTTCCACAGTGAAATCCAGTACATTCTAGGAGAGAGTGAGTCCACCGGGAGTGGAGTAGGCACATAGTCAAACCACTATACATGACTGTGTTTGGGATTGTCATTTGAGCATTTGTTTAATTTTGCAATATGGTTGAATGTTTAAGTATATGCTTGTATGATTAGATGAATGCTAAGATTAATAGGTAGCAAATCCCATATTCACATGTTCACTATGCTATAGGCTAGTTACTTAATTTTCATATCTTGAGTAGCCTGTATGATTGGACCCTTTATTGGCTTGAAATCCTTTAGAGTTACATTGCTTAGTTTTGTTTAATTGACAACTAGTTTAAACTTGGCAATTGTTGTTTTTAATTGTAAAATTTTAAATAGGTCTTAATCACCCCCTTTAGGACCTAGTCTACATTCTATAACACTATCGTACTTCTGCACTTAGACGCATTGCGGACCATTACCACAATTTCAATTACCGCTCTCTTATACTAGTAGCGTTGATGATCCAAATTGTATAAGCATTGCCTATACTATCCAACAATTTCATTGGTTAACCATTCAGATGTTTTCTTCAATAGTAAAACATATTTTTCAAAATTAATCATTAACAATGATCAATGTGGCCCAAGTGAGAGAATGTAAGAATTCTGTAAAGTGTGCTTTATTAATCAACGGTTTGGATTTTCCTAAGGGTTGGATAATGCAATGGAGCATACCAATGGACCCCACTAAATTTTGATTCATCTAAAATCGTGTAAAGGGTGGTGTGCTACAAGTGTGTCACACACAGTGTTCTATCTGCACTAAGATTAACAAATTTCTTTGAAGCGTAAATGAGAAGAGTTTTGATAGGTTTCAAACTCCTCAACCCTCTAAACTATATAAGCAAGATTGGGTCCCAAGCCTACACATGTGTTGAAGCATTTTTTCATCCCATCAGGGCCCTTCTCTGAAGGGTATAAGGTGTGAAAGACTGTGACATCAAGACTACAACCATGGCATCACAGTTAGGTGCGCATTTTAGACTTCTCGATCCCATCTCCATGCACGGTAATTTCAATTCAGCAAAAAGAAGTTTACACCTAGCGGATGGACAATTTCGATGTTAAACCCACCTGCTATGATGGCAAATGCGGTGCAATAGAAAACGAAAGCCTTATACACGGTCAGTTCTGAAAAGCAAAGTATGTAAAAATGGTGAATGAGCATCTATCTTGGAACCAATGGTAATTACCATGCGTTTGAGCTTTGGGGGATGGGGGAAGGGTTCCACCTGTGATGTGTTATGTAGCATCCAAACCGTGAATCAGGTTCACCACCATGTGTTCAATGTACTCCAAAGAATATTCCCCATCCAAAACTCAGGCGAGATTCACGATAGGGAATGATCATATAAAACTTATATATATATATACCTGCTATGGCCTGCTACCTAAATTTTGAAATGTCATATGAGTTTCGTGATTACTGTGTTGGATGGCATATGCATGACAGGATGAACCCAAAATCTTCTACCTAAAATTTGAAATGCCTTTAGTTTCGGTGACTCTCTAGAAGTTTCTACGGTGGGCTTTATCTGATCCATAGAGCAACCTGGATTTTGGAATTTAGACCTAAGAAGGAAGGCTAACCTAACCGACGAGTTGGATTAGACTTAAACATCAGCGTGGGACCTACACAGCTGAACAAGTGGTAATTACTGTATAGTCAAGCTTATGAATAGAAATCAGGCGTGCATGGGAAATGAGTGGGATGGGCCTACAAAATAAGAAAAATGTAAAAGTTACAGTTAGGATTCCCTTGCTTATTAGACTTTAATGGTTGTCTGAAATGATTAGAAACAATGGATTCACAAAGTAATCATTAGTCATATCAACCTTATTTATTTTTTTTAATGCAAAATACGAGAAAATTATTCTCTAATGAACATGAGGTTTTAATTAGCAGGTATACAGTACTTTAAAAAATGTAATCAATACAGTTATCCATCTCAACGCCGTGGATTCCAAATTAAGCCCAGAAGCCGGACGTGCAATCCACGGCCAATTTGTAGCCAAGAAGAAGTCCCTACCGAACACGTGGACGTAAGGTAGGGGACATGTGGGGCGTCCAAAAGCAACCACCAACACAAGGCAGTGTATCGTGGACAGTCATTTAATTACAAGTGGAGACGTAGCGGATCGCACGGCCAAAAGTCGGTGTCTTCAGGCCCACCAGTCTGCTGGGCTGAAACAACATAACTATGGTGTACAATCTTCTCACCCCGTTTACAACATTTATTAAAATTTATTAGGAGAAAAAGAGTAGATATATTTGCCAAATTTATGAAAATGTCCTTGCTTTTATTGTGGAAATGTACCTCCAAGAGCTCTCGTATCAGTACCAGAAATTCCACGTATAAATGGGCTATTGTATCCGAAAATGGGAACAGAAAAAGGGCTTCCCACGTGTTCTCAGTTATTGTGCTTTGTTGCTTGCAGCCATTATCCGGAGGAGTTATTTGATTCTCTTGGCAAAGTACGACGGATGAAACGCAGGCACTTGCACCTGTAAACGCTGCATATATTCAACTCAAATTGAACGGCACAGATCAATGTGGATAGGTTGATCAAAAACAACATTTCTTTACACTAGATCTGACAGTGTCAAATCCGACGGCTAGTAAGCCCAAACGTGGCGGCACCTCTACAAGAAAGACCAAAACGAGATCCTCGCATCATACAGTCGGCAAGAGGATATATATATATATATATATATATATATATATATATATATATATATATAAAAGGTACTATGCGCTCGAGTGTAAAGCGGTCGACCGTGAGGTCGAGCTGTGTGGGCCCCACCGTGATGCCATTCGAAGATCCACACCGTCCACCAGATGCATGAGCCCAGGGTGGGCCCACACAGCCCAAAATCAGCCGTCCACGTAACTCAGGTGGGCCAAACCATCAGAAAACATAAGTATACACGTAAAAACATGAAAAAGCACTTGGTGGGCCCCACCTGAGTTGTGGATACCACCTGAAACTTGGTCTAAAATTACATCTAAGTGGGACACACATGATGGACGGTGTTGATCATCAAAACACGTCTCGAAGGTCCCCACAAATGGTTTTGAATGTTTCAATGGTGCACGGCCCCTCTCAACTTCTGTACGTGGTGTGGCCCACAAAAGTCACAAATTGAATTGATTTTCAGCCGTGTGGGCCCCCTCTGGAATGGTGCATCTGACTGAGGGGTAGATTTTCGAACGGCATCACGATGGGGCCCACATCAGCTCGACCGTATGGACGACCGCTTTACGCTCGAGCGCATAGTACCTTTTCCCATATATATATATATATATATATATATATATATATATATATATATATATATATATATATATATATATATATATATGGGAATTTGACCATACTGAACTCGAAGTTTAATGTAGGTAGAGTTACTACGTTCCAGATATCTCAAGAGTGGCCTTCCGACAACTTTTGGATACTGTTTGAGACGAAAATGTCTCTGTCCTTGATTCAGAAGTAGTACGGTCTTAGAGTGAATAAGAACTTACCTTCTATTTCAACCCCTGAAAAGGTACGAATTGGCTACTCCCCCTGCTTGGTCTGTGGGCCCCACCACCATATATGTGTTTCATCCATGTCGCCCATATATTTTTATAGATCATTTTATGGTATGATACCAAAATTGAGGTATATCCCAATCTCAAGTGGAACACATTACAGGAAACAGTGTTGAATGAGCGTAGACCATTATAAACTTTTTGGGGCCATAAAGGTTTTGGATCAAGTTGATCTCTGTTTTTTCCCTTCATCTGTGGCTGTATGACCTAATCAACAAATTGGATGTCAAATATATAGTACAGTGGGCCTTAGGAGGATTTTAATGGTGGATATTCAATCACTATTGTTTTCTTGTGTTGTGGTCCAACTTAGATTTATATCCCTCTCATTTTTGGGATGAAGCCCTAAAATGATCTGTAAAAATGGATGAACGGAATGGATGAAACACATACATCATGGTTGGGCCCATGGCCGGTGACAGGGGGAGTAGCCAATCCATTTTCTCCCGAGAATACTTGCATTTATGAGCTTGGGAAGGGCCAAATGTTGCCTTTATTCACCTTTTACAGACTTTCTTTTTCTTTTTTCGTTTTTCTTAAAAAGTGAAGATCCAGGGACCAACTGCCAAAGAAGGACATTGTTTCTCCTTGTCATTTCTCTTGTTTGAAATCCTCTTCCACTATGAGGTTGGTATTTTATTTTATTGTAAGCATTTGCTAAGGTAAAAGAAGATCAGAGTGGAGAAGGTGAGGGTTCTAGTTGTCACGTGAAGGGAGCTTACTGGAGGGCACACCTTGATCAAACCTTCACCATTGATAGTAGAAAATCACGACTTCACGTTTTCAAACCTTCCACTCTCAAAGAAATCATACCTCGATCACTGACAGAAACAACCACGATCCTTCATGTTATCAAAACCACAACCCAGACGAAGGGTCATGGTTCACATGCACATTGGATCGTGGTTGTCATGTTATAAGGATCGTGCTTTTCACATGCACATGAGTCATGGTTATCATGTTACATGGGTCGTGGTTGGCAGATGTTATGGGTCGTGGTCGTCATGCCAGATGGATCGTGGTCGTCATGTTATAAGGATCGTTCCTCTCACTGCCCTGTGTAAGGCCCAACTCGTTTGGCCCATAACCTTGTATCGTGGTTGTCAGGTTATATGGGTTGTTGTTATCACGGTATATGGATCGTGGCTTCCAATTGTTATGGATCGTGGTTGTCATGTTATATCGGTCGTGGTTTTCATGTTACACGGGTCGTGGTTGTCAGCTGATATGGGCCATGATTGTCATGTTATATGGGTCGTGGTTGTCACGGAATATGGATCGTGGTTGGCAACCACGATCCACACTGGATACAACAATGATCCATTGTTCATCATAACCACGACTCAACGTTTATGAAAACCACGATCCATTGTGCATTTAAACCACGCCCCATTTTCCATGACAACCAGGACCATTTGCGCTTCATAACCACGACCCTTCGTACTGGCCTCGATTCATGGTCCTACCTCTCAAATATTCCGAGGGCGGCCTTCTGACAACCTTTATAAAATATTTCGGGCAAAAATGTCCCTTGTCCTTGGATCAGTAGTTGTACGGTTTCAGAGTGCAAAAGAAGTTATCTGTTTTGAACAATCTCAAGAATGTGACGTAGACCGAAGCCTTTTTGAGCAGTGGATCGTGGTTTCATCTAGAGTGGGTCGTGGTCGACAATCATGATCCAACGTGGATGACAACCACGATCCAATGTGCATGTGAACCACGATCACATGACAGGGTCGTGATTGTCATACACACTGGGTGGTGGTTCCCAACTACAATCCATTGTGGATGACAACCATGACCATTTGTTCATCATATCTACAACCCTTCGAGTGAATCGTAGTTGTCATTCACATAGGTACCATGACCCATTATGGATGACAACCATGACCCGTTGTTCGTCATAACCACGACCCTTCGAGTGAATCGTAGTTGTCATCCACAGTGGTCTTGGTTATGACGAACAATTGGTCTTTGTTGCCTTGTTGTCATCCACAATGGGTCGTGGTTCACCAACCACGACCCATTTTTGTTGAAAACCATGACCCATTCTTCCTCGTAACCACGACCCTTCGAGAGGATTGTGGTTGTCGTCCACAGTGGGTCGTGGTCATTAACCTCAACCCAATGTGGATGACAACTACGATCCAATGTGGATAATAACCATGACCCTTTACAGATGACAACTAGTATCCTTCATTTTTGACAACTTGTATCAATTCAAATTTTTCGCAGATTAACCAATATTAGAAGAGTATGGGTTGCAGGCCTATATTATGCCATTATGATGGAGAGATTGTATATGATAAGGGAATGTTTACCTATGATGGTGGAGACTCAAAAGGATTTGTTGTGAGTGATGATATTACATATCAACAACTCCTAAATAAAATGCGTCAGATTACGAAGACTACATCGGATGAATTCGATTTGATAATTAAAGTTGTATACGGTGATGCGCTACATGGATTTCTCCATCCACATAAAATCAAAGACGATGAAGATCTCGAAGCATATATGTTATTTTGTGGACATACTCCTCCAACATAAATACCATTGTATGTAGAGAAAGTGAGGCGTTGTCCTTTCATTGAGGACAATAACATAGATTATACTTTACATTTGAACCTATCGTCTCTTCATTTATAGCCTTCAAATAATGATCAGATAGTCAATGATTTCGATATACCTGGCCCTTCAAGTAATGATAGATATCACATTTGAGGACTCGACGATTGCGATACACGTAGTCCTTCATGTAATAATACACATCATGATCTAGGGAATGTGATTGTGATATACCTGGCCCATCAAGTAATGATACATATCATGATCGAGAACTCGACGATTGCGATATATGCGGCCCTTTAAGTAACAATCACTTTCAAGGAATAGCTGACCACTGCAATCTCCAAATCCCATCCGTCAATGATGCGTCTTTTGATCCATCCGTGCAGGTCAATCCACAACCTATAAACTTAAATTTATCCATACGGGTGTATGAAGAAAATGGAGATATTCCTATATCATTGTATATTGTCCTCATTCCATCTAATGAAGCTTTTGTTAATTTAAATCATCAAGGATATCCGGAATTTATGGAAGATCCAATCGAAATATCTGTCGGGCAAGTGTACGAGGACAAAAGCCAATTACAACATTTTCTATGTAAATATGCGATGCACCACAACTTCCAGTATAAGGTCTTGAAGTCTAACAAGCTGAGATATACGATTAGGTGCATTATAGAAAATTGTAATTAGAGGATTCATGCTTCAAAGTTAGACCGCACAAGGATGTTCAAGATAAAGACTTACAATTTGAAGCATACATGTAACATGTCGTTTGAGGTGATACGCCGCTCTGAGTTAACGATCGTAGAGGACAGTCGTGATATAATAACCTCAAAGAGGAAGGGAAGAGATCATCGTCAAGCAACCAGTTTGATAAATAGTGAATTTGGAGTTAGTTGTATGAGTTCGGGACTAACTTGCATGCCAAAAGAAATTTAATATCGAATGAGTAAGATGTACGAGGTTTGCGATAAGCTACAAGAAAGCATGAAGAGGTAAAGATATTGCAACGGAACAAGTCTTGGGATCTTATGAGGGTTCTTATAATGAGCTTTTAGCCTATCTTCACGAGTTGAGAAATACCAATTTAGGGACTGTGATAGAGTTACAGGTGAATGAAGAAATAAATAGTTTTGAAATATGCTTTATTGCAATTGGACAGTGCATCAAAAACTTACATTTGTATATTCGGAGGGTCTTGTGTGTTAATGTGGTACATTTGACAGGAAGGTACAAGGGTGTTCTTTTCATGACTACTGCATTGGATGGAAATAATCACATCCTCCCTATGGCATATGGGATTGGAGAATTCGAGAACAATAGTAGCTGGAGGTGGTTCCTTGGAAATTTATCCAAAGCAATCGAGATTCTTCTAGGACTAGTTATAGTGTCAGATCGTCACAAAGGTTGGTCAGTGAAGTCCCTAACACTTTCCCTTATGCAATCCATGGATATTGTGCTCATCATATTCTTAAAAACATGAAGAAGGCGTGTTAGGATGATTCTCTGAGGGAATACTTTTGGGGTACTATTAAGACATACCGGACATTCACGTTTTGGGAGATGATACGATGCATTCAAATGTTGAATCTCACAACATATCAGTTCCTTAATAGTATAGAAAATGAAAATGGGCATTCGTTTTCTTGTGTTGTGTTGGTATGTCTCATATAGCTGTGGTTATTTCTCGGTTGTGAGACAAATGTGATGTAAATTTTCAATCTACACTGATTATTAGTTGTTTGAGTATGTCTTAATCTTTATCCAAAAATATGAACGTTACTTACAGATGAAATTGACCACACCGAAATAAATAGTTATAAAGTGTTGAGAACCATGTGGGTCGTACACCCTTCTGATAAACATTATTTTTATGTTATGCCTTTATATACATACATTACATACGATGATAAGGTTAGATGACATTTACAGATCACTCTAGGTTCCACATATCTTATTTTGTACTGAATTAATATGTCGCATGTACATACATTAAAAATGGCAAGAAAATGTGGAAAAGTTCACTTACGATTCCCAACACACAAAACCAAGCATCGATCATCTTGTTCTAGTCTATGGGCCCATCATAAATCGGATCTAATCCATTAGAATTATTCAGGGCTGATGGATTCCCAAAAAATGTTTAATATTGACACCGTATCGAGCTATCAGTGGCTCATACTGAGTAAAAAGGACAAATTATTTGTTTTTATGGAACCTATTTGTTTGAACTGTTGTGGTCCACCGGATTTGAATATTTTGATAATTCTTTAGACAATTATGTTATTTGATTTTACAAATAGAAAAAACGGAGCAGATCAGACAAAATGCAAATCGATGTGACTTGGAAATGTCATAAGTTAAAAGATATATAATGTAAAGCAACCGTTTGTCCCCATATGGAACATCGACCTTTTTTTAAGTTTGTTCTCTAGGAGCTGCTTCCCTTTACATTTTTCTAGTTTTGAATCTTCTTCACTGGGCCCCTCCATCACTACTCTGCAAGTACATCTACAAGTTCAGTCCAGCTCAATCCATATAAATGGCAAAGCAAGGTATGTGTTTTGCCAAAGTCTATTCTCAATGTTTAGAGAGGGGTCATGGTTTGTATGAAAGTATGGTCAAGGTTTACATTCACAATGGTCCATGGTTGATCTGCACAAAGGAACACAATTAACACGTACAATGGATTGTGGTTATCAAAAAATGGTTGTGGTTGACAAGCACAGTGGATTGTGTTTGACGGCTTATTAAGAGGGGTCATGGTTAACATTACATAGGGTTGTGGTTTAAACTAACAATGGGTCGTGATCGATAGGCACAACGGTTCACACGTTCAATGGATAATGGTTGTCAACCACGACCTAGTGTGGATCGCGGTTCACATATACAACGGGTCTTGATTGTGATCATGGTTGATATGCCTAGTGGATCATGGTTGACAGGCACAGTGGATCATGGATCACATGTTATGTGGATCGCGATTGTCAACCACGACCCAACGGTGATGACAATCATGATCCGAATAACATGACAACCACAATCGTGGATATGATCGTGGTTGATATGCCCAGTGGATCATGGTTGATAGGCACAATGGATCGTGGATCATATGTTATGTGGATCATGACTGTCAACCGCGACCTAACGTAGATGACAACAACGATCTGTATAATATGACAACCACGATCGTTGTTGTAATTGTGGTTGATATGCCTAGTGGATCGTTGTTGACAAGCACAGTAGATTGTGGATCACATGTTATGAGGGTCGTGACTGTCAACCACAACCCAACGTAGATGACAACAACCTTTCTTATCGGCATCAAATTTCATCTTGTTAAGCCACTTGAGAATTCATTTATCTCGGACTTCCATGAGGACATGTTTGGGCGTTGTGTTGATGGGGGTATATGAGTTGAAACTATTGTTGGATCGTCGGCTCGAACGCTGGCCTCTAAGTGGGTCATTGTCTTTCCTTCTTCTTTTTTTTTGTTGGCTGAGGTAGGTTCCTCTTTAAGTCGTCTTTCTTTGGCCGTGCTTCCCTTATTCCGAGTATTTCTGGGCCCTATTGAGGAGTTTGGTCATCGTTGTTGAGGGGTTTTATTAGTGAGAAGAGGAACCTTCATTCCCTTAAGCCTCCCATCATGGTAGTCAAAGCGATTTCTTCCAAATGTGCTTATACTTGCATCATTTCCAAGTTAAAACACTTGATATAGTCCTTCAACAGCTCAGCTTCTTTCGAGATGATATCGAGGAGATGGGAAGCAAGCTTGAGACTCTCTTTTCCTCCAATGAAGTTGATGATGAAAGCTTTCCTAAGATGCGTGAAAGAGCTGATCGATTGTGGCTTTTGTTATTGGAACCACTTCCAAGCTACTCCCGCTAGGGTTAAGGAAAATGTGTGGCACATGACTATGGTTGATGCACCGTGGAGTTCCATCCAAGCCCTAAAGTATTCTAGGTGCTCAGCTGTGTTGGTGGTTCCAGAGTATCGGGCAATCTAAGGCATCCTAAACCTTGGGGGAAGTTGAGTATGCATGATGTCAGTAGTAAATGGTGGCTCGGTTTCTTCTAGTATTGCCTACATCGAGGTCAGGGAGTTTGTCCAGTAAGCTTGCCTTATATCATTGATCTGATCTCATATATCATTAATCTTAGCTTCTCAAGGGTCGCCACTCTTGGCCATTACCTCATTCACCACCTCGGGGGCTTTGTCGCGTCTCTTTCTCTCCAACTTGTGAAGCAAGTCAGAGGCAGCAATCACGGTAGTACCAGAGACATGAGAAGGTGCTATCCTTGATGTTTCAACTTACTTGCGTCTTTGGGAACAGGCGAGCACCTCGGATGGGTTAGGGATCTCTGGAATCCTCAGCCCCACTACCTGCCCAACCCCATAGGTGAGATGGGGTTGTAGTTGCTCAAACATCTATTTCATCAAGTTCATGTTGTTATTCAACATTTCAACTTGTTGCTCAACGGATATAAGTCACCCTCCCCGATTTCGAGATTGCTGCATTGGCCCCGCAGGCGCAAAATTAGCCTGGAGTTGGGAAGAGGAACCCCGATGCTGTGAGATTATTCTGGCAATGCGAGGTCGGGTGCAATATTGGAGGTCAGAGCTTTCTTTTTCTCATTCACCATTGTTGAGTTGTTGTGGACAAAGAGAACGACTTTGAAGTCGTTCCCATAGATGACACCAAACTGTTGATGCAGAAATCTGGTTAGCCTTCCCTAGACCTTCATGTACCTGCATAAGGGACGGACAAAGGAGACCCTGGCTAGTATAAGGGACCCTTCGATGCCAAAGTCAAGTAGGAAATTTAGGTCTAGTTAAAGACTAGGGTTAAGGCTTAGAATTGTGCATACCTTTTACCATTAGGGACACTCTTATTTATAGTTAAGGAGAGGCGGTGGCGTAAGAGGGGTCTCCTTATTTGGTAGCCTGTAATAAGATTCAGATCCTTCTATAAGTTGTAAAGATCTTCATAAATGCTCGACTGAGATTTCGGGCGGATTCGTGTTACGGTGGGTTTTTTAGATCTTTGGTTAGGATCTTGGACGGACGCAGTTGAGATCAAGTCGAATCTAGTAGAGGGTGGGTTTCACCGACCTGAGATATGTCGACCCAGGGATGCGCCGACCTGAGATATGCTGACTTGGGATGCACCGTCCTGAGATATACAGACCTGGGATGTGCCTATAGGATGTCTCCTTTAGCGAGTGGTCGGCCACTTAGGCCAGGGTCTAAGACCAAGGCCGACCTACTGAGCTTGACCTTGAACTTTTGTTGAGCTCGTCCTTGTACTTAGGCGAACTGGAGTGGAGATTGAGCTCGTGGTTGGATAGATAGTGGTCTTGGCTTGTTGTAGTTAATGCTAGTTGGGCCCAACTCATTCACGAGGGCAAGTGAGCCATGTCTTAGTAGATTTCTCGAGGGGAGTCATTTTCCCATCTTGAGTTATCCTAGTCAGTACATTTTTACCCACAATAAGTATAATTAACCACATCTGCTAATTATCCAATCAATTAAGGGAAGATTTCGAAGGTCATCGTTTAAACCAAATCTAACAGCACCAGATTAACGACAAAGATCTATCAATGTAGCAGACATGATATCATCAAGGTGTGCGTTAAATATACCGAGTATTAATCATTAATGGACAAATATTCGAGGTGGATAAGGGCAAGTAATGATTAGGGTTACGTCAACATTGAGGCACGTTCAATAACCTATTATTGTGATAAGAATATGTTCGAAAAAGGTAAGGTATGATTGGATAAAGGCAACCGTCATATAACAGCTGTCAATGGGTGACATTGCCACAAAAGCAACGATTATTCTCATGACATCAGTAAAGAGCCTATAAATAACAATAGAGAATTCGAAGAAAAGGATCACAAAATCAACCCAAAAATCCAAAAATCAATCAATACAACTCAACTCTAGCACAACATTTTTTATCCAGTCCTTTGAGACACTTATCATCTTCATCACTCATCAGTGTGGAATCCTTACTTCTAAGAATAGTTCAGTTTCTCCCTACTATATGCCGGACGGACTTAGTCATAACTAGTAGTTGTACTTCCCTTTCATCTGTGCCCACATGCCATAGATGAAGGAAGACCATATGTCAAGCCTATGTTCTGGTACCATTCTGCTCCTTAGGATCCCGGGATCCTCCCTGTCGAATTCCGGGGACCCACGATCTGTAGGTAACATTTGCAAGCAACCCTAAGTCGCATCCTATAAACCCAAGTCGGCTCAACCTGAGACCTATGCCATTGTGACCGTGTCGTCACTGCAGTTCCAACGCCACGTCTCGTGCGTTAATGCGATGCCTGAATTAGGAGATTTGGCCTGCGCATTATTCTAATAGTTGATAGCATGTTGCGAGACCCATGATTTCCAGGTAGAGAAATATCTCTACAACCCATCATGATGGTGACATCACCCTAGTCTACCTAGGGTAGGATGATGTCACCCTAGCCCCATGCTTCTTACACATAATCATTTCAATCGTGCCTTCTCTAGCCTCATGCCTCTTACAAAGCAATGATTCCTCTCTTACAACCATCATTCCACCCCTACATCTCTCTCTCCCTCCCTTTCTCCCTCATTTCTCATCCCTAGTAAGAGAGAGAGAGTTCCCAATTTCCATGAGAGAACTCCCAAATCCAGCCCTCTTCCAACCTTAAGATCTCTCAATCCAACCATCCCAAACCCATATAGAACCTAAGGGTGGAAAAAGTAGTAAGAGATCCAAGGTGGGTGCTTCTCTAGGGTTAGTTTTGATGTTTTCTTACCTAGATCTTTGATTTTTCTTACATGGGGGCATGTAGGACCCACCAATCAATGGTGGAGATCTTACTTGACCCCTTAGGTGTGGCCAATGGCCCACCCTTATTACATGCATGAGCTAGATGGGGCCATTCTCCATGGACCCCATCATGATGTTTTATTTAAATCCATGGCTTTGATGGGCCATCTAGATGTTGATTTTATGGTGGGGATGACATCCCCACCTCAGATTTTTAGATGTAGTGCCCATGCATGCATGGAGCCCATGTGATGTATGGTTTGGATTTGTTTAGAGGGGCTCATAGTGGTGGAGAACCCTCCCTTTAGCTGATCTTTCCCTCTCTCTCTCTCTCTCTCTCTCTCTCTCTCTCTCTCTCTCTCTCTCTCTCCCCCTCCTTTTTATGATGATGATTTGTGGCCACCTAATGTACTTGTATCCAAACCGTCCAGGGCAGCAGGCCCACTGTGATGTATTTATCCACGCTGTTTGTCCAGCTGGCAGGCCCTGCTGCCTGTCCGTTTGGACAGGCCTAGGCATAGGGGAAAAATAAATATCATCTTACATCCCAAGCTGGTGGGCCACTCACGTGGACCCACCTTGATGTATATGTTGTATCTCCACCGTCCAGTCCCTAGACGGTGGGGCCTACCTTGATGATATGTGTTGTATCCACACCATCCAGTCCCTAGACGGTGGGACCCACATGATGTTGTATTCACACCGTCCGCCCTTGGACCCCACCTTGATGTTTATGTTGTATCTCCACCTTCTAGTCCCTGGACGGTGGGGCTTACCTTTATGATATGTGTTGTATCCGCACCATCTAGTCCCTGGACGATGGGACCTACATGATGTAAGTGTTGTATTCACACCGTCTGCCCTTGGACCCCACCTGATGTAGGTTTTCATCCACACCGTCTAGGGGCTGGGATGTGGGCCCCACCATGATTTATGTATTACATCCACACTGTCCAGACCTTGGACGGTGGGACCTGCCACGATGTATGTGTAGCACTCATGCCGTCCACGAGATGTATGTGTATTATTCACACCGTCCAGATGTTGGGACAGGTGCTGGACACATCATGATGTTTGTATTTTATCCATGCCATCCACTTGTGTAGCCCACCGTGATGTTATCCACGCTGCCTGTCCAGTGGGCAGGCCTGCTACCTGTCTGTTTGGACATGCCTGGATGAAGGAAAAACATAAATATCAGTTTGATTCAAACTGGTGGGCCACACTCACGTGGACCCGCCTTAATGTATGTGTTATATCCACGCAGTCCAGTCCTTGGACGTGGATCCCACCATAAGTATGTGTCTCATCTAGATCGTTTGTTTAATGCCTAACAGGGCCAGCAGCAGTGGGCTGACCGTTCAGCAAGATGGCCCACGTTGCTGTCCTCCTTGTCTAGCTAGTGGGGCCCATTTTGTGATGTATAAGGCCCACCTTGATGTGTGTGTTGTAAGCACACTATCCATCTATTTTTCTGGACCATAGGGTTGATTTGTGAGGCCCACCTTGATGTATATGTTACACATGTTGACCATCTATTTTGCTGGATCATGGGCTACCCCATAAGGCCCACTATGATGTATGTGTTACACACACCATCCTCCCATTATGCCTAGATCATGGGCTGTTTCATGAGGCCCAATTATGATTGTATGAGGCCCAATATGGTGTATGTGATGCCCATGTGATGAGGCCCAATGCGATGTATGTGAGGCCCTTGTACGAGGCCCATGGTGATGTACATGAGGCCCTTGTGTGAGGCCCATTGTGATGTGTATGAGGCCCTTATGACAAGGCTCATTGTGGTGCATTGAGGCCTATGTGATGAGGCCCA
Organism: Magnolia changhungtana; assembly: GCA_030180095.1. Taxonomy (NCBI): domain Eukaryota; kingdom Viridiplantae; phylum Streptophyta; class Magnoliopsida; order Magnoliales; family Magnoliaceae; genus Magnolia; species Magnolia changhungtana. The sequence continues at coordinate 4,492,299 of JASAUF010000621.1, forward strand.
ATTATGATGTGTGATTCCACCATGATGTATGTGATGATGTTTATGATGCCCATCCATTTTCCTAAGTAGTATAAAGACCATGGACCCCATTATATGATAGGTTCTAAATGGGCCACACCTTGGGAGCAATGGTAGTTAAATGTCCACATTGTAAGGGCAATGATGGTTAAATGTCCACATTGTAATCCTTCCTAGGGTCCGTTGTTAGGCCTATTCTCATCTCCTCTTAATGGGCTAACTCAAATCGTTAGGCCCCCGCTGTTATTAATATGACCCATCTCACTTTATTGGGCTAACCCCAAACCATTGGGCCCCCATTGATGCTAGTAGTGTTATCCAAACCTTGAAGCCCACCTTATGTGCTTATCGAGTCTCCATAAGGGAGCCCTTTTCATGACATGATAGAATGGATGAAGAAGCCCACTCCTTGTTCTTGGGCCCATTCTCGATACGAGTAGACCATCTAGACCCATCCTTGATATGAGGAGAGTACAACATCACTGTAGAATATGCTTAGTATAACTTTATGATTCATGCCCATGCGCATCATATGTATGTTTGATATGAGGAGTGATTGATCATAGCATATGCCATTAAGCGGATTGTTATGGGACTCCATGAGAGAGAGAGTTACCCCACATGAGCGCGCAGTATGCACAGGATTGATACATGACTGGATAGTGTGACTCATGCACCTTACATTTATGTGATATGATCACTATATACCGTAGCAATATCAAGGTTGTGGTCTCCATAGGCATTATGTGGATGGCAGAATTGGATACTAGAAATACTTGTTACTAACATTAGGGCATTATGGATGTTGAAATGGCCAAGCTATATGTCCTAGAGGGGGGGGGGGGGGGTGGTGAATAGGACAATGCCAAATTAAGATAAAATCAGCGGAATAAAATTAAATAGATAGCCTTACAATTATAGATCAATATACAATGCTGTAATCAAATCAATATCAACAAATAAGTATTGAGAGGTTGATACAAATTCAGTTCTAAGGACAACCTTACACCATAATAAACAAGGGCTTATGGTAGGACAACCTTATTTCTAGAACGTCTTTTGAATCAATAACTCAATCTAAATAAAAATAACTGAATAACAAGGATTTGAAATAAAGTGCAGAAATAAAGATCTAACTTATTACACACTCCCCAAATTTGCTTGAAATGTAAATTGTTACAACATTCACATCCACACATACATTCCACAAATTTGAATGATAAATAATATGAAATTTAAGCAAGCATTCAATCCACAAGACAAAGAGTTATAGTGGTTCACCTGTGTGTACACCAACTGTTCTTCAATAGCCACACAGAATGCTACTCCACTCCTAATATCCTCACACAGGGGATATTAGCGTTCACTATCAAATAGGTTTTCACAGGTTCACCCAAAACCTTTATAATTGTGTCTTTTTAACTTGGGCTTACATAATTCAAAAACCCACACTTCTGAGTTTTCTGGCTCTCCTCAGATAACCACACAAATTAAGATTTTTCTAGCGAATCCCAAACAAAAAACCAAAATAGAATGGAATTTACAAAATTGTAAAATACCTGGATTTCTCCTCTTGTAGCTGCCCGGAAGAACCAATTGGAGTAGACGTTCGAATATAGAAGTTCAATGTCCACTACTCACTTTAATATGGTTCTAAGTTCTAATTGATTTTAGATTTAAACCAGTTGGGCGTAGCTATATTTAATTTTGATTCAAAGAAGAAGGAATAAGTCAATTCCTCTTTTCAAATCAGATTGGAATACAAAAACAAAATCAAATTAAATAAGCTATCAAAAAGAGAAAGAATTATGCACAAAATAGCTTAAAAATAAACACAGACTTATCTCAGAGTGGAGCCTTGAATTCACTTAATTTTTCAATGAAAAACTCTGAAATTCGTGTGTTATTTATAGCTAAAGAAGTTCGTCTTTGACTGGTCCTAACGTCACCATGACTGGTCTTGGAATAAATAAATTTTTGAATTTTTGAGCGCGATCGCATCAGACCGTTGTACGACCGGTCATAAGCAGTCCACGACTGGTCGAAAGTAGTCCACGACTAGTTGAGACCCCTCTACAACTGGTCGTGCAACAATTGATTTAGTTGCTGGAGTTTGAGTCGAAGCCTTACGACTGGTCAAAGGTCGAGTCGAGACCATCTCACGACCGGTCGAGCAGACTCCAGGACTGGTCGTAGGCGAACCAAAAAATCTGATAAATTACAACAATTTTAGGACTGGTCTTGAAACTTCTTAGACTGGTCAAGATAGTGCTAGGACTGGTCGAACAGGGTCTAGGACTGGTCTTAAAGTAGACCAAAATCATGTAATACTATTCATTTGAATTATGTATCCAAAGTGACCTACCCTAAGGTCAATCTAATGGTCTATCAAACCTGGAACATGAAGTATGGACATTGAATACTTCATTTGCTTAGACTTTGATCTTTACGAAGCTTGATTTCTTCTCAATGTAGCTTGACTACTTCAGAAGCTTCAATGTTACTTTAAGTTGTACTTGAGTCCCGCATTTAGATTTGAATCTTGAGCTTCGACTTGCACTTGAAGTTGATTCTTGACCCTGAGTTCTCTCTTAATATCTTCTACATTATAGCTTGAACTATCATGAAGCTTGAAGAATTCTTTGAGCTAGATTTCAAGTGTTGACGAGGTGTCTCGAACAAATTTATCAAGATATAAACACACGACATACGAAGAAGTTTTGACACACAAAATTTGACAATCAAAGAGGAATCAAATCATAACACTTACAATCTCCCCCTTTGTCAAATTTGTGACAAAACACTTCTCATACTTCAATAAGATAAGCATCACATTATATAATAATGAATCATGCACCAGTTGTCATAAAATAAGCAACTGAGACAACTCAACTCCCCCTGAGTTAATACACCTCAACTCCCTCTGAGTAGGTATACATCATATCAATCATACTCTATAATATCAGTATACATCATATCAATCATACTCCATAATAGAATGCACACGTTCTCCCCATTTTTGTCAAAATATGACAAAGGAAGAAACAAAGATAGGACATGAAAGACAGAAATAGAGATAGCAACTCAGAAAGATAAAATGATAAAAAGTGCAGAGGGAAAAATAAATAAAAAGAAGTAAGCAAGGTGAGTCAGAGTACATATTAAAAGAGTTAACAAGTGATGTTTTAAGACAGTTATCCACACAACTAAGGAAAGAAACTTAGTAAACTTGTTACAGACCAAAGATTAAACATTCTCAATCGGAACCAGAAGATGGAGCAGGAATGTTAGGATCACTTTGATGAAGGCTCTTCTGTAAGCGCCTAAAATATTTGCGCATATTTTTAAATTATTGATTGTGGCCAACATTCATCTGTTCTACCTTTTCCTCTAATGTACTAAGACGTGCATTGAAATCAGATGGTTCAAATTCTGGATCATTTCCAGAATCAGAATCAATTTCATTAAAAATACATCCATGTCAATATCATCGGCCGACAACTCATCACCTTCGACACCCATCTCAGCTTCAGCAGCAGCATCACCCGCATCAACATCAACTTGACTATGAGCCAAACCCAACTTCATTTTATTCAGGTTGAAATTGTTAAATATGAGGTGTTGGATAGGAGCCTCACTGACGGGCATAGCGACTAACATGTGAGTGGCTAATACATTTAACAGATTTCCAAATGGAATATCACCATGACCAGGATGACTATGAATTTGAATAATAGAGGAACAAATCAAGGAGGGTAAACAGATATTAGCACCAGTAACGATAGAGTACAAAATACGAACCATAAACAGAGTTAACTCAGTCTTATTTCCAGAGCGGGGATACAGATTAGAAGTGAAGATACGATGCAAAACTCTGTATTTGGGTAACAAGTATTTGGTTTTAAGGGCATTTTCATTTGCAGTCCATGGTGCATTCATGTTGCACAATGCTCTAGTAAAAATACGTTTTTCTGATTCTGACACTTTCTCAGCAAGTGCACTAGGATGAACACCATCATCATTTACTTGAATATCCATAAGGCCGGAAATTAAGTGTCGATCAACATGAAACTGCCCTTCTCTAGTATTAATAGTAAAAGTCAGTTGCTCAGCAGAAAAGTCAGATATGCATGCAACCATGGCCTGTGCTATGGACTGGTATGCCGGCCCGCCCCAACATAAAATGTTTTCCCAACCTACAGATTGAAGGAGAGGAAAAAGTCCGAAAGAAGCAATATGATTTAAATCAACCGCTTTTTCAATAATAACATTGTGCATACGCAGGTCACGTACATGCGGAGGATCATCTTCAGGATCCCTAAGATGACGTCTAGTGATAGCATTTGTATGAGAAGAAGAAGCACCTCTATGAATTTTCTTTTTACCTCTAGATTCCATATTCTTGAAAAAAATGAAAGAAAGTTCAAGAAAATAGAGATGGGTTTCTCTAGATTCAACAAAAAGGAAGAAGAACCCAAAAAGTTGAAGATTTATATGAAATAGACAATAATGATCAAGAAAAGTAAGAGTAAAGATTAAGATTCTCCAAGAAAACAAGAAAAATCACTCTAACCTGGAGGAATCGAACACAAGGGTTCGACTAGTCGAAGCTCGGCTCATTGGTGAGGAGGGTTAGAATGAAGAAGAAATAAGTTTTTCCTAAATTAAAAGGATCACCGCGTGCATGATCGGTCTTGTGACATACTCGACCGGTCGTAGCAAGACTGGTCGAGCACGTTCTCGACCGGTCTTAGACCAGGAAAAAAATATGCAATTTTCACAGAATTTTAAAATTTAAACATATTAACATTATATACAATATAATACAAATATGCATGATCAATCATTTAAAATCGCACATACCAAGATCAAATTTCAATTTGTTAAACCTGCTTTTGTCAAGCTGTTTAGTGAAAATGTCAGCAAGCTGAGTCTCGATAGGAATATATTCTAAAGATACTATTTTTTCTTCCACTAATTTATGAATATAATGAAACCGAATATCAATGTGCTTAGTACGTGAATGTTGGATTGGGTTTTTTAAAATGTTTATTACACTGGAATTATCACAGTATAACACCATCGAGTCTTGAGCGATTCCATAATCACTCAGCATACATTTCATCCAAACCAACTGAGTACATGCATTTCCTGCTGCAATATATTCGGCCTCAGCAGTTGAGAGTGATATGGAACTTTGCTTCTTGCTAAACTAAGAAACCAGACAGTTTCCAATGTCAAAATAACTACCGCTGGTTAATTTTCTATCATCTATATTTCCTGCCCAATCAGCATCCGAATACCCAGCCAATTGAATACTAGTATCATAGGGATACCAAAGACCCAGATTAACTGAACTTGCAATATATTTAATAATTCGTTTAACATCAGTTAAGTGAGATTCTTTAGGATTAGACTGATATCTAGCACAAATTCTAACACTTAAAGCAATATCAGGTCTACTTGCAGTTAGGTAAAGTAAGCTACCTATCATACTACGATACAATTTAGGATCTACATCTTTACCTGTAGAGTCTTTTGAGAGTCTTAGAGTTGTACTTATAGGAGTATCAAAGTTCTTACCATTTTCAAATCCGAATCTCTTAATCAAGTTTAATGCATACTTAGTTTGTGAAATAAAAATTCCATCCGATTGTTGTTTTACTTGCAACACTAGGAAATAATTTAATTCACCAACCATGCTCATTTCAAATTCAGATTTCATTAGATCTGCAAACTCAACAGTCATGTTAGTACAAGTTGATCTATAAATTATATCATCAACATAGATTTGAACCATTAAGATATCATCGTTATGTTTCTTAACAAAGAGCGTCTTATCGACACTACCCATCTGAAACTTGTGACTTAGTAAGAAATTAGTCAATTTTTCATACCATGCTCTAGGAGCTTGTTTCAGACCATAGAGATCCTTTTTAAGGCGGTATACATGATTGGTAAGCTTAGGGTCTTCAAACCCAGTCGGTTGTTCAACATATACCTCTTTATGTAAGTCGCCATTCAAAAAGGCGCTCTTCACATCCATTTGAAAAATTCTAAACTTTTTAAAATATGCAATAGATATGAAAAGTCTGATTGATTCAAGGCGAGCAACTGGGGCAAAAGTTTCATCATAATCAATCCCTTCAATTTGCGTGTACCCTTGCACAACCAGTCTTGCCTTGTTTCGAATGATATTTCCCAATTCATCAGACTTATTTTTGAAAATCCATTTTGTTCCAATAATGTGTTTATCTTTAGGTCTAGGAACTAGATACCAGACATCATTTCTGACAAACTGATTAAGTTCTTCCTGCATACCAACTATCCAGTTTTCATCAGAAAGAGCTTCTTTTACGTTTACAGGTTCAATCTGAGATGTAAAACACACGTAATTACATGTCTTCTAGTTGTCTATGAGTGCGCACACCAGTGAAAGGGTTTCCAAGAATTTGATCAGTTGGATGATCTTTAACAGTTCTTAATTTAGAATTAGTTTCACTTGAAGAAGTATCTGGTTTTTTATATATAAGAGCTTCATCATTATCTGAACTAGGGGTAGGTGTATTCAAGTGATCGTCAATTACTATATTTATTGACTCTTGAATCACACCAGTCCTGTTGTTCAGAACATGATATGCACGACTATTTAAAGAGTATCCTAAAAAGATCCCTTCATCACTTTTAGTATCGAACTTTCCCAGATTTTCACGGTCATGTAAAATAGAGCACTTGCTGCCAAAAATTTGAAAATATTTGACAGTAGGCTTTTTCTCAAACCACATTTCATAAGCCGTTTTATTATTAGATTTGTAAATATAAACACAGTTGATAATGTAGCAGGTGGTATTCACTACTTCAGCCCATAAATTTCTAGGGAGCTTCATGCTATTTAACATAACATTTCCCATTTCTTGAAGCACTCTATTTTTTCTTTCCACAATACCATTTTGTTGTGGAGTTTTGGGTGCAGAGAATTCATGTGATATTCCTTGATCGCTACAGAGTTTCTCAAAACCGCTATTTTCAAACTCGGATCTTACTGACTTGAGAACATTTTTCAGTTTGGATCCGTTTGATAATCTTTTTCACTTCATCAAGAGTTTCTAATTTGTCTCTTAAAAATGAAACCTAAGTGTATCTTGTATAATCATTTACGATGACCAAGATGTATTTTTTGCCACCTCGACTTTCCATACTGGTTGGTCCTATAAGATCCATATGGAGAAGCTCGAGTGGTCTAGATGTAGTATTGGAGTTCACCTTTTTGTGAGAGCTCTTCGTTTGTTTACCATACTGGCATTCACCACATATTTTGTCTACTTTTTGCACTTTAGGTAGACCTCTAATTAGTTCTCCTTTGCTCAATCTGTACAAATTTCGGTAGTGTACATGTCCAAGGCGTTTATGCCATAATTCTGTCTCATTAGTATGGACCATGTAACACGTTTGATTAAATGAGCTTCCATTGCATATTATATAGCAGTTTTGAGAAGTTCTGCGACCAGTTAATATTACAGAACCCTTTTTATCTATAATCTCACAACCTTAATTAGAAAATTTAACACTATGGTTGTTGTCACATATTTGAGATATGCTTAACAGGTTGTGTTTTAATCCCTCAACATATAAAACATTCTTAAATAAGGGAAGATTATAAAGTTGAACCGTACCTTGGCCAATAATCTTGTAGTTGCTACCATCACCAAATGTGACTGATCCATCAGTCATATCTTTTAGATCGGTGAATAAAGCCTTGTCACCTGTCATGTGCCTGGAACATCCACTGTCTAGGTACCATTTTGAATGGCTTGTTGCTTTGAACGCAGTGTGGGCAACTAAGCAGGCAACTTTAGGAACCCATTTCATAACTGTTTTGGGTTTAAGAACATAGTTGGTCTTCTTTTGTTTGATGTTGTAAGAATGACCTACTGAGTTAGATTTTAAGAGCTCTTTAAGTAAATCAATTATTTTTTCAGCAAGAGGATTTCTGTTCTGATTTTTAAAATAGCTGCTTTTGGGTTTTTGAAAAGTTTTTGTATTTTTAAAAAAAATTTGACAAATACTCTTTCCTTTTGAGTTAGAAGCTTCTTCTTTCACAAAGTTAGGAGAGGTATACTTCTGTTTAGGAGATGTATTTTTCTCATAGCCTAACCCGGATCTATCGCCACATTTTCTTGATTCGGATAATAATTTTTCTAACTTTGGATCACCCTGGGCATATCTCCATGTATCCTTCAAACTCAGAAGAGAAGATACTTTATTTTTAAGTTTCTCATTTTCAGATTTCAAATCATCAATCAAGGAGGTTTTGAATTCTAAATCACATTTTAATTTTTCAAAACAATCTGAAATATGTGATTTTTCCAAAACAAGAGTTTCAAAACATTCTTTGAGTTTAGAAAACTTTTCTTTTTGAAGCTTAAGTTTGACAACAATTTTATAACTTTCCATATATAAGGCATTATAAGCATCTTGAAGATCTTCTTCATTTTCATAATCACTATTCAAATTTTCTTCACTTGTTGAATCATTGTGATCTGAAAAAGTAAACTTGGCTAGAGTCATGAGGGCTTTAACTTCATTTCCCGACTCAGTTTCAGAATTTTCTGATTCAGAAGAGGCTTCAGAATCAGACGATTCATCCCAAGTAGCCAACATGCCCTTCCTTTTGGGTCTGTCCTTTTTAGGACATTTGTTTGCTAGATGCCCATACTCTTGGCAATTATAACACTGACTGTCTTTCAAAGACTTCCAAGTTTTGGACTTAGGTTTGGATCGTTTCTTTTCATTTATATTTTGAAAATCGACATTTTTCTTACTTTTAAAAATTTTATAGAATGTTTTTGCTAAAAGAGCCATATCATCTTCAGAATTTTCTAAATCTGAGTTTTCTTCAGACACATTTTTAGAAGATTTCAAAGCTATAGATTTACCTTTAGGAGCTTTAAAGTTTAACTCATAGGTTTGTAAAGAACCAACTAGTTCTTCTACCCTCATATTGTCCGTATCACAAAGTTCCTGGATCGCAGTAACTTTAGAGTTGAACCGTTCAGGAAGTGAGCGCAGTATCTTTGCACATACTTTACTTTTTGGAATTTTATCGCCAAGACCCACATTGAGTTTACAATGTCATTTAATCTTGTGTAAAAGTTCATAAACATTTCATTTTCCTCTATATGAATTTCTTCAAATTTGGTTGTGAGGAGTTGAACTTTAGATTTTTTTACAATTGATGTACCCTCGTGTGTCATTTCTAATATATCCCAGGCTTGCTTTGTAGTATCACAGGATATGATTCTTTTGAACTCATCCGGTGATAGTGCGCAAGTGATTGCATTTAGTGCTTTTGCATTGGCACTACTTTCACTTTTCTGAAGTGTGGACCAGGAAGTATACAGAGTTACTCTCATTGATTTTGATCCATTGATACCAGTTACTTCAATGGTAGGAGGGCTCCATTCAATCACTGTGGCTTGCCACACACTCTCATCCATTGATTTGAGGAAGATCCTCATTCAGGCTTTCCAATAGGCATAGTTGGAGCCATCAAAGGGTGGAGGCCTAGTGACTGATAGGCTATCAAAAATTGACATCTTGTTAATATAGCTTAGATCGTTAACTCAGGAAATAAATCCAAAAAAAAAATAATTAGAACGAGCTATTAGGCTTTGATACCACTTGAAATGGCTAAGCTATAGAGGGGGGGGGGGGGGTGAATATGACTATGCCAAATTAAGATAAAATTAGTGGAATAAAATTAAATAGATAGCCTTACAATTATAGATCAATATACAATGTTGTAATCAAATCAATATCAACAAATAAGTATTGGGAGGTTGATACAAATTCAGTTCTAAGGACAACCTTACACCATAATAAACAAGGGCTTATGGTAGGACAACCTTATTTCTAGAACGTCTTTTGAATCAATAACTCAATCTAAATAAAAATAACTGAATAACAAGGATTTGAAATAAAGTGCAGAAATAAAGATCTAACTTATTACAATACTCCCCAAATTTGCTTGAAATGTAAATTGTTACAACATGCACATCCACACATACATTCCACAAAATTGAATGATAAATGATATGAAATTTAAGTAAGCATTCAATCCACAAGACAAAAAGTTATAGTGGTTCACCTGTGTGTACACCAACTGTTCTTCAACAGCCACACAGAATGCTACTCCACTCCTAATATCCTCACACAGGGGATATTAGTGTTCACTATCAAATAGGTTTTCACAGGTTCACCCAAAACCTTTACAATTGTGTCTTTTTAACTTGGGCTTACACAATTCAAAAACCCACACTTCTGAGTTTTCTGGCTCTCCTCAGATAACCACACAAATTGGGATTTTTCTTGCGAATCCCAAATAAAAAACCAAAATATAATGATATTTACAAAATTGTAAAATACTTGGATTTCTCCTCTTGTAGCTGCATGGAAGAACCAATTGGAGTAGACATTCGAATATAGAAGTTCAATGTCCACTACTCACTTTAATATGGTTCTAAGTTCTAATTGATTTTAAATTTAAACCAATTGGTCGTAGCTATATTTGATTTTGATTCCAAGAAGAAGGAATAAGTCAATTCCTCTTTTCAAATCAGATTGAAATACAGAAACAAAATCAAATTAAATAAGCTATCAAAAAGAGAAAGAAATTATGCACAAAATAGCTTAAAAATAAACACAAACTTATCTCCGAGTGGAGCCTTGAATTCACTTAATTTTTTAATGAAAAACTCTGAAATTCATGTGCTATTTATAGCTAAAGAAGTTCGTCTTCAACTGGTCCTAGGGTCACCACGACTGGTCTTGGAATAAACTGATTTTTGAATTTTTGAGCGCGATCGCATCAGACCATTGTACGACCGGTCGTAGGAAGTCCACGACTGGTCGAAAGCATTTTACGACTGGCCCTCTATGACTGGTCGTACAACAATTGATTTAGTTGCTAGAGTTTGAGTCGAAGCCTTACGACTGGTCGAAGGTCGAGTCGAGACCATCTCACGACCGGTCGAGCAGACTCCAGGACTGGTCATAAGCGAACCAAAAAATCTGATAAATTGCAACAATTTTAGGACTGGTCTTGGAACTTCTTAGACTGGTTGAGACAGTGCTAGGACTGGTCGAACAGGGTCTAGCACTGGTCTTAGAGTAGACCAAAATCATGTAATAATATTCATTTGAATTATGTATCCAAAGTGACCTACCCTAAGGTCAATCTAATGGTCTATCAAACCTGGAACATGAAGTATGGACATTGAACACTTCATTTGCTTAGACTTTGATCTTTACGAAGTTTGATTTCTTCTCGATGTAGCTTGACTACTTCAGAATCTTCAATGTTACTTTAAGTTGTACTTGAGTCCCGCATTTAGATTTGAATCTTGAAACTTGACTTGCACTTGAACTTGAGTCTTGACCCTGAGTTCTCTCTTAATATCTTCTACATTATAGCTTGAACTATCATGAAGCTTGAAGAATTCTTTAAGCTAGATTTCAAGTGTTGACGAGGTGTCTCGAACAAATTTATCAAGATATAAATACACGACATACGAAGAAGTTTTGACACACAAAATTTGACAATCAAAGAGGAATCAAATCATAGCACTTACAGATGTCCCTAGGTGAAAGTCTCAGAACCCTTATGGTACTAAGAGATGCTCCAACGTTAAGACTGAGTGGATGTATGAGTGCACAAGTGCCAAATACCATTAGGTTGCGTCTCTTACTGTGTCGTGGTCTGTTGGAAGGGGGTGTGCCTTACCTGCCCGAGGGTAGGGGGCAAGGCTAGGCTATGTCTGACCAGCTCGTAAATGGATCCGCTATCGACGTGCCAGGTAGATATTGGCTGACTACCGGCCAGGCAGATAGTGAGGTTTCTTCCACTTATATGGTTGCACGTCCAGTTGGGGCGACAATCTGGTGTAGAGTGTACTAGACCCCGGCGATATTCTAGAGATGAGTTGTATTGATACATGGATTTAGATGAGGATTGGTATGCTTGAGTTGCATCTCGCATATATCATTGACTATGTAGGCCTCGCATCCCATAGCCTTGGTACTGCTGTTAGCATTCATGGACTTACAACATCATTCTGCATACTTTGACATTGCATACTTACATTTACCTTGCACACACACTTATACCACCCTCTAAGTTTTTTATAAGTTTATGCAAGATCATTGCGTGCAGGTGACATGAGGACGCCACAACAGTACTGAGTCAGGAGCGTGCCGTTGAGTTTCTGGAGCCTTTGATATCGATATTATATTTCCCTTTATGCATTGTACTCAAAGTTTTTTTATTATAGTGGATTTGTGGTGATGTTGTTGGTTATTGTTTGTGGGTTATGCTTATGGTTATGCTTCTTATGAAACAAATTTATGTTTCAAATCCTCCTTGTAAGATCCCAGGATCAGAACCTGGTATATGGGTGCCAGGAGCCGAGAATGGGGTACTACGGAGTCTGTCTATAACACCCCATACTTTCTATACTCGAGTGTTACATTGGATACGTAAATAATGTATGCATATGCATGAGTGTAAGTGTTATGGTTTCTTGCTCCTTTGATTGTCAAATTTTATGGTGCTAAAAACACAATCTGTGTCTTGTGTAGCATGACGATATATATATATATATATATATATATATATATATATATACATACATACATACACATATACATATATATATGTTCAAGGAACTGCATCACAATGCTTCAAGTTGAGAATGAAGCTTTACTTCAAGACATGCAAGGTCAAGTACATTGTCCACTCCTGTAAGCTTCAAAGTTCAGAATCTTTCAAGAGCTACATCAAAAGACAAGTTCTTGTTCAAGTCTCAAGTACAACTCAAGATGAAGTATAATTCAAATCCAAGCTTTATAATATCTCAAATTCAAGCTACATCAAGTATAGAGATCTCAAGCTTCATAATCTTCAAAGGTCAACCATCATCTAAAGAAATGAACTCTCAATGTTCATACATCACTTTCGAGGTATGATTGACCTTAGATTGACCTCAGGGTAGGTCAATTTGTATACATAATTCAAATTGAGTTTCTTTACATGTTTTTAGACTGTTCTAAGACTAGTCCTGAACCCTGTTGGACTAGTCCTAGCACTGGGTCGACCAGTCAAAGAAATTCTAGGACCAGTCCTATGTTGGTTGTAATTTTTCAGAATTTTTTTGCTCGTCTATGACCAGTCCTGGAGACTACTCGACCGGTCGTGTGAACAGTGCATGACTCGTTCACGACTAATCCTGTAACCATGATTCAAACTACAACAATGAAACCTGGTGCCTCATGACCAGTCGTGGGATGGTCACGACCAGTCGTGGGATGGTCACGACCAGTCATGGAGGGCTCACGACCGGTCATGAAGAGCCTTCGACCAGTCGTGGACGATTTTATCTGATTGCGCTCAAAATTCAAAAATCTGTTCAACCTTCGACCAGTCGTAGTGTCCACAGAACCAGTCGAAGATGCGATTTCTTCAACTATAAATAGAGCACGAATTTTAGAGTTTGATATTCAATTCAAGTAAAATCAAGGCATCACTCTGAGATATAAGTTTGTGTTATTTTTAAACTACATTGTGCTTATTTAATATTCTCTTTTTGTTAGCTTTTCATATTTGATTTTGTTTTTGCATTCTAATCTAACTTGAAAGAAGAATTGTGATATTTCACTTTTTGGAATCAAAATCAAATAGAGCTAGCCCAACTAGTTTAATTTAAAATCAATTTGAATCTAGAACCATTTCAAAGTGAGTGTGGACATTGAACTTCTATATTCGAACTTCTACTCCGATTTGATTCTTCCGGGCTGCTACGAAAGGAGAAATCCACGTATTTTACATTTGCGTAAATCTTTTATTGTATTGGTTTCTTTTGAGATTAAGCAAGAAAAATCTCATTGTTTTGGTTATCTGAGGTGAGCCAGAAAACTCAAAGTGAGGTTTTTAGATTGTGTAAGCCCATTTAAAAGACATAATTGTGAGGGTTTTAGGTGAACCTGGTAAAACCTATTTTAATAGTGAACGCTAATATCCCCTGTGTGAGGATATTAGGAGTGGAGTAGCAAGCTGTGTGGCTGTTGTTTAATAGTTGGCGAACACACAGGCGAACCACTATAACTCTTTGTGTTTTGTGGATGCATGATTTATTTTCTATATCTTTTATCATTCAAGTTTGTGGGATGTATGTATGGATGTGAATGTTGTAATATTTATATTTCAAGCATTGTGGGGAATGTTGTAATAGTGTAGATTTCAATTCTTGCTATTTCCTTTTTAATTCTCTACCGTTTGAGTTTTTAATTATCTAATTGTTCTAGTGATGTTGTCCTTGCCATAAACCCTTGGTTTTTATGGTGAAAGGTTGTCCTTAGAACAATTAGAATTTGAGGTTGCTTTACATTCTGTATTGTGGTTTTCTATCTTTCTTTTACTTGGCTATCTTATTGTTTAATTCCGCTGGTATTATTTTTAAATTTGGCATAGTGTTATTCACCCCCCCCCCCTCTAGGACATATAGCTTGGCCTTTTCAATGGGGACACATAAAAATCTACTCTATACACCATCGTCTGACCACCTATTTATCCGCCCATCTCAACCGTCTGATCTTGGTTAGTAACGACCTACCATACACCTTCACTTAGTTAGTCGAAAAGCTCTACAGGCTACTTAAATGAAACTTTAGTGTTATAGGATCATTAACCTTGAATCAAAACAAATCTAGTTTGCCTAATTCATATCAATCAAACAAAGACATTTGTGACAATCTAAATCATACAAATAGTTGGTCAATAGACCTAGATCTTTGTGTAACTTGCAATCATTCATTCAACTGAGTTACGAAGTAGGACTACGAACCCTTATGATTGTTGAAGATCTAGATCTAAGGCAATCTAACCGTCTAATACAACCTCCATCTGTAAATCAGGTCCTTCGACCGTCGATTCTCAAAGACAAGAAAATATCTCTTCACAAAATTCAACATTGGCCTTCAGAAACCCATTACATGGTTGGGATCCTAATGGTGATGAAAGCCCAAACTCTACCTTATTAGACAGATTGAACCAAATGTTATCGATCTTGGCTCTTAAACCGTCAAATCTTCGAGAATAGTCAGATGATATCATTTAGGTGCACAAATCAAACATTATGGCCCACCTGAATGTTAGATCCACCTCATCTTTGGCATGATGACCCAATAGTTGCATCCAGGATGAGTGGTCGGAGCAGATCCTAGGAAAAATTACTGTGGACCCCACCATACGTGCGTGTGTACCATTGTGCATGTGCACTCACCGTGCACCAGACAGAGATAGCCTGGTCAATCGAGTTGACCCAACACTTAAAAAAAAAGAAGGTTATTTTCCTTCTTTCCTGCTAGCAAACGGACAGAGTGCGTTGATTTGAATGTTGGCCCACCTCACGTGATCACGTGACAGATCCAAGCCGTCCATTGTGTTGCGCGATTAGAGCTGACTAAAACCTGATAGAAACTAAAAAGAAAAAAGAGGGAGACCTTCCCTCCTCTTTCTCACCCAAATCGCCATTCAAACAAACAGTGCCCACTGCCATGATTGATGGCCCGCCATTATAGATCAAGTGAAAGATCTAAACCGTCCACCACATTCAGAAGATAATTTTGACCAAACCCTAGTTGATTTTGCATGCTATAACACGTGTGCATGCACACAACCTTTGTCGTAAGTCAACTATTTACGACCACTTCCAAAAATAGAAATCTATTTTCATTACCACGCTAGCAATCTGAGTTGGGATTCCTTGCATCATCCCAACCCTTCATTTAGGAGTATCCTAGCTTTCCATTTGCTTCCTTTTAGGGTTCTTTTCTTTAACTAAACGAAAAGGTGGAAAGAATATTTCCATTAATAGAAAGAATGATCCCAACCGCTGGGACGTTTCTAGCGGGTGCTCCGAATACATCGAGAGCTCCATTTTAGGGCAAGCAATGCTCTATCTCGTGGAATGAAAAGATCCCGCGAGAAACTCTTTTCCACACGAGAATTTGGTTACGGCCGAGAAAATCGAGAACCGTCTTTGGTATGGGAAGTATAGCAACAAAAGGTGGGACCCACATTGGTTAATGGGCTCATCCAGTCCGTCGAAAAGGGCCAGATCAAAGGATTAACCATCGAGAGGAGATCTACCATTTGTGACTGGATCATCTTCCCCGTTGAGTCGAAAACACCCACCATTGGGTTTGATCACAAATGGTTAATCTGAGACATCCATTCAATGACATATGGTGCCTAGAACTAATCTACAATGTTAGATGAATGCCATGCAGTCCATAGCCAGAGCTACTAAATCAAATCTCGGGCAGGTAGAAACGATTAACGTGTAACTAATCCGCTGATTAGTTATGGTAGAAGCCTCTAAAAAACAATTAAGATGCCCTATAAATGAGGCTATTTTGGGGCAACTAGGGCAAAAAATAGAAAAAAAATAAGGATGTAAGAGAAAGGGAGAGCGCCGTCTCGATGCCACATCAAGTCGAGTCAACTCGGTCTGAGTCTGGGCCAAGTCTGAGCCGAGTCCTGTACCTCGGGTCCTCCTAGCAGAAAGAAAGGAAGAAGAGAAAAATTAGGAGAAGGAGAAAAGAATGAGAGAAAGGATGAGAAGATAGAGAAGAGAGGAGAAATCATGCTGGTCCGTTCCTTAGATCGCTGCCGAGTCAAGTCAACTCGATTAGCTGAGTCGAATCAGTTCGGCTCTAACGTCCATGCCTGGACTTCCAACAGAAAGAGAGAAAGAGAAAGTGAGAGTAAGAAGAAGTGTGGGAGAAACGAATGAGGGAGTGGAGAGGTTGTTGCATCGATGCCAAACGTGCTTAACTCATCGGAGTCGCTGTCGAGTCAAGCTTGTGACTTGTTGGTTCGAGTCGCTACCAAGTCGGGGCTTGAATCCAGACTTGGGTCTAGTCCGTGTGATACAAAAATCCTAGTAGAGAAAGAGAGGAAAAGAAGAAGAATATGAGAGAAAGAAAAAAGAAAGAAAGAAGCAGGGAGAAGAGTTTGTGCTGCTAGGCCGCTGGGTCGACTCAGTTTAGCCCGAATCGAGTCCTGGACTGAGTGGTAGACGAATATAGGTCTTGTCAGGTAGGGCAACAGAAAGAGAAAGATAAAGAAAGAGGAGAAGGAGAAGAAGATTTGGGGGAGAGATACTGCAACTAGTTCAATTGGTGTCGCTGAGTCAACTCAGTGAGTTTTACCGAGTTCAGCCCAATTCTTAACTCTTGGGGATGTTTCATTCAGCGACTTAGGGAGGTCTTGCTAGAGGGATCTCAGCTTCACCAGCTTAAAGAGAACTCGGGTCGAGTTATGTCAATCCGATTCGCCACCTCCTTGCATTGAGTCAACTGAGTCTAGCCTAGCCATCAACTAAGTGAGTCGCTTTCTTTAATGCATTCCATTGAAGTTTAATTCAATCTTAATCTAAACCTATTGATCCTCTTAAATCTAAATTAATATGTAGAAAATTAGACTTTCCCAATCACTTTATTTGGTTTTTGGTTCGATTTAGCTCAAGTTGAAACCAAGACGAATTAGTCTGGCGAGGTGAGTCTATCCATCAAGTTCGTTATTAGAAATTGGATTAGCGATTAACTAAGGTTTAATCAATTTTGATCACTAATATAGGGAATTGGAATATTCAATCGTCCACACTCACACTCGAATACAAGATAAGTCGAATTAGGCGATCCGATCTAGAGGTGAGTATCACCCTTTAAGCTTTACTATATCATGATAATTAGTGTTGTTTATTTATATTAATTGATTACTTAATATAGTATTTAGAGGAAATGATGATAATGTTAGTCTCTACATGCGTAATTATTTACAAATGACTGATGATTAGACTTTAATTCAATTATATGAACATGTTATGGATCTCAATTATCTGTGTTTAGGTTAGGACAAACATTCAAATGTACAAGTGTGATTCAGATTATACATGGCTTATTCTACCACTTGCAATTATCTTATGGTGTTTTAAGAGGTCCTCGAACTAGTGGTCATTTATCCTGATGAGATCAAATAGAACGTCTGTTGTGGAATTACCATCTTGTGAGTCATTTGTACCTATAAGACTTTTTGGGGATTAATCTTTTTTTTTAATCACACCATTAGGTGGAATATTTGGCCCTTGCGGCTTTTATGGAATAATTGCCCCACGTGGCTTTAATGGATTATTTTATATAACTTTGTGGTGGTAAGTTCCACTTGTTAGACAAGGATTGGCCACTACTTGGAGAGTTCTACCCTTAAAACATTTTTTTTGTCAATCTCATGAGCTAGGAATGGTGGAATGAGACACTACACCTGGCTGTCGGCCTATGCTGGATAATAAACCCCCCATAGTGACCTATGAGCTTTCTTAAAATGATTGTTTGAAATTGGAATAATTATGGTTGGGCTAATCATGCATTTTCATGGCATGTGGACTTTACTAGTTGGTCAAAGTAAGACACGGGGGTTTTCTTAGATCACTATAGGCTGTACCATAGAGTATTTTACCGGGTGATCCTAAATTTTTGTTTCGTGCATTCATACCGCTATGGGCGTCCTTGTTGCATGGACTTTTCTGGGTGCCTAGTCCTCCTTGGGCATACCTTTGAGTACTTTTCCGAGTGGCTAGTTCTCCTTAGGTGACTTCATTGCATAGTCTTTTCCAAGTGGCTAGTTATCCTTGGGCGTACCTTTAAGTACTTTTCCGAGTGGTTAGTTCTCCTTAGGCGACTTCATTGCATAGTCTTTTCTGGGTGGCTAGTTCTCCTTAGGCGTACCTTTGAGTACTTTTCTAGGTGGCCAGTTCTCCTTGGGCAACTTCGTTGCATAGTCTTTTCTGAGTGGCTAGTTCTTCTTGGGCATACCTTTGAGTACTTTTCTGGGTGGCTATTTCTCCTTGGGCGACTTTTTACTAGCTGGATGTGCATCCCCAGGTCTGTGAGAATGTGCATGTATCCATGCATTTAATAAGATTATGCTGTGTGATTTATTTAATGAATGCATATCTAATGAACCTTATTTGATTTCCATGTTATTTGATTTCCATGATAATCATTGTGTAAGATTTGTTATACACTATCTCCAATAGCTATGCTTAATTATCTTGACGATACGATACATCTTGGGGGTTATACCTCACTGGGATAGCCATTGACACAATCAAACCGTACTCAGTGTGCAGGATACGTGGATGATGTATGAGTTGGATCTGGTGCGTCGCATGGAGAGATCAATGGCTATGCAGCTTAACTTTCTAGACTATTATTATTTTGTTGTTCAAACTTTAGTTATGAAACGTTGATTTGTATACACTACCAAAAAATTGGGCAAAGGCTACGGACTTCAGAAATTATTGGCTACGGATATAAACCGTAGCTAATTTACTACAGATTTAATCCGTAGCTAAATCCTACTTACTCCGTAGCTAAAACCTATATCCCACTAACCCCTTATCTGAGATTGATGGTGCTTAAGGGGCTCCATGGGTCCCATTATAATATATGTGTTTTATCTAAGTCACCGATCAATTATGACATATAATTTTAGTGGATGAGCTTGAAAAGTAGTTAGATTGAGGGTGTAAGTGGACCACACCATAAGAAATAATAAAAAATAAATTTCTATCGTTAATATGCTATGTGGTCCACTTACAGATTCGATCTGAATCCTTTTTTGGATCAACCCTTAAAATGAGTCGTTAAAATGAATGGACAGAGTTGACAAATAACATACAATGCGGTGGCCCCATGAGTCTTGTGAATAAGCAATGAAAGTGTCGTCCGTCACCCCCAATACCCAATCCCCGTCTCCGCTAATCTCCTGCGCGCACCCATCTCCCAAAACCAAAACCAAAACCCTCTCTCTTGCACTCAGCCTCTCCCTTTCTCTCTCTCTCTCTCTCTCTCTCTCTCTCTCTCTCTCTCTCTCTCTCTCGCGCTCCCTCGCCCTCTCTCTTTCTCTCTCTCTCGCTCTCTCTCTAGCTCACCCCTTTCATCCAACCCTCGTCACCACCTCGGCTCATCCACTAGCTGTAGCCTTCGTCCGATTGCAATTTCTTCTTTACTCAGGTGCATGATGATAGATCTATTTGTTGTTTGTTTGAATGTACCTATCTATCTCCACAGGAGAGGATTTGCATGTACCTATCCATCTCCAATTAAGCCAGCCTCAGCAACAAAACTATGAGACGCCAGCAAGAGCTTTGAAGTTGGGGTAACTTTTTCTCCTCGTCAGTACTCTTGACAGTTTAGTATGGTAATAAAAAGCTCTCAGATAAAAAAAAAAAAAAAAGAAGTTTAGTATGGTAATCCCATTGATTGTAATATAATTTAGATTTATTTGTTTTGATCATAGATGAAAATATAGTATTTTGGGTATTTATCACTATTTCTATTGCATGCATTTATGCCTGTGGGAGTTTTGCACTGTCATGAGAGTTGTGTCAGGTTGGTAGGCTGCCTGAAACCTCCAGTACAACTTCTATCAAGTTGAGGATATGGTTCTTAACAGAATAGAATGGTAGATTAGGAGTCATGTAACAGAGCCCAGTGATGATGGTGGTGGTGAGGCAACTCATCAGGTGAGCCACACATCCACACTGAATGAGTGCATTTGGCCATCCCTTTTTAGTCGTCCATTTTTTAACACGTACAATGACTGCGTCGTTGGTCCTTTGGGTGGGTTAAAGAAAAAATGAATGAAAAGAAAACCATACTCCCCATTTCAGTATTTATCCTTTATCCTTAAGCATCTCTTTTTACCACTTACAGCATCAGCCATTGATTGGTTACTAACAAAGAATTACCTTAATAGGACAATCCCGACCATCTATTAAATATCCTTAAGCATCTCTTTTTACCACTGTTGCAGCTGTAGGCTAATTCTCACCAAAAACTCGTAAAAAATGCAGACACCCAAATGGGATTCTCCTGAAACCTATTATAGCCGATGAAGATGAAGAGAAAGAAAAAGATTTTTTTCTCAAAATTCTCAAGAGTTTGCTCCATGTTCTGTTAAACTCTGTTATTTCATCATTTTGAGGTTTTCTAAGTGGAGTCTCATCTGTCCAGTAATTCCTATTTGGTGTTCTTGACATATCTTTGTTCTGATCTTTCAAACTTCTTCAGTAATGAAAATATTACTATTATATTGGCAAACCATATTAATTTGTAAATGAAGACTGGATTACTACCATTTGTTCTTGGAAGTCTTTGTCAATGAGCTTTCTCTTAGCATTTTCTTTCTTCTTTTTTTTTTTAATTCATGTAGGAGATACGTAAAGTTCTATGGCACTTCCAAAAGATTAGCAGTTGACTTGGTATATGATGCTTTGATGAATATGAATCTTTCTAGGTTGTATTTAAACCTTTCTTGCGAATTCTAATCATCCTGGAAATTGTTACTTGTTACTTTATCAAAAGTAAGCCACCAATTTCTAGTTTATCTCCTAGACAATATAATTCAATAGCCTGAAGAAACTAAAACGCCAGCTGCAGCATCACATACAATCCAGGTTGCTGGCATATAGCTCAAAGAGGACTGCTTAAAGTTTAACTTTGTAAACAAAACATGCAAATTATAACCTATAATTTTAACATTGCAGGTTGCTGGTAATGAGAATGACATCACTGTATTTCAGATGGACATAAAGGTGAAGACAAATCAAATTAACAGAAATCAGTTTCTTCAGGAGATGCTTTGTTTCTTATGCATTGGAAAGACATGTTTTTAAATGTTAAGTTTTTGTCATGTTGATTCAATTTTTTATTTTTATTTTTATTTTTATTTTGTTGTTGAAGCATGTATGTTTCTGGATCTATTCATCTATTTGTACATTTAGTTTTCCTAGCTTAATTCTGAAACAAGATTTCATTACTTCCTTCTTCTTTTTTCTTTCTTTCTTTGTTTTCTTACATAATCCTTTCATGATGGAAGTTGAAATCTGCTAAGGAGTGTGCAACAACTTACTACCTACTTTCCTAACAATTGACCCCTAATCACCTACTTTTCTTTCTTGTCCATTTGGCCATGCATGTAATAGTTGGGCTGGGAGGAAATATAGGTCATGCAGGAACGAGGGGAGAGCACATCCTGCCATGGACGTGCAACATTTTTTGTTTTACTTTTTTAGGTCTCTCCTGTTGAGATGAATCTTAGCCTTATAGTTTTATTAGTAGTGATGTTATCATGAAAAGAAAGTTGCAATCATGATAATAAGGGTACACACTGTGGCAACATTAGAACATTAAACAAAATGAAGAGAATGAAACTAATTAGGATAATGAATAGAGGATGGATAGATGAAGATTTTATAATTTCATTCCTTTTAGAATTTCTGATGAAAAATTTACAAGTTTGAGTGAGAATTTGAGAGTTTGCTGCTCCTGTTAGTTGTTTACTTGTTACAAATGTCTTTTATTCATAGCAGATCTTGACTAGCTTTTATGTGAACATAATCCTAGGTATGTGGATCCACTCAATATAACTGCAATGGTATGTCCCGCACTACCGTTATACCCTCTGGCAATAGTAGAAGCTGAGCGTCGAATTCCTGACATTCTCGAGCGGGTTCAAGCTGTATTTGATAAGGCAAGCCATAAAACTATATACTCATGCACGTTTTTTCTTTCTTTTTTTGTGTGTAATTCAAAATTGAACAAAAAATATGCATTAAACCTGTTTTTCCATGGGGTCACCCAGACACTTGCAAGTGGTGTTTTGTTGTTATAGGTTGGCCTCAAGTACAATGAGTCAGTAGTAATAAGGTGAAGATTCATGATCTAGAAAAGGTTTTGGAGCCATTGTTCTACAACTGGAGGCGCAAACACCAACAGGTAGAATCTTTCAGCGATTTCACAACCCGCCTGGTGAGTACCCAAGTTTGTATTTGGGGCATGTTATTTACAACATCTGAATTTCTTCCCGCCATACTTGCAACTTGAATTATTTCATGGGTTTTGGGATCTAAAATTTAGCGAATATCTAATCATTTTTAAAAGAAAACTACCATAGAAAATTTCTATATCAGCAGTGTCTCAATGCTTGGTTTTGTCCCATTTTCATCTACATATCATTCCTGGGGCAACTAATAGAAAATCCGAACGGTTCTATACCGGCAAAGTAAGCATACATTAAGTTTCTTCCTGTCCTATGCAAGGCTTTGACAAACTAAAAGAAACAGTTGAGAAGTGGGAGGGCATAGCAAAGGCACGGACATGATTTAATCTAAAGCTTTTTGCTGACAAAGACACATATGAAGCCATGGATGAACTTGCAAAGCTGTAGAACAAGACTGCTCACTAGTTGGCCATGGAAGTCATCCGTAACTGAAATGAAAGTGTTTCTCTACCTTGCTTCAATCTGAGGCAGCTCATATGAGGCCAGAGAATGGTTCTTGGTTCACCATTGTTGAATGGTCTTGTAACTCTTCACCATTAGTACATGAAGCTTCATCTTCCCTTGAAAGATCTTCCAGCTCCAGAAATTGATTGATTACTGCGGGATCTTTCAACTCAGATCCATCAAATGAGACCATGTGATTTTGTTGAATAGTAGTAGCATAGGCATCATCATAGGTATCCCTAACACCAGAATCTTACATTTCCTTTTCCAGAATCTCTCGACTCAGATCCATCAAATGAGATCATGTGATTGTAATTGAATGAATGAATGATTGTAATTGAATGAATGAATGATTATTCAGGTGGTAATTGAATGAATGCATGAATGATTATAATTTTTTTAAAATGTAGGATATAGCTACGGATATTAACCGTAGCTGTTATAAAATTTGGCATATTACTACGGATCTAACACTACGTTTAGCTACCAATAATATTCGTAGCTATATGTGCTTTTGGCTACAGAAATATTTGCTACAGATTATATCTGTAGCTTTTTTAAGCTATGGCTACGGATTAAATCCGTAGCCATAGGTTTTACACCTATTGGCTCGGCACCTACGACAATGGTCGTGCTATGGATTTAATCCGTAGCCATAGGTCTATGTCTATGGATTAAATCCGTAGCCTTTGCCCATTTTTTTGGTAGTGATAAGTTTCGAGTAACCACTTAAAATCTTGGTTATATATATTTGGACTGCCTCTTATACTTAATTGCTCATATTCCGCTAGTTTATTAACTCTGATAAGGAAAAGAAAAAAATGTACGTGATATTTGAGCCACCGTTAAGGGTTAACACTTAGGTTTTTTGAAAATGAGTAGTGTACTCGGGTTTCGGGAACCGGGGTGTTACAAGATGGTATTAGAGAGAGTCTAGAAAAACCTTGCCTTTGGGAAACAAACTTATACAAATCTTTAATGTCTCAAGTTGAGATATTGGATTTAGATATTTGAAGTAAGTAAATTTTTCCTACACTTAGACAAATTTTGAGAACTTACAAACTAAACATTAGGTCCCCTTAGAAAATTTATTAGAAATGCAATTCGGATTTATGATAAATTCCATGGAAATTTAAAACCCTAGCCTCCTTTGAAATTATTAGGATGAGTCATTTGAACATAATGTAATGCCCTAAAAATCGGGGGTCGAGTAGCAACTCAACACCCGAGTTCCAAAACATCACTTTTGCAACATAAATGCTTATGATTGAATATTGTCTGTGTTAGTGCAATAATCATGAGTGGGATTATACCAAAACAGTAATTCATACTCCAGATCAAGTTATAAAATGCAAGCGGAAGACTGAAAGATGTATATAAATGTATATAAAGCCAGAAACGGTCACAATCGATCTCCAGAGTATGAACACCTTACTGAGTCACCACATACATGTATTAGTTTCAAAATCCAAATGCCAAAAAAAAATGGTACAACTATGATGGTAAACCCTTTAGCCCCGTCATCTGAATGGCCTAAGCGAAGCCTCCAGAGAACTGCATGTAGGAGAACTCATCCTGATCATCGTAGTAATCAGGCTCAGCCTCCTGCATCTCGTCAACACCTGCATCTAAGACAGAGTCTGGTTGGTGTGTACAACACCATCCCGTAACATGGGAGTGAGTAGCTAACTTAGTGAAACAATAAAGCATAGGTTAATATGTTATCAATTCAGTCCAGCAGTAATGATAAAGTAGTACAATCAAATACTCCTAAATACTCTTATTAATGCAAGTATGAAATGTAGTCATGATGCATGCCCTTGCCAAACCACCCTCGTGCGACACCATCTTATGTCTACGGCATGCGTTCATCCCTCAGTGTACAACGCCAGGCACATGCAGTGCTATGTTATGAGCGTGATTACCGAGTTGTTATTAGTCCTTTTCATACAGTAGTATTGGGAAACTAAGGTACCTCCCTTATATCATTCCCAAACAATGATCCATTCTAGGGTCGTCAGTCCTAGATAATTTATACGATGATGCGGTTCTAGGTCGCTATAAAGGGCTGCCAGGGCTGTTACATGCACTCATTGCACCGCTCCCCCATCACCTTATCAATACAGGCTTAGTTTATAGTCTATTTACTATGGGAAGGCTCGTCGCCTCACCGCAGATTCAGAGTATGCTCGAGGTCACTACAAAGGGCTGTCAGGGCTGTTACACACAATCGTTACACCACTCCCCCATCACCTTATCAGTGTAGGCTGACAACTCGAATACAGTGTCGCATACCACTATATTCGGCTCACGAGTCTGGGTTGTTCACTGGTCACTACGGGGAGGCTCGTGGCCCCATCGTAGGCTGACAGCTCGACCATGGTGTCCCATACCACCATGCCAGGCTCATAAGTCTTAGCGGATCGAGGTACCAAGGTTAATGGGGTTACACTGGTAAGTTTGGTACCTTAGGTTTAAGCAATAGCGTCCATATATTGTGAACATACAATGGCGGATCGGGTTACTTGACGAGCTCGACTAGCACGAGCACACATCTCATCGATCGACATGAAGTGCATAAGCACTTCGTGTGGCCTAACCACTGCCGACGACTAACATACGATTCGGGTTTGTCAAACACGTCTTATGTGGCGAATGAATCTCAGCCACGAATTCAATCCTATTACCGACTGCCTGGACTAAATTATAGTCCTAACTTCATTTTATTTCATCAAGAATCATATGAGATAGTTAAAGTAGGAATAAACAAGTAATTCAATTCTTACAATCAAAGAAGCATGTTATGAAATACAACACAAACAAGATTTCACACACATTCACTTCATGAAATAAAACAGACATTACAATGTAACGTACATGTAGAAAATCATACACATAATTGAGGTAACCGAGATTCGTATCTTGATCCTCCTACAAAGTATTCTAGGTGATCATTAGCACATTCAGACATTTTCACAAACACAGACTACATATATCACCTTACATGATGTATGAGGATTACACATGTGTTAGACCAAATCCTTTCACTAGGGAGTTGCCCCACATACCACGTGCATATACACACGACGGATAACCATGGTGTGCATGAATCCGAGCTTCATGTTCATTCAAACATTTCTACAAACACTTGGGCTACACACTTAGTCACATATAACGTATTGTAACGCCCTAAAATTCGAGGGTAGAGTAGCAACTCAACTCTCAAGTTCCAAAACATCACTTATGCAACATAAAGAATGATGATTGAATGTTGGCTGTGTTAGTGCAATAAACATGAGTGAGATTATACCAAAACAGTAATTCAAACTACAGATCTATGTATAAACGCAAGCGGAAGACTGAAAGATGTATATAGATGTGTATAAAACAAAATCATCTCGATCTCAAGAGTATGAATACCAACCGAGTCACCATATATATGTATTTGTTCCTAAATTAAAATGTCAAAATGGTACAACTATAATCATAAACCCTATAGCCCCATAAATTTGGATAGCCTATGCGAAGCCTCCAGTGAACTGTATGAAGGAAAACTCATTCTGATCATCATAATAATCAGGCTCAGCCTCCTGAGTATCATCGGTACTTGCATCTAAGACGGAGTCTGGTGGGTGTCCAGAACACCGTCCCGTAATGTGGGAGTGAGTAGCTAACTCAGTGGGACAATAAAGTATAGGTTAACATGTTATCAAATCAGTCAAGCAGTAATGATAAAGCAGTACAATTAACAATCCTAAGTACTCTTGTTAATGTAAGTATGAAGTGCAGTCGTGATGCATGCCCCAAACCAATGCTCCCTCATACGGTAACATCTTACGTCCGCGGCATGCGTTCATCCCTCAGTGCTCCATATCTTCCAGGCACATGCAGTGTGATGATGAGTATGATTACCAAGTTGTTATTAATACCTTTCAAATAGCAGGATTGGGAAACTAAGGTACCTTCCTTGTATCATTCCCAAACAAAGATCCATTCTAGGGTCGTCAATCTTATTCATACGATGTGTGATTCTAGGTCGCTGCAAGGGCTACCAGGGCTGTTATACGGAATCATTGCACCACTCCCCCATCACCTTATCAATACAGGCCTAGTTTTGTACTCTTATTGCTACAGAAGGGTCGTCGCCTCCACGTAGACTCAGAGTACGCTCAAGGTCACTACAAAGGGTTGTTAGGGCTATTACACGGAATCGTTGCACCACTCCCCCATCACCTTATAAGTGTAGGCCGACAGCTCGAATATAGTGTCCCATACCACCATAATCGGCTCACGAGTCTGATTACTCAAGGGTCACTACGGGGAGGTTCGTGGCCCCAGCGTAGGCTGACAGCTCGACCACGGTGTCCCATACCACCATGCCCGGCTCATGAGTCTTAGCAGATCGAGGTACCACGGTTAACCGGATTCCACTGGTAAGGTTAGTACCTTAGGTTCAAACAGAGGCATCCAAACATAGTGAACATACATAAGACAGATTGGGTTACTTGACAAGCTCGGCTAGCTCAAGTGTACAACAAGTTGAACGATATGAAGCGCATAAGCACTTCGTGTGGCCAGCCACTATCGTCAACCGAAGTACAACTCGGGTTCATCGAACACATCTCATGTGACGAATGAATCTCAGTCACGAATTCCATTCCGTTACCGATCGCTTGGACTAAATCTTAGTCCCAAACTCAATCCACTCATCAAGTAATCATGTGAGTCAAACAAGACAGTAATGCATTTCATAAGTCACGAAATTTACAATCACATAAACATATAATGAAATACAACATAAACATAATTTTGCACACAATCATTCCATAAGTGAAAATAGACCATACATTAGAGCGTACCTATAGGAAATCATTCACACTATTAAGGTAACCGAGACTTATCTCTCGATCCTCATACAAGGTGTACTAGGTTATTGCTAGCACATTCAAACATTTTTACAAACACATAGACTACATACCTCATCATACATGACGTATGATGATTACACATAAGCTAGACCAAATCCTTCCACTAGGGAGTTGACCCGTATATCACGTGCTTGTACCCATGGCAGATGATCATGGCATGCATGGATACAGGTTCCATGTTTATTGAAACATTTTCACAACCACTTAGGCTACACACTTTAACACATTTCATATTTTTGCCGTGGAGTGATTTTGGGCAAGTCCTTTCGCTAAGGAGTTGTTGCACATGTACTAAGCATATATTTATGACAAATAAACATGTTAAGTATAAATCCAAATTCCAAACATTTTCAAACATTTTAACATATGCATAGATTAGGCTATATCCTACATCTTTCATGTAAACTTGTATAACTAAATAGACGACGCATTTTGCATGTGAAATAGCACCCTTGTCAATTATAAATCATTAACCGACATTGAAAGCCTTGAAAACCATAACCTATACACCTAAAGTCCGCACCTTACACCGTAGAAGCGTAATAAATTTGGTAGAAATGCTACGTCTCCTTCCACGACAGTATAATGACCTAAAGCACAAGTAGTATTAGCTATTTTGCTAATTAAATCAATTG
Source organism: Magnolia changhungtana (assembly GCA_030180095.1). Classification (NCBI taxonomy): domain Eukaryota; kingdom Viridiplantae; phylum Streptophyta; class Magnoliopsida; order Magnoliales; family Magnoliaceae; genus Magnolia; species Magnolia changhungtana. The sequence goes on from JASAUF010000621.1 coordinate 4,521,287, forward strand.
AAACCCTAAATCAGATTAGGGTTAGGGTTTTCCTACCTAGAAATGAAGTCGAAATCGCCGGAAAAGCGATTAGAATGGTGTGGTTAAGCTTGTAGAGCGGCAGGGTAAAATAGCAGGGAGATTCTCTCACTTCTCTCACACTTTCTCTCTCTTTTCTCTCTTCTCTCTCCTAGGGGTTTTCTCAAATTCGTATGGGCTGAATGAGAGAGGGTTTAAGGTCCTTATATAGCCTAAAACCTCACCAAAATAGACCTAAGGCCAAGGTATACTTAGGTTATAACCAAAGTGAAGCTGTTCCGTCTCAATGGAGTACTTCTGGAGCCCCCTTTTTAGTGTACAGTCATACTTAAGCTCACCAACACTGGATCTAGGTACAATTAAGTTTTCGTTCTAGTCAGGTTCCCAGATCACACGTGGCGGACCAGTTTCAGTTCAATGGTCACAGAAACTTGATCAGGGTTACAAGTACACATACATATATGGGAAATGTTTCCTGATCCGAGGGTGTATTTAGGTCAGATTCCGACGGTCTGATTGCTTATATTTGGCCCACAAACACCAAGTCTCAGATTACTTAAATTTCATTTAATTTCTAAAGAAAACTAGGTTTTCTCACACTCCTCGCTCCGGGCTCAAGCGAATAGCCCTGGAATATTATCTAGATTTGATTTTTGAGATGGTTGTCAAGCCCAGCAAGGTGGTCCTAATTCTATAACTTCGCATTATTCGGACTTCCGATGTGCGGTCCAGATCTAATACAGAGTTTCAATGTGCTCTCAAGAGCAGGTGGGTAATGAGTTTGATCCTAGATTTTTGGGTAACCTAACGTCAATGATTCTACAAGTTTTGGGTCTTACGGATCGTATTTAAAGTGAATCAAGCAAATTTTATGGCTAATTTAGTGTAGCACATAGTTAACTTTGTCTAATTTCTAAAGGATTTGATCTTAAGTGATTTATGTCTGAGGTGATACTCGGGCCATTGAACGAAATTTTTTGAGTCGTTACAATCTACCCTCCTTAATGAAAAATTTCATCCTCGAAATTAGTACCTTTTCGTACTCCTCGAGAAGCTGAGGGTAGTTCTTTCAGATATCTGCTTCAGTCTCTCAGGTCGCTTCCTTTTCTGTATGATGCGTCCATAGTACCTTCACGAGTGGAATCGTTTTACTGCGCAACACCTGATCCTTCCTGTCTAGGATACGCGTCGGACGCAGTACATATGTAACATCATCACTCAACTGCACCTGCTCCCAGTGGATGATGTGTGAAGGATCAGGGACATATTTATTCAGCATAGATACATGAAATATATTGTGCACGGCCGCGAGTGGTGTAGGCAAAGTGAGACGATAAGCCATTGCACCCACTTGATCAAGTATCTGAAACGGCCTGATAAACCGCGGTGTAAGCTTCCCCTTCTTCCCAAACCGAAGGACTCCCTTCATAGGGGAAACTCTGAGAATTACGTGATCTCCAACCTCAAACTCAAGTGGTCGCCGCCTCATACCGGCGTAACTCTTCTGTCTACTCTGTGCTGTAAGAAGTCAACGCTTGATAATGTCGATCTTCTCCGAGGTCACCTGTACTAATTCCGGCCCAATCAAAATGCGCTCGCCAACCTTAGCCCAATAATGCGGTGCTCTACAAGGACGACCATATAAGGCCTCATATGGAACCATACCAATACTCGCCTGAAAACTGTTATTGTAGGCAAACTTTGCATACGAGAGGTAGTCATCCCAACTATCCTTGAAGTCCAAAACACAAGCCCACAACATATCTTCTAGAATCTGATTCACCCACTTTGTCTGCCCGTCGGTCTGAGGGCGAAACGTAGTACTGAACTTCAGCTTCACACCCATTGCTTCCTGGATACGAGTCCAGATGATAGATGTGAATCACGTGTCTCGGTCCGACATGATCTCTAAAGGAACTCCATGTAGACGAACTATCTCTCTGATGTACAACCTGGCCAAGTCATCTGCACAGTTCATCACTCTAATAGGGAGAAAATGAGCCGATTTAGTAAATCGATCCACGATCACCCAAATAGAGTCATAACCCCTTCTCATCTTCGGCAGCCCCGAGATGAAGTCCATAGAGATGAAGTCCCACTTCCATTCAGCTATGGCCATAGGTTGAAGGAGTCCAGGAGGTCGACGATAGTCAGCCTTGACCTGCTGACACATGAGACAACGAGAAACATACTTTATGATATGGACCTTCATGTTGTCCCACCAATACGACCTCTTCATATCTTGATACATCTTCGTGCTACCAGGATGCATTGCAAGCTTTGATCTGTAAGCTTTCTCGAGAAGCTCCTCTCTCAAGTCCTGACTATCCGGGATGCATAGGCGGCCACGGTATCATAGGCCCCCATCTGTACCAACTCTCCACTCGGAGTCCACATCATCTCTAGCTTGCTCTCGAAGCTCAGACAACCGTTCGTTGCCCTTCTGAGCCTCGATAATCCGGTCATCAATAAGTGATCGCACTCGAACGTGTGCGACACACTCGAATGGTTCTTCCACTGTGAGTTTCTGCTCGAAGTCCCGCACGAACTCCAACATATCCCACTCTGCTATCATCAGCGGAGCCACAAATGCTATAGCCTTCTTGCGACTCAACGCATCTGCCACAAGGTTGGCCTTGCCAGGATGGTAGGAAACCTCGAACTTGAAGTCCTTCAAGGTCTCCATCCATCGGCGCTGCCTCATATTCAAGTCCTGCTGAGTGAATATATACTTAAGGCTCTTGTGGTCGCAAAAAAGCTCGAACTCCTCTCCGTAGAGGTAATGTCTCTAGAGCTTCAATGCGAATATGACCACTGCTAATTCAAGGTCATGCGTAGGGTAATTCTCCTCGTGCTTCTTTAATTATCTCGAGGCATATGCAATCACCCTGTCCTTCTACATAAGGACACAGCCCAAACCAACGCGAGATGTGTCAGTGTATATAGTGTACTTAATCCCTTGCTCTGGCAATACTAGCACAGGAGCAGACGTCAACTTGTCCTTCAGCTCCTGAAAAGATGCTTCTGCCTTCTCATTCCAGGCGAACTTCAGATCCTTTCGTGTCAACTGTGACAATGGTCTGGCAATCTTCGAGAAGTCCTGAATGAATCGTCGGTAATAGCCTGCCAGACCAAGGAAACTCCTCACCTCAGTAACCGAACCAGGCTGCTTTCAGTCCTGAACCGCAACTACCTTAGCAAGGTCTACCGCTATCCCATCTTTGGACACTACATGTCCCAGGAACTTGACTTCCTCCTGCCAGAAGTCGCATATCTTATACTACGCGAACAACTGGTTCTTCCTCAGAGTATCAAGGACTGCTTGTAAGTGTTCCTCATGCTCTTTCCGACTCGTAGAGTACACCAGGATGTCATCGATAAACACGATGACGAATCGGTATAGGAATGGCTGAAATACCCGGTTCATCAAGTCCATGAACACCGCCGGTGCGTTCGTGAGACCGAACGACATCACAAGGAACTCATAATGCCCAAAACAGGTCCTAAAAGCCATTTTCTGTACGTCTTCATCCCTGACGCGTAACTAATGATACCCTGACTGTAAATCGATCTTCAAAAAATACTTTGCCCCCCTCAACTGATCAACCAGGTCATCTATCTTGGGCAAAGGATATTTGTTCTTTACAGTCAACTGGTTCAACCTACGATAATCAATACATAACCGTAGCGACCCGTCCTTCTTCTTCACGAACAACACAAGTGCTCTCCAAGGAGACACACTTGGTCGTATAAAGCCCTTTTTTACTAATCCATCAATCTGTGTCCTCAATTCCTCTATCTGGCTTGGAGGCATGCGATACATCGGTAATAAAATGGGTGTCGCACCAGGCACAAGATCAATGGTGAAGTTGATCTCGCGCCGAGGAGGCAATCCAGGGATCGTCCTGAACACATCTGAAAAGTCCCAAACTACAGGCATGTTTCCTAACGTCGACCCATCAATATGCTTTAGTAAAGCGACATAACATTCAACACGACATGGCCAACTAACCTGTACTGGAAAAGTAAAGACCGTGCCGTCAGGTCTGCTGGTTGTCACGACCCAATTATCGCAATCAATCTCTTCCTTTATCTCGGTGAGCTAGTTCATACCGAGGATAATGTTGTAGTGTCATAGTGGAGCAACAATGAGGTCAACGAATACTGTCTTGCTACCCAAATCAACAGAGCAGCCCACACACATCCGTGTGACATCCAAAAAAGTCCCAGTAGTAGTAGTGAGTCTCATTCCCTTCACGGGAGTAGTATGTAAAGCTAGACGCTTAACTGCCACACAGGAAATGATAGAAGTAGTGGACCTAGTGTCCACCAACAAGGAGATGGGTGTACCTTAAACGTGGGTTGTACCCTCAAAAGCCATTGGGGCCATAATCGATGTCTCAGGTGCTTCAACTACAAGCGTATGTACTCGAGCCTGTTGTTGACGGTTCGGCTGTGGAACCATGGGCCGTTGAGGTGGCCTGAAATGAGATGCAGGAGGTTTGAAGGAAGGATGAGCAGGGGCAGTCAGTAGAGGTGGAGCTGATATAGTCTGTGGGTAAGGACGATCTATCCTCTGAGGCGGTGAAAACCGTTGTCTCTCATCCGTGCAAAGCAGCTCTTAGCAGGATGTCCTGGCCTCCCACAGTAAGTACAAGTCACACTAGGGCGTCTCATCGGAACCACTGGTGCTGCGATCCTAGGAGGCGAATCAGTACGAGGCCTCTTGCTGAGGAAAGGCTTGCTATGCGTATTCGGTCGTGGCCTAGGCACCATAGGGCCACGAGAGCGTGTCAAAAGGTCTACATCCTGCTCTACCTGAATAGATATATGAATCAACTACACATAAGATGATATACGGATACAGCACATCTTCGACCGGATGTCAGGTCGCAAGCCCTCAGAAAAATACCTAATCAGCATTTGCTCGTCAGCAAGGATAGTCGGAACAAAGCGGCCCAACTCAGTAAAGTGATGCTCATACTCGATAACTGCCATGCCTCCTTGTTTGAGGCGTAGGAACTCGTTCTTCCTTTCATGTCGATAGGCCTGAGGATAGTATTTCTCATGAAAGTGGAACTCAAAGGCAGCCCACGTCCATACATATGCTTCTGTGACGGTCCGCAGTATATTGTCCCACCACAAGCTAGCCTCCTTCTCGAATATAAAGGCGGCTAACTTGACCTACTCAGCCTCAGTACAATGCAGCATCTTCAGTATCTTAGAGATGCGGTCTAACCAGTATTCAGCCTCCTCGGGTCTGTGAGAACCTGAAAAAGTAGGAGGCCTCAAGCGCTGGAATCACTCAAGAAGACCGCGAGTACCCACGTCTCCCGCAGTGTAGGCAGCAGGTGCAGGTGGAGGTACATCCTCAGCCTGAGCAGGAGGCTCTGTAGTCTCAGTAGGGCATGTAGATGGTGGAGGTGGAGTCACACTCCCACCCTGAGATAAGACCACCAAGAGCTGCTGGTGCATCAACATCATCATCTGCTCAAACCTATCAGTAGGTGGAGCAGCCTATGGCTCATACTATGTCGAAGAGGATACCCAGTTCTGATCGTGAACCGGTGGTGTAAAAGGTGGCAGTCCACATGTAGGACCAACAGAAGGCTAATCTGAGCCTAAACCCAGGTTCGTAGGACCACCTCTGCGGGAAGGAGTCTGGTCCATCGAATCAGTGAGCAAGAGGGGTGTCGTGCTCCTCGTATACTTCCGTGGCATGCCCTATACAACATAGGGTGCAACGCATGTAAGATGAAGCATAACAATACTATACACAACCACTTAAGCATTCCACACACTTCATAGCAAAAGAGGCTGCATGCATTTCATTTAGCAAAATTGTCACCATACATGGATAACAGGGTTACATGAATCAAGACAGAAGATGCATGTGAGCTAATTACAACCAAGCTTCAAATACTAAAAACATACTACTAACTACTACATCCATCAACATGAAAACATAACCGCCTAAAGCGGTAAGCAAAACAAACTACAAACAACAGCATGGATGACTAGGCATCCGAGTCAGGCGATGGAGGAGGGGCATCCTTATCCTGTACACAGCACAGGATAGTCCTCAATGTGTGAGACACCTTCTTAAAATTCCGTTTCATGAAGGTTTCGGTCTCCTCAAGCTTGGCTTGGGTCTCACTAAGCTCGGCCCGAACTTGCCCAATCTCTTACTGCAGGGCAGCTTGGCCGTCCTCAATGCAAACCATACGAGCATCCCCCGCAGCTTGAACCGCGTCCTGCTCTGGTCGTGTAGGAGGGGAGCTCTCCTCGGTATCCTGAGCCTCAGGTTCCTCTTCTTCTTCTATTTCAGCTTCACTCCCTTCCTCACTCTCTTCTTCTTCGCTCTCCGCCTCATCCTCACTCTCCTCATGTCAGGCTCGTCATCACCGTGCCCCGAGTTCCATCTGATGGAGAGTACTCTCATCGATTTGATGAATCAGTGTCGGCCTTTTCATCCCCAGATTGTAGCCAAACTCCCGTGCAATCTTGCATATGAGTCGGCTAAAGGGAAGAGAATTAGAGCTTCTGGTGAAGTGTGCAGTACTCACTATCTATCGTAACACGAATGTAGGCACGCACAAGTTCGCCCTCTGCCCCACTTGGTATAGAAAGTCTACCATGAGTCGCGTACACTCGCTGCGATTACTGTGTCTGGGGTAGAGGTTGTATGTGAAGATGTGATGTAGTAGGCGGAAGTCGTCTGTCATATGGGATACTAGAAATTTTTTGTTCGACTGCCACTCAACCAGTCGGCCACCACAAAGGAAACATGTGCGACGATCCCTTTCACGTGCACTCCCCAGATTCTGATCACTAGCATGTACTTCGCCAAGGGGCATATCCATAAGCCTCGAAATCAATCTAACATCAACTGTGACAAACCGATCCACTCCACAAGAGAGCCAAAACTGCAAAGGTTCCAGTGTAGGCTCGTGCATGTTGGCGTAGAAGGCTCGGACAGTACCTGCATTGGCATGACCTCTGGCCTCAAATAGCGGACCCCAATGGGCCGCCTCAAATTGCTCGAACAAGTAGTATTCATCGAAGAGTCGCCCATCCACCTGGGCTTCATAGAGAACCCTACGGTCCTCATAAACTCCATGAGACAGCTCCGCCAACCGAGCCCTTTTAGCAGGAATCTGGAGATCAAGATCCCACTTCATCCAAAACTCCCGAGCGGCACTTGTGCTAGTGGTGGCATCTCTCGGCCTCCTTGAACGTGTAGGGCAGCTAGGCCTAGCTTCATCTGCGGCACTCTTCCTCTTTCCCATAAGAGAAAGGATGATGGAGATGGAGAAAATGGACGAAACAATGGCAAAGAAAGCCATGAAAAGTGAAGGAAAGGAAAGAAAAAGGGCTAGAGGGTTGGTTCTCCACGGACTTGGGTCTAAACAGGGGTTGTAGAGGCCCAACAAACAAGGAGTAAAGAAGTGAAATGAAGAGAAGGGATAGGTTACTGGCTTACATGATTTGGAGCCACGAATGGGAGGTGTAATGGCTCAAATGAGAGAGAATCCAGTGAGTAGGGAGGTATGGATTGCTGGAAACGTTGGAAGGGAATGGGTTGTGGTAAAAAATGGTAGATTGGATGATTGGAAGGGAGATTTGAGAGAGAGGACAGCAAGTTTATGAAGAAAAGAGAGCTTGGAGGTGGGTTTTATGAAGGAAGCAGGGCTTTGAAGTGGTTGCAATGGACGGCCCATATACCAGGGGGGTCCTAATACCCCCAAACACAATTGGCCCAAGCCGCAGGCTCGGCCCAGCCCACTGACCGGCGAGGGCTTTGCCACTCCCTGGACTAATCAGCGAGGGCTCACCATTTTGGCGAGGCCCTCCTGCCCCCTAGGCCCCCAAAACATGTGGGTCCCACCCTGGGTACCCCTAGATTAGCGTGGGTAGGCCCACGACTCCATTTCGCTCCGTTTCGGGTCAGTTTGGGTGCTTTCTGGTACATATCAGCATTTATTAATTTTTAATGGCTGGGATGGGGTGAATTGTGGTCTAGACCCATCGTGTGACGGTTTAGAAGTGGTTTGGGGTGGCCTCGTACGGTCACGAATGAGTACGGACTCAATCAAAGTGATCAATTTTGATGAACTTCGCCAAATGGCGAAATCGGGAAAATCTAGGGCTGTTTTTACATTTTTCTCGCACCCACCTAAGTTGAAATGCATCAGCGTACATCGTAGGACCATAACTCAGGTCCGGTTTAATCCAAATCGTGCTCTGATACCAACTTGTAACGCCCTGAAATTCGAGGGTCGAGTAACAACTCAACTCTCAAGTTCTAAAACATCACTTATGCAACATAGAGAATGATGATTGAATGTTGGCTGTGTTAGTACAATAAACATGAGTGAGATTATACCAAAACAGTAATTCATACTCCAGATCCGTGTATAAACGCAAGCGAAAGACTGAAAGATGTATATAGATGTGTATAAAACAAAACCATCTCGATCTCAAGAGTATGAATACCAACTGAGTCACCATATACATGTATTTCTTCCTGAATCAAAATGTCAAAATGGTACAACTATAATCATAAACCCTGTAGCCCCGTAAATCTAGATAGCCTATGCAAAGCCTCCAGCAAACTTTATGAAGGAAAACTCGTCCTGATCATCATAATAATCAGGCTCAGCCTCCTGAGTATCATCAGTACCATCATCTAGGACGGAGTCTGGTGGGTGTCCAGAACACCGTCCCGTAACGTGGGAGTGAGTAGCTAACTCAGTGGGACAATAAAGTATAGGTTAACATATTATCAAATCAGTCAAGCAGTAATGATAAAGCAGTACAATCAACAATCCTAAGTACTCTTGTTAACACAAGTATAAAGTGCAGTCGTGATGCATGCCCCTCACCAATGCTCCCTCATACGGCACCATCTTACGTCCGTGGCATGTGTTCATCCTTCGATGCTCCACATCTTCCAAGCACATGCAGTGCGATGATGAGTATGATTACCGAGTTGTTATTAATACCTTTCAAATAGCAGGATTAGGAAACTAAGGTACCTTGTATCATTCCCAAACAAAGATCCATTCTAGGGTCGTCAATCCTAGATATTCTCATACGATGTGTAGTTCTAGGTGGCTGCAAGGGCTGTCAGGGCTGTTACACGGAATCATTGCACCACTCCCCCATCACCTTATCAATACGGGCCTAGTTTTGTACTCTTGTTGCTACGGAAGGGTTGTCGGCTCCACGTAGACTCAGAGTACGCTCAAGGTCACTACAAAGGGCTGTTAGGGCTGTTACACGGAATCGTTGCACCACTCCCCCATCACCTTATCAGTGTAGGCCGACAGCTTGAATATAGTGTCCCATACCACCATAATCTGATCACGAGTCTGGTTGCTCAATGGTCACTACGGGGAGGCTCGTGGCCCCAGCGTAGGCCGACAGCTTGACCACGGTGTCCCATACCACCATGCACGGCTCATGAGTCTTAGCGAATCGAGGTACCACGGTTAACGAGAATCCAGTGGTAAGGTTAGTACCTTAGGTTCAAACAGAGGCGTCCAAACATGGTGAACATACATAAGACAGATCAGGTTACTTGACAAGCTCGGCTAGCTCGAGTGCACAACAAGTTGAACGATATGAAGTGCATAAGCACTTCGTGTGGCCAACCACTATCGTCAACCGAAGTACAACTCAGATTTGTCGAACACATCTCACGTGACGAATGAATCTTAGTCATGAATTCCATTCCGTTACCGATCGCCTAGAGTAACTCTTATTCCCAAACTCAATCCACTCATCAAGTAATCATGTGAGTCAAATAAGACAGTAATGCATTTCATAAGTCATGAAATTTACAATCACATAAGCATATAATGAAATACAACATAAACAAGATTTTGCACACAATCATTCCATAAGTGAAAATAGACCATACATTAGAGCGTACCTATAGGAAATCATTCACACTATTAAGGTAATCGAGATTTATCTCTCGATCCTCATACAAGGTGTACTAGGTGATTGCTAGCACATTCAGACATTTTCACAAACACAAACTACATACCTCATCATACTTGACGTATGATGATTACAAATAAGCTAGACCAAATCCTTCCACTAGGGAGTTGCCCCGTATATCACGTGCTTGTACCCATGGAAGATGATCATGGCATGCATGGATACAGGTTCCATGTTTATTGAAACATTTTCACAACCACTTAGGCTACACACTTTAACACATATTTCATATTTTTGCCGTGGAGTGATTTAGGGCAAGTCCTTTAGCTAAGGAGTTGTTGCACATGTACTAAGCATATATTTACGACAAATAAACATGTTAAGTGCAAATCCAAATTTCAAACATTTTCAAACATTTCAACATATGCATAGATTAGGCTATATCCTACATCTTTCATGTAAACTCGTATAACGAAACAGACAACGCATTTTGCATGTGAAATAGCACCCTTGTCAGTTATAAATCATTAACCGACATTAAAAGCCTTGAAAACCATAACCTATACACCTAAAGTCCGCACCTTACGTTGTAAAAGCGTAATAAATTTGGTAGGAATGCTACGTCTCCTTCCACAGCTATATAATGACCTAAAGCACAAGTAGTGTTAGCTATTTCGCTAATTGAATCAATTGAAACCCTAAATCAGATTAGGGTTAGGGTTTTCTTACCTTGAAATGAAATCAGAATCGTCGATAAAGCGATTAGAATGGTGTGGTTAAGCTTGTAGAGCGGCAGGGTAAAATAGCAGGGAGATTCTCCCACTTCTCTCACACTTTCTCTCTCTTTTCTCTCTTCTCTCTCCTAAGTTTTTTCTCAAATTCGTATGGGCTGAATGAGACAGGGTTTAAGGTCCTTATATAGCCTAAAACCTCACCGAAATAGACCTAAGGCCACGGTATACTTAGGTTATAACCAAAATGAAGTTGTTCCGTCTTAACGGAGCACTTCTGGAGCCCCCTTTTTAGTGTGCGGTCGAACTTAAGCTCACCAACACTAGATCTAGGTACAATTATGTAACGCCCTGAAATTCGAGGGTCGAGTAGCAACTCAACTCTCGAGTTCCAAAACATCACTTATGCAACATAGATGATGATGATTGAATGTTGTCTGTGTCAGTGCAATAAACATGAGTGAGATTATACCAAAACAATAATTCATACTCCAGATCAATTGTATAAAGGCAAGCGGAAGACTGAAACTGTGTATATAAGGTATGTAAAGAAACAAAATCATCTCAATCTCCAGAGTATAAACACTAACTGAGTAACCATATACATGTATTGTTTCTGAATCAAAAGGTCAAAATACAACTAAAAAGATAAATCCTAAAATCCCAGCGATCCAGTCAGCCTAAGCAAAGCCGTCTAAGTACTGCATGTATGAGAACTCGTCCTGGTCCTCATAGTAGTCTGGCTCAGCCTCCTGAATCGATGTATCATCCACACCTGAGACAGAGTCTGGTTGGTGTGTACAACACCGTCCCGTAACGTGGGAGTGAGAAGCTAACTCAGTGGAACAATAAAGCATAGGTTAACATATTATCAATTCAGTCAAGCAGTAATGATAAAGTAGTACAATCAAACAATCCTAACTACTCTTATTTAATGCAAGTATGAAATGACATGATGAATGCCCTTGTCAAACCACCCTCATGCGACACCATCTTACGTTCGCGATATACGTTCATCCCTCAGTGCTCCACATCTACCAGGCACATGCAATGCGATGATGAGCATGATTATCGAGTAGTTATTAGTCCCTTCAAATAGCAGGATTGGGAAACTAAGGTACCTCCCTTGTATCATTCCCAAACATGATCCATTCTAGGGTCATCAATCCTATATAATCTCATATAATAGTATATTTTTAGGTCACTGCAAAGGTTGTCAAGGCTGTTACGCGCAACCGTTACACCACTCCCCCATCACCTTTTTAACGGTTCATCACTAAATTGATACAGGCCTAGTTCATACTCTATTTACTATGACAAAACTCGTCGCCTCACCACAAATTTAGAGTATGCTCGAGGTCACTATAAAGGGCTGCCAGGGCTGTTACACAGAAAGGTTACACCACTCCCCCATCACCTTATCAATGTAGGCCGACAACACGAATATAGTGTCCCATACCACCATAATCGGCTCACAAGTCTGGTTGCTCACTGGTCACTACGGGGAGGCACGTGGCCCCAATGTAGGCCGACAGCTCGACCACGGTGTCCCATACCACCATGCCCGGTTTATGAGTCTTAGTGGATCGAGGTATCATGGTTAATGGGATTTCACTAGTAAGTTTGGTACCCTAGGTTCAAGCAATAGCGTCCAAACATAGTGAACATACATTAGACATATCGGGTTACTTGACGAGCCTGACTAGCTCGAGCGCACAATCAACTGAACAACATGAAGTGCATAAGCACTTCGTATGGCCTAACCACTGTCGCCAACTGAAGTACGACTCAGGTTCGTCAAACACATCCTACGTGGTGACATGAATCTCAACCACGAACTCAAGTCTGGTACCGATTGTCTGGACTATAAACATAGTCCCAAACTCAATCAATCCTTATTTAGAACATGTAGAGTAAAGCATAATAAACAAAGTAATTCAAGCATGTTAACAAGCATATCATAATGCATGTTATAAAGCATGTTACAAAGCATGTTATAAAGCACTATATAAACAAGAATACGAACACATATATTTCATAAGTAAGCGGTTGTTAAAGTAAACAACCGACATGGAGGAGATCATATACATCTCTAAGGTGGTTGAGAATCTCATCTCAACACCTACCTAAGGCACCATCATCCAAACAGTTACTCTCACAAGCATTTTCACAAACACTTAGAATACACTTCAACATACATAGTGTACATTAGCAAAACATGTAGTAGGGCGAGTCCTTTCGCCAAGCAAGTATTTTACGCATATATAATATGTTCATATAGCAAATAATCATGGCAAACACATTTCTAAAATTTATACGTATACGGTACTTTCTAGAATACACTATTTCTAGTACATAGTGTATATTAGCAAAACATATATTAGGGCGAGTCCTTTTGCCAATTAAGTATTTTATCCATATATGATATATTCATACAACAACTAATCATGACAAACACATTTCCAAAATTTATACGTATATGGTACTTTCTACGAATACCTAGAATATGTAAAATTCTATATTCTACGTCTTTAATCAAAACGGAAAACAGACAGCACTTTGTACATGTGCAATTGCATGCAGATCATGAATCTATCATTATCTGACATTGAAAGCATTGAAAACCATAACCTATACACTTAAAGTCCTCACCTTTAATCGTATAATCGTAATGAATACGATAGGCTTGCCAAACTTCCGTATTTGGCAATTCGGTAACCTATAGAAGGAAATAGGTTAGCTATTTCATAACCTACAACCCTTACAACTCTAAAACAGATTAGGGTTAGGGTTTCTTACCTAGAAATGAAATTGGAATCGCCGGGAAAGCGATGAGAATCGGGTGGTGGAGCTTGTGTAGCGGCAGGGGATAGTAGTAGGGAGCTTCTCCCACTTCTCTCACTCTTTCTCTCTCTTTCTCACTTCTCTTTCTAGGGTTTCTCTCAAATTCGTATGGCTATGAGAGAGAGGGTTCTAAGGTCCTTATATAGCCTAAAAACACTCTAAAAAAGACTTGTGGTCAAGGTATACTTAGGTTATAACCAAAGCGACACTTTTCCAGCTCAACGGAGGACTTCTGGCGGGCCTACTTGAGCCAAAGGTCGGACTTAAGCTCATCAACCTTGGATCCAGGTGGAGTTAAGTTTTCGTTCCAGTCGGATTCCCAGATCACGCGTGGCGGACCAGTTTCAGTTCAACGGTCAACGGATCTCGATCTGAAATTCCAAATACATGGATATGTTTATGAAATTTTTCCTAATTCGAGGGTGTATTTAGGTCAGATTCTGACGGTCTGGTTGCTTACAAAATGTCCACAAGTAACAAGTCTCAGATTATTATTTGAGATATTTATTTTGTAAAGAAAACAAGTGTTTTCACACTCCTCGCTCCAGACTCAAGCGAACAGTCGTGGGACACTATCTGGATTTGATTTTCGAGATGGTTGTCAAGCCCAGCGAGGTGGTCCTAAGTCCTTAACTTCGTATTATTTAGACTCTCGATGTGCGGTCTAGACCTGATACGGAGTTTCAATGTGCTCCCGAGAGCAGTCGGGTAATGAGTTTGATCCTAGATTTTAGGATAACCTAGCGTCAATGATTCTACAAGTTTTGGGTCTTGCAGATCGTATTTAAAGTGATTCTAGAGAATTTCATGGCTAATTTAGTTTAGCACTTAGTTAACTTTGTCAAATTTCTAAAGGATTTAATCCTAAGTGATTTCTAGTCGAGGTGGTACTCGGGCCATTGTACGAAAATTTTCGAGTCATTACAAATTAAGTTTTCGTTCCAGTCGGGTTCTCAGATCACACGTGGCAGACCAATTTCAGTTCAACGATCACAGAAACTCGATCAGGGTTACAAGTACACAAACATATATGGGAAATGTTTCCTGATCCGAGGTTGTATTTGGGTCAGATTCCGACGGTTTGATTGCTTATATTTGGCCTGCAAACACCAAGTCTTAGATTACTTAAATTTCATTTAATTTCTAAAGAAAACTAAGTTTTCTCACACTCCTCACTCCGGGCTCAAGCGAATAGCCCTGGAATACTATCTGGATTTGATTTTCGAGATGGTTGTCAAGCCCAGTAAGGTGGTCCTAATTCTATAACTTTGCATTATTCAGACTTCCGATGTGCGTTCCAGATCTAATACAGAGTTTCAATGTGCTCCCGAGGGTAGGCGGGTAATGAGTTTGATCCTAGATTTTTGGGTAACCTAGCGTCAATGATTCTACAAGTTTTGAGTCTTGCAGATCGTATTTAAAGTGAATCAAACAGATTTCATGGCTAATCTAGTGTAGCACATAGTTAACTTTGTTTAATTTCTAAAGGATTTGATCCTAAGTGATTTCTGTCTGAGGTGATACTCGGGCCATTGTACAGAATTTTCCGAGTCGTTACATGTATATTTGCTGTGACGTGATTTTGGGCAAGTCCTTTCGTTAAGGAGTTGTCGCACATGTATTAGGCATATATTCACAACAAATAAACATGTTAAGCACAAATCCAAATTCCAAACATATTCAAACATTCCAACATATGCATAGAATACACTATATTCTACATAGTTCATGTAAACTCGTATAACGTAACAGACGACGCATTTTGCATATGTAATAGTACCCTTGTTAGTTATAAGTCTTCAATTGACATTGAAAGCCTTGAATACCATAACCTATACGTCTAAAGTCTGCACCTTATGCCGTAGAAGTCTAAAGAACTTGACAGAAGTGCTAAGTCTTCGTCAAGGTTGATATGACGACCTAAATCACGAGTTGAGTCAGCTATTTCGCTACTTACAACATTGGAAACTTTAGAACAGATTAGGGTTAGATTTTTCTTACCTAGGAATGAAGCCGGGATCGCTGAAAAAGTGATTAGATCGTGATGGTTAAGCACGTAGGATAGCAGGGTAGAGTATCAGGAAGAATCTCTCACTCTTCTCACACTTTCTCTCTCTTTTCTCTCTTCTCTCTCCTAGGGTTTCTCTCAAATTCATATGGGCTGAATGAGAGAGAGCTTAAGGTCCTTATATAGGCCAAAATTTGATGGAAATGGCCCCAGGGCCAAGGTATACTTTAGTTATGTCCAAAGGGAGACTGTTCCAGCTCAACGGAGCATTTTCGGAGCCCCCTTGAGCCAAAGATCGGACTTAAGCTCCCTGACCATGGATCTAGGTCAAGTTAGGTTTTCAATCCGATCGGGTTTACAGATCGCCCGTGGCGGACTAGTTTCAGTTCAACGGTCCACAATCACCGATCAGGGCCACAAGTATACTGGCCTATGTAGGAAATTTCGCTTGATCCGAGGGTGTATTTGGGTCAAAATCTGATGGTTTGAATCTTTATATTCAGCCCGCAAGCGACAAGTCTCAGATTACTTAAATTAGATTTAATTTTTAAAGAAAACCATATTTTCTCATACTCTTCGCTCCGGGCTCAAGCGAATAGCCCCGAGACACTATCTGGATTTAATTTCTGAGATGGTTGTCAAGCCCAACAAGGCGGTCCTAATCGTTTAGCTTCGCGTTAATCGGACTTTCGACGTGCGGTCCAGGTCCGATGCGGAGTTTCGTGATGCTCCTAAGAGCAACCGGGTAATGAGATTGATCTTAGATTATAGGGTAATATAGCGTCAATGATTCCATAAGTTTTGGGTCTTACAGATCATGTTTAAAGTGATTCAAGCTAATTCTACTGAGCATTTAGTTTAATACTTAACTAAATTATGCCCTAATTACTAAAGAATATGATCCTAAGGTAGTTCCACGCCCCTTTCTGGTGTTTTTAGGTAGTATATTATTTTAATTATTTTTTTAGTAGTTTTTCATCACGTCTACTTCATCTTTACCAAATTTCATTAGGTTTCGTGTTGTAGAAAAATTCTAAAAATTCTAGAAGTAATAGCTGTCTAAACTAATACTTTCCAGACAGTTGTCACAACCACATACATTTAACTATACTAATATTTTTTATTATATTTTTTTATTATTTTTATATGAAATGATACTTATTAAGCTTCAATCTGATTTTTGAATCACCTGAATCGGAGTTATAACGAGGGAGATATGGCTTTTCAAATTTGGATAACGAGGTGCAGAATTTTTACTGTCGAAAAAAACGGTGGCCTGCCCACTTGTGGCTCGCCAAGCCCGCAGCTGTTCGCTATCTTGTTTGGGATGATTTCGCCATCCGGTATTTGAAATAAGTGTATTTTATAACCTAGGATGAGTTATTTGACGTGCAATACATGTTTTTGGGGTAGGAGAAGCTGATCTATCCAAATAGCCTACTTATTTCATGAGATTCCAAAAGGTTAATAGTTAAAAGCCTCTTTTATTTATTTATTTACTATTCATAGTAATTTTTAGGTTAAGTATTGATCAACATTACCTAAACTTTAAGATTTATGTCTAATATGAAAGCACTTAGAAAATTTTGAAGGATGAGGTAGTGAAAGGTGAGATTTTTTAAGGAAATGTGAAGTTTTGAAGAAAATGGTTTGAAAATGGATTTGAGACTTTTGAATTGAGTGTTTGAGAAGTTAATCAGGTGTTAGGATCAACCCATCGCCTAAGGACGTCTAACTCTAGGTTGGGAAAAATTTGGGGTGTTACACGTAAGGACAAGAACTTTGAATCTCATGTAAATTACTAAAATAGTTACTGAAACTGGTGGTTAAGAAGAATATTTCTTGAACTTGACTTCCAATGAACTTTTTAGAAATCTAGGATTTGAATTTTTCCCATAATTTTCCTTAGTTGAAATGACTTTGTTAAAACATTTAGTAAGTGAAACGAATTTACGCATTGTAGGAAATTCCCTACCCACCAAGTTGAACATTTGATCAAATACAAGTACTCCTTAAATTTTAGAAATCGTTTCAGGAACTATAATATGAATTCTCTCGTACATCTCTCTAGTTAGAAACATTGTTTCATACAAATTCTGACGCTTAAAGTAACTAGAGGTAAATTGTTGGGTATATTTTTAACCTTAAGCTAGGGTTATTGTAACTAGATTCGAGAATCTTGATAAATGTAGAAAATTTCAATTTAAATTTCCTGTGGAAATTTTGATCTTGAAACAATTTGATAGTGTATTAGGTAACTAGTGTGTGTAATGAGAGTATGATGGGCATTCGGGTTGGTAGACAGCTTTCAGAGCTCCCATCAAGAAAATAGAAAATTTCATGATATTCCCAAGTGTAAGTGTTTTATTGTATATTTAGTACCCTTAGTTGTCAAATTTCGTTGTGACAAACCACTTTGGATTGATGGGCTTGTACAAGTGATGGAAAGTTCACCTTCAAATGAAGATGTGCTACATTCAAGTCATGGAATATTGCTTCAAGTTCAAGTACGTCTTCAAATTCAAGATCAAGTCAAAGTGCTAGCTCAATTGCAAGTTCTAGACCTAGTTCTTGTGCTACTTCAAGTCTATATGTTAGCTCAAAGGCACTGCATGGACAAGATCAAGTTCAAGAACTTCAAATGTTCAAGATTAAGTTCAAGAATTTAAAGTGTACAAAATCATGCTTCAAGAACTTCAAGTATAAGATCAATTGGAAGCAACTGAAGTTATCATGGATCGAAGTTCGAAAATAGCAATTTTAAGAAGTTCTGTAGCGATCATGGTATATCGCATGAGTTTTCAGCTCCTAAGACACCTCAACAAAATGGGGTTATTGAAAGGAAAAATAGAGTGCTACAAGAGATGGCCAATGTAATGTTGAATAGCATGAAGTTACCTAAAAATTTATGGGCTGAAGCTGTTAACACTGCATGCTATATAATAAATCGTGTTTACATTAGAAAATCAAAAGATAAAATAGCTTACGAATTGTGGTTTAACAAGAAACCTACAGTTAAATACTTTTGAGCTTTTGGAAGTAAGTGCTACATTTTGTGAGACCGAGAAAATTTAGGGAAGTTCAACACTAAGAGTGATGAAGGGATATTCTTAGGGTATGCTCTTAATAGTCGAGTGTATCGAGTTCTCAACAAGAGAACTGGTGTCATTCAGGAGTCCATAAATGTGGTTATTGATGATCACCTAAATACATCATCTACTAGTTCAAACGATGAGGAAGTTAATATAATTGAAAGTCTTGAATCCTCATCTTGTCAAATCAATACTGAACTAAGATGTCAGGCCTCAAATTTGGAAACCGGGCTCATAAAATTCCCGATCGCCGAATCCGGTGCCGACAACCTCCGTAGTACCCCAGTCTCAGCTCTTGGCACCAGGTTCCGATCCTGGGATCCTACGAGGAGGATTTCTATAGCATAAGTTTGTTTCATAATCAGCATAACCAAGATCATAACCCACAAATAATAACCACAGGAACATCATCACAAAATCCACTAAGAATAAAAACTTTTACAATACAAGGCACATAAAGGGAAAGATACAATGGCTACAATAAAACTCCAAAGGCTCCACGACACGCTCCTGCTCTTGTTCAGCTACTGCCTAGCGTCACCTGCATGCATCAATCTTGCATAAGCTTATAGAAAGCTTAGAGGGTGGTGTAAGTGTGTGCGGGACAGGTGTCAAGTATGCAGAATATGCTGGCAAGACCATGAATACCACCAGCCATAACAAGGCTATGCAATGCAAGACAGGAATGCCATCAGCCATACCAAGGCTATGCAATACAAGGCAGGGGTGCCATCAACCATCCCAAGGCTATGCTACACCAAGCATGAATGCTATCAACCATACTAAGGCTATGCGATGCAGGGCCTATATATCCAAATGTCACATGCAATATGCAATGCGATCATGCCAATCCTCATATCAAGTCCACATATTAGTACAGTTCCTCTCTAGAAAATCATCGAGGTTAAATACACTCTACACTGACTGTCACCTCCCTAGCCGCGCAGCCTAGCGAGCGGAAGAGACCTCACTACCCGCCAGTAGTCTACCAATACTTACCTGGCTCATTGATAGCTAACCCATTTGGGAGCTGGTCAAACTCAACCTAGCTTACAGCCCCCTCGCTCCGGCGGATAAGGTCACACCCCCTTCCAACCGACCACGACACAGTGGGAGATGCGGCCTAATAGTATTTGGCACAGGCGCTCATGTTTCCACTCAGTCTAGATGTTGGAGTATCTCCTGGTACCAAAAAGGTTCTGGGACTTTTACCTAAGGACATCCTACGTGCCCACAGTGCTAGAACCAAGCATTTATAGTGTCTAAATCTGGCTATCTACGATGTGCCTGTGGAGGCTACGGCTCTGATGATGCTAGGGCGAATAATAACCGCGCCATGCAAATGTGAGATGCATGAATCATACTAATCAATCATGCATCAGTCTTGTGCATACAACACACTCATGTGGGGTAACTCCATCACTCAGAGAGTCCCATAAACAACCTGCCCATTGGCACATACCATAATCAATCACTCATCAACCAAGCATACATATGATGCACATGGGAATGAATCCTGAAGATAACTAAGCATATCATGCGGTGATGATGTACTCTCCTGTTAGCAAGGTTGGGTCTAGGTACTTAGACGATTCTACATGGTATGGAAGAAGCATAACCAATAGTGGGGGCCCAACGGTTTGGGGTAGCCCACAAAGTCTAGGTAAGCAATACTATGGGCCCAATAGATGAGAATGGGCCTAACAAAGGGCTTAGAGAGGTTCACAATGTGGACATTTAACCACCATTGTTCCCTAGAAGGCAGCCTAATAAGGAATCTAGCTAAAATAAGGCCCATGGCCCAGATACAACTATGAAAAGAAAATGGGCAGCAATCCATAACATCTCATACCACATGATGGGCCTCAAAAGAGGGCATGGAGCCTACATACATCAACATGGGCTCAATGGGGCAAACCATGGCACAAGTATCATAGCCAATGAATACATGCATTATGATGGGCCTCATGGGCAGCCCATATGCCCAAATACATAGGTAAGGCATATCCAAGATTCACCAAGATGGGCCTTACAATTCAGCCCAAGACTGGTCAGCTCGCAAGGTCCAACACAATAGGTAAGCAGTTCATACACAAAACTGGGCTCAAGTCTGGACGTCCAATCCATCTGGGCCTGTTAGACGTCCAAAAATCTAGATTGTCTTGGTCCTCAAACAATCAGCCAAAGGCGGGCCTCACAAGGCACTAACGGGGTCTAATAATCACAGGAAAATACCTACATAGAGTGAGTACACAACACCCTCAATCTGGTGGGCCTCACAACATCACAGCTTCCAGCTATATACATAATTTTTTTAAGGCCTTTGCTGGACATCAAGCCCACCCAACTTCCTAGGCCTGCTGGGGTCTAATAGATGGTAATTCTGAGTGAACATAAACTTCATGATGGCCCGTAATTATCACAGGGGGCACCACTAAATGGAAGGTGAGAATACAACACATAAATCAAAGTGAGCCTGCTGATGGACTGCAAGTCTAGCAGCACCCCAAATGGTCTGGACGGCTGGCCCTATAAATACCCAAGGTGGGCCCCACTTGTGGACGTCCCACTAAGGGGGTGGACCATGTCCAAGTGGGCCACACAAAGGGGAGGATGGTGTTGACAACACACACAATCAAGGTGGGCCACATGGGGGGAACGACTAGCCCCTGCTAGACGTCAGCCTAGCTGGAACATCTAGCAGGTGGGCTACTAGCCTAGCTATGGTAACCCCCAAAAATGGGCGGCCCGGATGGCCCACATACACCTGAGGTGGGTCCTAGCAAGGTGGGCCATAAGGAAGGTAAGGGGAGAAGCCATAAATACATACAAACAAGAATTAAAAATCTGGACAGCAAGGTTTTAAAAAAATAAATAAATTCTACTACTGGAATGTTGCTGTCCCCATCTTGTACACCCGATGGAGTGGGCCCAGGCCTGCCTATACAAGAGGAAAATGGGTGGTTAGCATGCACCCATGAATGTGCAGTAAGGTGGGGTCCATAAAAGTGGCCCACCATTCCAAAAATTAAGCTAATATATATGTTATCCCTCCATGCAGGACTGTTGGACGGTCCAGAAACTTGGACCATCAGCCCTCTTGGGCCTACTCCATGGGGCTCTAATCAAGGGTGGATGCAAAGGGTTTCATCACACATCAAGGTGGGGTCCACACCTCAGAGAAATACCCCACATTAGGAAGAAAATGAGGCTACAAACAAGACTAAACTCCATACAGCAATCAACAACAAGGGCACAAAAAAATCTGGACAATAATATGTTGTTGGACATTCCAGCCCATAAGTTGCTAGATAGGGAGAAATACTTCAAATAAAACATGGTGTGGCCTACCTTAGTGGGCCCCACAAACCCCAAACCAGGACTCCAGTATCAGATCTCTTTGCATGCCAGAAAGTGGGATGCCCAACGTCCAGAAAATGGACAGCAAGGACATCCTACCTTGCTGGATGGTCTGGGCATCCTAGACGCACAAGGTGGGCCACACACCATCAGGAAAAATAAGAGAGAGAGAGAGAGAAGATCATGGCCATAAGAAGGGCTCCGCCACTATGAGCCCTTCTCAAGCAATCATAACCATATGATCAAATACACATGGGTCTCACGCATGCATGGGCCTTACAATCAAAAAATCTGAGGTGGGGATACCATCCCCACCATGGATCTAGGGTCTAGATGGCCTAACAACTATAGATCAAAGGAAAAACATCATGATGGGGTCCATGGAGAATGGCCCCATCATGGCGACATGCATGCACAAAGTGGACCATTGGCCACACTCATGGAGTCATGTAGGATCTCTACCATTGATTGGTGGGTCCTACACACTCCCATGAAGGAAAAATGAAGATCTAAGGAAGAAAATTAAAAAAATAAAAATAAATCTACCCTAGGGGAACACCCGCCTTAAGGATCTTCTTCTTTCTTCAACACTATGCTCCTCTAACTCCAAGGAAGAAGGATCTATGGTTGAGATGGGATTACAAGGGTTGGATTAGGTGGGATTCTAGAGAAGAGAGGGCTAAAAATGGAGGAAGGTGAGACATTTTCTCCTCTCTAGCAAAGGAGGAAGAGAAACAAAAATGAAGGAGAAAGGAGAGAAAGAGAGAGAGAGTTGTAGAAGTGGAATGATGAGGGTGTAAGGCCATTATGAGTTTCGGTAAGAGAACCTATCACAGCACATGGGGTAGAGAATCCAATGATGACTTTAGGAAGAAAACCCATAACGAGATTACTAGGCTAGGGCTATAGGTAATAGGCTAGGTAGCTATCATAGGTATGCTAGGTAGCTATATGTAATGATGAAACTAGGGTGAGGTCACCCATCTAGGAAAATGTGCATAAGCAACAAGGTGGGTCCCACATCATGATCAATGGTCTAAATATTGCGCGGGGTACATCTTTTGATCTACACCTCGGATTGGCGCATGAGACGCAGCGTTAAAACCACGGCGACGATGCGGTTGTAATGACATAGGTTTCAGGTTGAATCAATTTGAGTTTACGGGGTAGAACTTAGGGATGCTTGTAATGGCTACCTACAGGTCGTGGGTCACCGAAATTCAACCAGAAGGATTGTGAGACCTAACGGAATGGAATGGATACTAGGTTATGGGTCTGACATGCGATCAATCAAAGACCATCCTACTGATCAAATTCTAGGCAACCCTCTTACTGGTGTGCGTACTCGAATACAATTAGAAAACACATGTAATTATGTATGTTTTACTTCTCAAATTGAGCCAACCAACGTAAAAGAGGCACTCACTGATGAAAATTGGATAGTTGCCATGCAAGATGAACTGAATCAATTTGTTAGAAATGATGTGTGGTATTTGGTTCCTAAACCATCTGATAAACATATAATTAGAACCAAGTAGATCTTTAAAAATAAATTTGATGAGTTAGGGAACATAATCAGAAACAAGGCTAGATTGGTTGTACAAGGGTACACTCAGATTGAAGGAGTTGATTATGATGAAACCTTTTCCCCAGTAGCTCGTCTTGAATCCATCAGATTATTCATATCCATTGCATGCTTTTAAAAGTTTAAAATTTACTAAATGGACGTTAAAAATGCATTCTTAAATGGTAATCTGCATGAAGAGCTCTATGTTGAACAACCTAAGGGTTTTGAGGACCATAAACACTCTAATCATGTGTATTACCTTAAAAAGGTACTTTATGGGTTGAAACAAGCTCCCAGGGCATGGTATGAAAAATTGACTAAGTTCTTACTAAGTCATAATTTTATTATGGGGAGTGTTAATAAGACTCTTTTTATTAAAAAATATAATGAACACATACTAATAGTACAGATATACGTGGATGATATTATATATGGTTCTACTTGCACTAACCTGTCTACTGAGTTTGCGGAACTGATGAAATGTAGATTTAAAATGTGTATGGTGGGAGAATTGAACTACTTTCTAGGGCTATAGGTTAAGGAACTAGATGATGGTATCTTCATTTCTCAAACCAAGTACACCTTAAACCTGGTTAAGAAATTTGGATTCGAAAATAGTAAGAAATTCAATACTCCTATGAGTACAACTCTCAAGCTCTTGAAGGATGAAACAAGTAAAAGTATAGATCCTCGATTATATCGTAGTATGATTGGTAGCATACTATACTTAACTGCTAGTCTCCTGATATAACATTCAGCGTAGGTATCTGTGCTAGATATCAATCAGATCCTAAGGAATCTCATCTAATTGTTGTCAAGCACATAATTAGATATGTCACAAATACAGCTAATTTAGGTCTCTGGTATCCACGTGATACTAATGTTCAATTAGCTAGTGATACGGATGCTGACTGGGCTGAGAACATAGATGATAGAAAATCTATCAGTGGTGGATGCCTTTATGTTAGAAATTGTCTGATATCCTGGCACAGAAAGAAACAAAGTTCTGTATCATTATCTACAGCTGAGACTGAATACATTTCATCCAGAAATGCTTGTACTCAGCTTGTATGGATGAAACGGATGCTCAAAGACTATGGTATTATGCAAGATACAATGATTTTGTATTACGATAACTCTAGCGCAATGAATATATCTAAAAATTCCATCCAGCATTCATGTACGAAGCATATTGACATTCGATATCACTATATCCGGGATTTAGTTGAGGATAAAGTTATTTCGTTGGAATATATTCAAATGGATAATCAACTTGCTGACGTATTTACTAAACCTCTTGACAGAAATCGATTTTCAAAATTGATAATGGATATTGGTATGTGTAATTCTATTTGAGCTTGTCATTGTGTATTAACATGTTTTATTTGTTATATTTTTGTGCAAATAATTGATGTAAAATAAATCAAAATTTTTGAATAAAAATTTTATATTTTTGTTGCTTGCACGACCGGTTGAGCACATACTCGACCAGTCGTGGCTCGACGGGTCAATCATGTACTCAATCGGTCTAGTTGCATGGTTGAAGGCCCTTTATAAGAGAGAAAAATCATCTTTTTCTCTTCTTCCTCATCTGACCCTTATCCGACTCGTTGAACCCACCTTCAATTAGTGCTTGGTAAGTGCTTCATTTTTTATTTCCTTCCATATTTGGGTTCCCATTTGCATATTGTAACGCCCTGAAAATCGGGGGTCGAGCATAAACTCAACTCCCGAGTTCCAGAACATCACTTATGCAACAAAATGAATGATGATTGAATGTTGACTGTATTCGTGCATTGAACATGAGTGAGATTAAGCCAAAACAGTATATCATACTCCAGAGACAATTAAATTTGCAAGCGGAAGACTGTGATAGATAGATAAAATATATAACTTATGATGAGTCTCCGAGTGTGATAACATTACCAGGTTAAATAAATACAAGTGCAACTTCTAAAATGTACCAAATGTGAGGAAGTGTAATGCCTCCTATCCCATGTACCATAGCCCCCGTCAATACAATATCGGGTCTTCATTGACTGCCAGAGAGATACAGATAGGAGAATTCCTCCTATCATCATAGTAGTAGTCCGGCTACGCTTCACAAGCATCGCCACCACCGAAACTCAACAACTGGTTGGTGTGTACAACACCGTCCCGTAACGTGGGAGTGAGTGATCAACTCAAAGTGGAACAAGAAAGCATAGGTTAACATGTTATCAATTCAATCAAGCAAGAATGATAACGCAAGACAAATCAAACATTTCTAACTACTCTTGTTAAGTGCGAAAATGAAATGACATGATCTTTGTATGCCCTTGCCAAACCACCCTCAAGCGACATCATCTTACGTTCGCGAATGCTTACTCCCTCGGCGCCACATCTACAAAGCACATGCAAGGCGATGATGCTCATGATTACCAAGTTTTTATTAGTCCATTTCAAACAAGCAGTATTGGAAAACTAAGGTACCTCCCTTGTATCATTCCCAAACATGATCCATTCTAGGGTCGTCACCCTAGTTAATCTCATACGATATTATGGTTTGAGAGGCGTAGCGAAGGCATCACAAAGGGCTCGTCACCACGTCAAAGACGGACTGTGATCTCACCGTGTGCGGCTCAATTGTCGACCGTCACTCAGTACAGTCTCACCGTACTCGGCTCAATCACTAGCCGTCACTCGAATACGTGTCTCACCGTACTCGACTCAACTCATACTCGATTCTTTGTGAAAGACTCGTCGCCAATCACGGACCTTGGAGTATACTCGAAGATACTACGGAGGACTCGTCGCCGTCAGGACGAGCACAGGTCTCACCGTACTCGGCTCTCGCCGTAAGTATCGACAGCTCGAATATAGTATCCCATACCACCATAATCAGCTCACGAGTCTAGTTGCTCACTGGTCACTACGGGGAGGCACGTGGCCCTAGCGTAGGCCGACAGCTCGACCACGGTGTCCCATACCACCATGCCCGGCTCATGAGTCTTAGTGGATCGAGGTACCATGGTTAAAAGGGATTTCACTGGTAAGTTTGGTACCCTAGGTTCAAGCAATAGCGACCAAACATGGTGAACATACATAAGACAGATCGGGTTACTTGACAAGCTCGGCTAGCTCGAGCGCGCAACAAGTTGAACGACATGAAGTGCATAAGCACTTCGCGTGGCCAACCACTATCGCCAACCGAAGTACGACTCGGGTTCGTCGAACACATCTCATGTGGCAAATGAATCGCAGCCACAAATTCAATTCTGGTACCGATTGTCTGGACTATAATCATAGCTCCAAACATGATAACTTGCAGATAGATAAAGCAGTAATGGATCAAGATGCCACTCATACAATCAAGGTATGGTATTACCCGTTTAGGGTCATGCTGTATTGCAGACTTTACTCGTTACTCGGCCCCCATCACCCATGACGGATCATACAACATAAATATAAATTTAAACATAT
Organism: Magnolia changhungtana; assembly: GCA_030180095.1. Classification (NCBI taxonomy): domain Eukaryota; kingdom Viridiplantae; phylum Streptophyta; class Magnoliopsida; order Magnoliales; family Magnoliaceae; genus Magnolia; species Magnolia changhungtana. The sequence continues at coordinate 4,548,317 of JASAUF010000621.1, forward strand.
GCATTACGTAGTTATAATCATAAGCATTGAGCATGTTATGAATCACAACACAAGCATGAGTTTATACATGTTCAATTCCTAATCACACAACAATCCAAGGAGATCATACACATAGTTAAAAGAGGTTGAGAATCATATCTCAACACCCTTATACATTACAATTTGCTAACTACTACTCATTCAGACATTTCAAGAAACACTTAAACAAACATGCATCAACATACATGACATATGTCGATCACATAGGCATTAGGCCAAATCCTTTCACTAGGGAGTTGCCCCAATCATAACACGCGTACACCCACGACGGATAGTCATGGCAAGCAGGAATCCAAGTTCCATATTCATTCAGTCATTTCCACAAACACTTGGGCCACACATTTTAGCATATATGGTGTTTATTGGCCGTGGCGTGATTTAGGGCAAATCCTTTCGTCAAAAGGGTATCGCCAATACAACAATCATGAATCCATGACAATTAATCATGGCGAGCACGAATGAGAATTCTATACTCATTTAGTCATTTTCATAAACACTTAGAATACACTAATACAACATACATGGTGTTTGTTAGTAAAACATGTATTAGGGCTATCCTTTAGCCAAGTGAGTATTTTATCCATGTATAATATATTACTACAGCAAATAATCATGATAAATACATCTCCAAAATTTATACGTATACAGTATTTTCTACAATACGCATTTTCAACATACATAGTGTATACAAGCAAACATGTATTACGGCGATTCCCTTCGCCAAGCAAATATTTTATACGCACATAATATATTTATACGATGATTAATCATGACAAACACATCGCTAAAATATACATGTATATGGTACTTCTTACAATACCGTATTTCTACATACATAGTGTTTATTAGTAAACATGTATTTAGGCGAATCCTTTCGCCAAATAAGTATTTTATCCATACGTCATATATCCATACGACAAATAAACATGTCAAACACATTTCCATAAAAATATCATTATACTGTATTTTATACGAATACCTAGAGTATGTGAAATTCCAAATTCTACAATTCTAATCGAAACTGAAAACGGAAAGCACTTTGTACATGTGCAATTGCATGCAGATCATGAATCTATCATTATCTGACATTGAAAGCGTTGAAAACCATAACCTATACACCTAAAGTCTGCACCCTTTTGTCGTAGAATCGCAACGGAATCGATAGGTTTGTGTAGCTTCCGTATACGGGAGTTTGGCAGCCTAAAGAACAAAAGAGGTTAGTTATTTCATAACCTACAACTGTCTAATCCCCCAAACAGGTTAAGGTTAGGGTTTATTACCTAGAAATGACGCCGGAATCGCCGGGAAAGCGTCTGGATGGAGGCGGTGCAGCCCGTGGAGCGGCAGGGAAGTACGGCAGGGAGTTCCTCCCACATCTCCCTCACTTTCTCTCTCTTTTCCCTCTCTCAAATCCAAATTCGTATGGCTGGAATGGGAGAGGGTTTAAGGTCCTTATATAGTCTCAAAACTCACCGAAATAGACTCCTGTTCAAGGGTTACTGCTAATATAGGTATTTCGTCACTTTTCCAGCTCAAAAGAGAGGTTCTGGTGGCCCTCCTTGAGCCAAACGTCAGACTTAAGCTTACCACACATGGATCAATGTGGGATTATGTTTTCGACTCGATCGGATTCCCAGATCGCACGTGGCGGACCACTTTCGTTCAACGGTCGGTGGGTCACGATCCGAAATTCCAAGCACATGTAAATGTTCTGAAATTTTCTCCCGATCCGATGGTGTAATTTGGTCGATTCTCGACTGGTTCTGGTTGCTTATCACCGATGCTGTAAGCGAATGGTGCCAGATCACTATTCCGAGATATTTATTTTGGAATGGGAATAGTGTTTTTCACACACCCTCGCCCGGATCCAAACGAATGGTCGTGGGACATCTACTGGACCTGATTTTTGAGATGATAGTCAAGCCCAACGAGGCGGTCCTAAGTCCTTAACTTCGTATTGTTCGGACTCCCGATGTGCGGTCTAGATCAGATACGAAATTTTGAGATGCTCCCGAGAGCAGCCGGGTAATGAGATTGATCCTAGATTTTAGGATAACCTAGCATCAATAATTCATGCAAGTTTTGGGTCTTGCGGATCGTATTTAAAGCGATTCAAATGGATTTCATGGCTAATCTAGTTTAGCACCTAGTTCACTTTGTCAAATTTCTAAAGGATTTAGTCCTAAGTGATTCTGGTCGAGGTGGTACTCAGGCCTTTGGAGTTTGTATATGAGGTGATCCAAGTTATGATACTTAACTAGTTTAAGATAGTGTCTAGGGTAAAAGTTCTTAGAAAAATTAGAAGATCAAGGTGGTGAAGGGTGAGATTTGTGAAGGAAATGGGTTCAAAAGCGGACTTTAGACTTGGGATTCAATTTCGACAAGTTAATGAAGTATTAGGATCGACCCATTGCCTAAGGACGTCTAATCCCAGGTTGGCAAAAATTCGGGGCGTTACAATCTACCCCCCTTAAAATAAAATTTCGTCCCCGAAATTGGCTAAGGGTAATAAGGGAAGATTTCTATTATTTCATTTGCCTAAGACTTATTGGTTCCAAGTTTCTACGCGTGGTAGGGTATGTACTAGTTGGTTCATTTTAGTCTACCCCCCTTAAAACTTATTTCTTTATCCATTTCTCATACCCGGAAGGTTTGCTACAATTAATTTATTTCTTTACCTATCTGGAGTCTCGACAACAATCCCCAATTATTTAGAGTAAGATAGTTGTTTTCATTGTTTGACCAGCACGGAGAGACGGTTATAGTAGGCTTGATCCCGATACATCGATCATCTACCTGACTAGGGTAGAAGGCTCGTCGTATCCCCTCCTAGCCCTGGTGAATCCTGGTCTCTTGCTCGTCAAAAAAGTGAGTCCATTGTCGCCCAGATTAAGAATTGGGTCAAGCCGCGAATGTTTCGCTAGATTGTATATTTCAGTAACTCTGTAGACCGATCACTCTAAAAACGTAGGGAATGTCCATCATTGAAAGGTTCAAATTGTTTATTCTAAGGTTGCCCTTTAGGTCTTAGTCTAAAAGAGTCCTCATTATTATCTATGTCCAAGGAAATGGTGAATCAAATCTTACTAGGGAGACTAGGGCTTCTATAATGTTCGTATTCAACGAGCACCGTTTCGATCCCTGGGCCAGTGGGGTAGGGTCCACCGTGTTTTCGCTGCGCCACCCAGATCAAAGAGGCGTAACAGGTGACCTAACTAGATTGGGCTCATAATGTTCTACCCCCCTTAAAATTTTAATTTCACCCTCAAGGCTCAAGAGCTATGCCCTGATCTGTATGTCGGAACAAGGTGTAAATCCTTGACATGAAATGGGAAATACATTGGTCTGCCTTTCATCGACGATGTGTACGATGACATTGATACCTATGGGGATCGAGAGGAGCTAAAAATGATGGGTAATGTGGTTGATGTCAAGGGCAGGTGTGAGTGTGAGACAAGATGCCTAATTCTACCAAGGGGTTTTTGTCGCGGTCCAGACTTATCCTATTTAATGATGTCTGGCTTAACAGGCAGGCTATCTTTCTACGTTCATAAGCACAATATGTATGCCGACGTGGCATGCGATTTGAGACCTAATTCCTAACTGTCTGTTGCCCATTTGGGCAATTCCTTAGGCCTAAAAGACAGTCTCTATCAGCTATATACTCCTAACACTTGTCAAGGGCAAAATTATAAACTTTTAGTTGTAAATGGTTGGCCAACACGGAAAGAAAATTGTGTAGTGGCTCTGAGTCGGTTAAGCCGAACAACTAAGTCTATTATTCAATTGGCTTAACATAATTAATTAGTCTTTTACTTTCCTTAGCCTAACCAGTAGTCTAGTCTTAATTTAGGAGTAGCGGGAATCCATAGGTGAGTCCAAAGTCTATGCTTATACGCTAGATGATTTCACTTCATTTTTAATACAAGGAATGGTTTTATTACTTAAGGTCAAAGTTGTCTAATTGGAATTGAGTTGCCTAAAGTCGAATTTAACTACGCCCGAGCATGTCACACATGCTCAAACCAACCACAAAGGGGGTTCTAGAGTTCACGTTCTTAATTGGTTGGATTTCCTATACTGTCAGGTCTGTTGAAGCACTGCTCTAGGTCCAAACTCTATGGGCCCATTTGTCAAACAACCCTTTACTATAAAGGCTTAATCTGTCAGAGTGTGGTGGGTTAATGTGTATCAAGGGACTTTATCATTTCAACACTATTTGGCCAGTGGTCTTAAGTTGTACTAAATGGGATTGCATTACTAATCCTACCTCGGGATTGGGAGTGACATGGTTGGTAGGAGGGTGGGAGGGGATTAAAATTAATGGTATAGGCTTTGGAAAATGAGCCTCGTGTGGGAAAGCATGAGATGGGATTTCCAAATCCAAGGAATCGGAATTTCTAAGTGTTATTTGAAAGGAAATCTCGGAATTTACTTTTAATTGCACACACTCCAAACATGGTATTGGAAAACATGGGATACACCAATCTAGGAACCATACCCTACACGTACATTTATTATTACTTATACAATTCTATCCACGAAACTCACCTAATGCAGTTGGTCGAACGGGCCCTAAACGTCCTCACACATCTAGAACATCGCACCAACTACTACACCCATCGATCATGAAAGCATAAACATCCAAAGACGGTAACTCATGCAACCTTTAAACAATAGTGTGGATAGCTAGACATCCGCGAAGGTGGCCGAACTAAGCTCCGATAGAGCCAAGGAAAAGCGAATGAAAAGTGATGGAGAGAGAGAGATAGGGCTGGAGGTTTGTTCCTCCATGAGTTTGAACCTCAACAAAGATTGTAAAGGCCCCAACGGACAGGGATTGAAGGAGAAAAAAAAGGGAGAAATGGATGGGTTGAGAGGTATGTACGTTTTCGAGCTCCAAATGGGGCATGTAAAAGCCCAAATGAAAGGAAATGGAAAGGGTAGAGGGTAGGTGTTACTGTGAACGATGGAAGGGAGTGGGTGATGGATAGAAAATGGGAAATGAGACGATTAGAGTGGCGATTTGAAGAGAAAACAGCAAGAATAGGAGGAAAAGAGAGATTGGAGGGGCGTTTGAGAGAGAGGGGGGCTCCAGACCTAAAAATCCCAAACCCCAGCCAAAACCGCATGTGCCAAGGGGTAGGGGAGGTCGGGCCGACCAACCTCATGCTTGGACCCACCCCCGAAAGTCGACCGGACCACGGTCCGCCGCCCGAGCCGCGGCGCCGCCGCGGTCGGACTTGGCTGGAACCGCGCCGCCATGGTGGGGCCCTGTTTGCCAAGTGTCCAGGGTGCCAAATGCACCCTGGTTCGATCTTGAGGCTTAGTGGGCTTAAGTGGGGAAGCCCCCGACCCCGACTCGCTCTATTTCGGGTAGTTTCGGGTAAACTGGACGTATCTTGCAATCCGGAATGAGTTATCTGACGTAGAATATATGAATTTGGGGCAGAACGAGCTAATGAAGCCAACCAACCCAGCTATGCAGGGTTGCGCAGCCTGAAATTACAAGAAAACCCTCCGATTGACAGTCATTTTCCTGTTTTAATTTTGTTTCACTAAAATAGTAATTTTTTTTTTATTACTCTTCATCTATTGGGCTTTAGGAGTTACGCTCATCGCGTAAAGAGCCTGGAATACTTAGGAGGACAGTTTGGTGAAGTCAAATAGGACACTTACTATTTTTGGCTGAGAACCTTGCGCACTAGTAGACACCATGACCTTAGTAAGTCGCGAATGCTAGGAGTTTTAGTTGTAGTTTGTTTCTGATTTCTTTCCCATTGCTTGGTATTCCTATTTAAAGGGTTGTGAACTCATTTTTAGTCATTCATTAATCAATTGTGAATTTATTAGAATTTATTTCTAGTTTCTGCTTTCTTTCCTCATGGATTCGAGAAGTCTCTGCGAGGAGTCCAGAGAAGCTTCGAGGATTCGGAGTAGTTATCCTCATCACGCCTATCCTGTATTCTACCGATTGTCAATGGTTGGGGTGAGGTGGATTGTAATCTAGACTCATTAATAGACAACCTAGGAATATTTTAAGGTCGACCCGTGCGACCATGGTTGAATACAGACTCAATTTCGGTGTTCATTTTCAGTGAACTATCCACTGGACGGAATAGGGATGCCTAAGACTGTTTCTACATTCTGTCGCTCCCTCCTAAGTCAGAGTGCGTCAGTGTGCGTCGTGTGACCATAACCCAGGTCCGGTTTAATCCAAATCATGCTCTGATACCATCTTGTAACACCCTGAAAATCGGGGGTCTAGCATAAACTCAACTCTCGAGTTCCAGAACATCACTTATGCAACAAAATGAATGATGATTGAATGTTGACTGTATTCGTGCATTGAACATGAGTGAGATTAAGCCAAAACAGCATATCATACTCCAGAGACAATTAAATTTGCAAGCGGAAGACTGTGATAGATAGATAAAATATATAACTTATGATGAGTCTCCAGAGTGTGATAACATTACCAGGTTAAATAAATACAAGTGCAGTTCTAAAATGTACCAAATGTGAGGAAGTGTAATGCCTCCTATCCCATGTACCATAGCCCTGTCAATACAATATTAGGTCTTCATTGACTGCCAGAGAGATCGAGATAGGAGAATTCCTCCTATCATCATAAAAGTAGTCCGGCTCGCTTCACAAGCATCGCCACCACCTGAAACTCAACAAATCTGGTTGGTGTGTACAACACCGTCCCGTAACGTGGGAGTGAGTGATCAACTCAGTGGAACAAGAAAGCATAGGTTAACATGTTATCAATTCAATCAAGCAGTAATGATAAAGCAGTACAAATCAAACATTTCTAACTACTCTTGTTAAGTGTGAAAATGAAATGACATGATGCTGTATGCCCTTGCCAAACCACCCTCAAGCGACATCATCTTACGTTCGTGAATGCTTACTCCCTCAGTGCGCCACATCTACAAAGCACATGCGGTGCGATGATGCTCATGATTACCAAGTTTTTATTAGTCCATTTCAAACAAGAAGATATTGGGAAACTAAGGTACCTCCCTTGTATCATTCCCAAACATGATCCATTCAGGTCGTCAATCTAGTTAATCTCATATGATATTATGGTTTGAGAGGCGTAGTGAAGGCATCACAAAGGGCTCGTCACCGTCAAGCACGGATACTGGATCTCACCGTATGCGGCTCAATTCTTGACCGTCGGCTCGAGTAATGTCTCACCGTACTCGGCTCAATCACTAGCCGTCGGCTCGAATACGAGGTCTCACCGTACTCGGATCAACTCATACTCCATTCTTTGTGAAAGACTCGTCGCCAATCACGGACCTTGGAGTATACTCGAAGATACTACGGAGGACTCGTCGCCCGTCGAAGACGAGCACGGGTCTCACCGTACTCGGCTCTCGCCGTAAGTATCGCGGACTCGAATATAGTGTCCCATACCACCATAATCGGCTCACGAGTCTAGTTGCTCATCGGGTCACGGGGAGGCACGTGGCCCCAGCCAGGCCGACTGACTCGACCACGGTGTCCCATACCACCATGCCGGCTCATGAGTCTTAGTGGATCGAGGTACCATGGTTAAAAGGGATTTCACCTGGTAAGTTTGGTACCCTAGGTTCAAGCTAAAGAGCGACCAAACATGGTGAACATACATAAGACAGATCAGGTTACTTGACGAGCTCGGCTAGCTCGAGCGCACAACAAGTTGAACGACATAAAGTGCATAAGCACTTCGCGTGGCCAACCACTATCACCAACCGAAGTACGACTCGGGTTCGTCGAACACATCTCACGTGGCAAATGAATCGCAGCCACGAATTCAATTCTGGTACCGATTGTCTGGACTATAATCATAGGCCCAAACATGATAACTTGCAAATAGATAAAGCAGTAATGGATCAAGATGCCACTCATACAATCAAGGTATGGTATTACCCGTTTAGGGCTGCCAGGGCTGTTGCACGCACTCGTTGCTCCGCTCCCCCATCACCCATGACGGATCATACAACATAAATATAAATTTAAACATATGCATTACGTAGTTATAATCATAAGCATTGAGCATGTTATGAATCACAACACAAGCATGAGTTTATACATGTTCAATTCCTAATCACACAACAATCCAAGGAGATCATACACATAGTTAAAAGAGGTTGAGAATCATATCTCAACACCCTTATACATTACAATTTGCTAACTACTACTCATTCAGACATTTCAAGAAACACTTAAACAAACATGCATCAACATACATGACATATGTCGATCACATAGGCATTAGGCCAAATCCTTTCACTAGGGAGTTGCCCCAATCATAACACGCGTACACCCACGACGGATAGTCATGGCAAGCAGGAATCCAAGTTCCATATTCATTCAGTCATTTCCACAAACACTTGGGCCACACATTTTAGCATATATTGTGTCTATTGGCCGTGGCGTGATTTAGGGCAAATCCTTTCGTCAAAAGGGTATCGCCAATACAACAATCATGAATCCATGACAATTAATCATGGCGAGCACAAATGAGAATTCTATACTCATTCAGTCATTTTCATAAACACTTAGAATACACTAATACAACATACATGGTGTATGTTAGCAAAACATGTATTAGGGTTATCCTTTAGCCAAGTGAGTATTTTATCCATGTACAATATATTACTACAGCAAATAAGCATGATAAATACATCTCCAAAATTTATACGTATACAGTATTTTCTACAATACGCATTTTCAACATACATAGTGTATACAAGCAAACATGTATTACGGCGATTCCCTTCGCCAAGCAAATATTTTATACGCACATAATATATTTATACGACGATTAATCATGACAAACAAATCGCTAAAATATACATGTATACGGTACTTCTTACAATCCGAGTATTTCTACATACATAGTGTTTATTAAGTAAACATGTATTTAGGGCGAATCCTTTCGCCAAATAAGTATTTTATCCATACGTCATATATCCATATGACAAATAAACATGTCAAACACATTTCCATAAAAAATACGTATACGGTATTTTATACGAATACCTAGAGTATGTGAAATTCCAAATTCTACAATTCTAATCGAAACTGAAAACGGAAAGCACTTTGTGCATGTGCAATTGCATGCAGATCATGAATCTATCATTATCTGACATTGAAAGCGTTGAAAACCATAACCTATACACCTAAAGTCCGCACCCTTTTGTCGTAGAATCGCAACGGAATCGATAGGTTTGTCTAGCTTCCGTATACGGGAGTTTGGCAGCCTAAAGAACGAAAGAGGTTAGTTATTTCATAACCTACAACTGTCTAATCCCCCAAACAGGTTAGGGTTAGGGTTTATTACCTAGAAATGATGCCGGAATCGCTAGAAAAGCGTCCGGAAGGAGGGTGCGGCACCCGTGGAGCAAGCAGGAAGAAATAGCAGGAGTTCCTCCCACATCTCCCTCACTTTCTCTCTCTTTTCCCTCTCTCAAATCCAAATTCGTATGGCTGGAATGGGAGAGGGTTTAAGGTCCTTATATAGTCTCAAAACTCACCGAAATAGACTCCTGTTCAAGGGTTCACGCTAATATAGGTATTTCGTCACTTTTCAAATCTCAAAAGAGAGGTTCTCACGGTGGCCCTCCTTGAGCCAAACGTCGATTTAAGCTTACCACACATGGATCAATGTGGGATTACGTTTTCGACTCGATCGGATTCCCAGATCGCACGTGGCGGACCACTTTCGATTCAACGGTCGGTGGGCCACGATCCGAAATTCAAGCACATGTAAATGTTTCTGAAATTTTTCACGATCCGAGGGTGTAATTTGGTCCGATTCGACGGTCTGTTGCTTAATCACGATGCGCAAGTGAATGGTGCCGATCACTATTCCGGATATTTATTTTGGAATGGGAATAGTGTTTTTCACACACCCTCGCTCAGGATCCAAACGAATGGCCGTGGGACATCTGCTGGACTACGATTTTTGAGATGATAGTCAAGCCCAGCGAGGCGGTCCTAAGTCCTTAACTTCGTATTGTTCGGACTCCCGATGTGTGGTCTAGATCAGATACGAAATTTTGAGATGCTCCCGAGAGCAGCCGGGTAATGAGATTGATCCTAGATTTTAGGATAACCTAGCGTCAATGATTCTGCAAGTTTTGGGTCTTGCAGATCGTATTTAAAGCGATTCAAATGGATTTCATGGCTAATCTAGTTTAGCACCTAGTTCACTTTGTCAAATTTCTAAAGGATTTAGTCCTAAGTGATTTCTGGTCGAGGTGGTACTCAGGCCTTTGGAGTTTGTATATGAGGTGATCCAAGTTATGATACTTAACTAGTTTAAGATAGTGTCTAGGGTAAAAGTTCTTAGAAAAATTGGAAGATCAAGGTGGTGAAGGGTGAGATTTGTGAAGGAAATGGGTTCAAAGGTGGCTTTAGACTTTGGGATTCAGTTCTGACAAGTTAATGAAGTATTAGGATCGACCCATTGCCTAAGGACGTCTAATCCCAGGTTGGCAAAAATCCGGGGCGTTACACATATCTTGCTAGATTTTGGTGTAGATTTGAGGTTTTCTCTTGATTTGCAAAGGATTTTTGCTCAAAATCTGATTTGCTCCAAACCCCATCTCCCATTGATATTTTTCTTATTTTGAATCTTGTAATGGAAGGTAGCTCGAAGAAGAAAGCTACTCGAGCTTCCTCTTCTCGTTCTACACCTATTTAGGTACGAACCCTTCAATCACCCAACGAAGATCCTGAATATGTGCTAGACTCTCACACTCGGGAGATCATTATTGAGTGGACCGTCAATTCAAATCACTTAACTCAGTTTCAACTTCTTCCCATCCTAGTGGCTATAGATTGGGAAAACATTTTAAATTGGGGAGGACACGCATACCGCTCCATTGCGCAGGGTATGTTTAATTGTATAAGCGACATATCACTTGAAAATTTGACTTTCACAATTACCTTTAGGGAAGGCAATTTTTAAGTTGATAGGTACGAAATTTCAAGTTTGCTAAATGTCAATGTGAATGATGGTGATATACCCATACTAGCTTTAGCTGATCGATTGAATGAATCGGAATGACGTTTGGTAACTTGTAAATTATGTAACATGGACTCGGAACGGAATGATGGAAATACGCTTCGGGCTAATCTAATGTTGCCCAAATATAGGGTCCTACATCGCATTTTTATTGCAAATGTCTATCCGCGCTTTGGAAACAAAGTCGAGCTTACTTCATTCATGGCTTGCATTTTACATTCCGTTGTGTCTGGCATTCCCATCTATCTTCAATCTTTGATATGGTACATTATTATTCAATTTCGTCTTCATCCGGGCCACTGATATATTCCCTTCACCTATTCGATGACCACCTTAGCCGTGCACTGTAATATGGTCATGCCTCTTGGTGAAGCTCCTATTTCGGTTCTCCCCTTCAACAACTCAAATATAAACAAGATGAACCTAAAGCTGAGTCTAGGCCAAATGAATGTGGGAGCAGAGGAAGTTGGTGAAGAAGATGCATTGCCAACTGAGACCATGATGGAAGATATATTTAATGAACTTGAATTTGACGATGTTGAAGTTGATCCTGATTTTCAGGTGACTCAGTTTGATGAGCGTCTTTGCTCTTTGGAAGAGAAGGTGGATGCCTTGAAAGTTTCTCAAGACAACCTGAATGAGAGTAAAAAAATCATCCATGAAATATATGCGAAAATACTTTCATCACATTACCAGAGGACTCCATCAGATTGATCATTCTATTCCACCTTCGTCTTCTTCTGGACTAGATTAGTGATCTTTTTCCTTACATTTCGGACATGTATAACTTGGATTATGACTTTATATTTTGCTAGACTTGTATGACTGCTTGATATTTTAGATGCTTAACTTTATGACACTTATTATCCTATCTTCATGTTAAACTCTACTTACTTTACATTTTTTTTTTACCTTATTATATTGCTATTATCATATTCACATCTATGGCTATTTATTGTTAATATCTTCCTTTGTCGAGTTGTGACAAAAAAGGGGGGGAATTTTGTAGGCTTTGTGGTTATGGAAGTTTAATTGGTGTAGTATGGTGTAGAGGAGTGCATTTTTTTTGGATATTGAAATTGCAGTGAAGACCGCTTTAGTTGAAGTAGGGATATGCCAATATGTCCTAGAGGGGGGTGAATAGGACTTTTAAAAGTTTTTATGATTTATTTAAAATCCTATTGTACTAATCCTAATAACATGCTCATATTAGGATTAGTCAAAAATAACTCTACCCGCTGCCAAGCTTTGGTAGAGGATCCAATCACAAACTATTTAAGAAGTGAACAGTGTGCAAACTAGTTTATGATGTATATGACTGTGTATGTGTGTGTGGTGTGATTTCAGATATTCAAATATGAAAATATTAAAGCAGATCACACAATCAAAAGCATATCAATCTCAAACACAGTCATTTTTATAGTGGTTTAACGATCAGTCTACTCCACTCCCAGCAGACACACTCAATCCTTGGGTGTGCCGGATTTCACTAAGGAGGTTTCACAGCGATTCACCTCAAACCTAAGGTTTTAAATCAGGTTTACTTTCAACCTTTACAACCTACACTGAGGCTGACTATTTATGCTCTCATGAGTAAGGGTCAACACAACGCACCCACTTTTGGCACACTGGCCAAGGATCTTCCATAAGACCCTACCAGAGGTTTCTACATGGTTCACCTCATACCCGAGGTTTCATAGCGGTTGACCTTAAACCTAAGGTTTTACTAGTTCACCTTCAACCAGATGTTTATGCTCTCCACAGAGCAAGGGTCTACACAACGCACCCACCACATACACTCCCGCCAGAGGCCTCCTACGAGGGCTTCAAGGGTGAGAAACACCTAAGACCTAATCCTAAAAAGGAATGATCACAAGTGTCCTCTGGACTCTAGATACTTACAAATAAGTTGATGAGTCTCATTAAGCATGTTGATGAAGATCTCCTCCTTTGTTGACAAAGACTCTTCGATCTCCTTGATCCACAACTCAAAAGATATGCCAATGCATGGTGACGGGTTAGGTTAAGGTTATGATGAAATCCTACTTCAAAATATTTTCCTATAAGGAAAATAGATCGATTTCAATCATCTAAGCATTCAAGGCATCCTAACTTAATGATTTTCCATTAAGGTGATAGCTGGAGGATCCTTGAATGCGGAAGTTCATTCCCCAATCCACCCTATTGAATATCAATGGTGAGGGTGGATTGGAGGATGAACTTCCCTGAGAGAAAGGGCTTTAGGTATAAGATCTAAGGTTAAACACTCAAAAGATCTCTCTTCTTTCTCTCCCGACAATAATAGACAAGTCCTCTATATATAGGCAAAAGGTTCCAACAGATATAAAACGGTCACATTATGACAGAGTTCGATATCATTAAGCAGGTTCGATGTCATCAAGCATATACTCTCGATAGCATCGATGGTCCACTCGTTGACTCGAACTCAATGTCATACGCTTTTGAAACCTTTTACCAGATAGTCGATGAATCGAAACGATTGTCGATGTCATCGGATTTCGAACTCTGATTCCATCAATGATAGGTTCGATCCATCGACACTTGAAAAATGAGAGAGACTTGACTAGAAATATTTTAGGTTTTCATGAATGATTGGGGAACCATCGAGATCATCAAAATTTGAATGTTGATGATATCGATATCAGAGTCGAGGCATCTATAAATCCAGTGAAATTTTCATTAAGTTTGCTGGACAGTTTATGTCCTTATTAGATGCAATTGACCTAGTACTGATGTTATCAATATTTGAATATCAATTCTATCGAGGGGCCCCCGATCATAGTTAAATAACCCTGAAATATGTTGTTGGAGAACTTGGCACCTAAGATCGATATCATCGAGTGTCTTCCAATATCATCGAGATTTGAACTTTTGATTGTCTCGAGAAGAGCTCCGATATATCGATGCAGATGAGATTTTCTAAGTAAAAACAGGGGTGCCAGAAATCTACCTGTCGATAGTATCGAGTCGACTTCAATAGACTCAAGATTTGAATATCAATGATATCGATTGGTGTATCGATATATCGATAATTCGTCCAGATAAGTTATGGGGTTGCTGGACATATTTGGTCCTCTTATCGATAATATCGATGGAGCATCGAGGACACGACAGCGCAGGTCGATCATATCGAGATGTGTATCGATACAATCGACAGGGCAAGAAAACTTATAGAATTTTCTGATTTTTGAAAACGTTTTCTTACCCAAAACCCTAAGATGTTCTAGTTTGTTTTTAAGGGTTTTAGCTTACCTGGTGATTTGGGACAAGGGATGTGAGGCTCAGATTTACCTATGGCAAGCTTGCACACATTCGGTTGAGGCAGACACTTGAATTGATCTTCCTATCAGGCTCTGTAGACGAACTGCCTCAACACTCACGCAAATTGACAAACTAGGGCACTTTCAGATATATGTGTATTTGTTAATACAAGTACTCTACAACAAGTCACCATGCTCAAACTGAGGGGAGTAGATTGAGGGGGACTTTCTTTATGAAGAAGAATTGTAAACTTGTGCATTGTGTATGTATAGGTTGATCTTTCAAGTAAGTTTTTGTCCCAAATTTGACAAAGGGGGAGATTGTAAGTGTTGTATTGTATATTTAACACCCTTAATTTTCAAATTTTGTTGTGACAAACCACTTTGGATTGATGGACCTGTACAAGTGATGGAAAGTTCACCTTCAAGTTGAAGTGATGGAAAGTTCACCTTCAAGTTAAGATGTGCTACATTCAAATCATGGAGTATTGCTTCAAGTTCAAGTACGACTTCAAATTCAAGATCAAGTCAAAGTGCTAGCTTAAGTGCAAGTTCTAGACCTAGTTCATGTGCTACTTCAAGTCCATATGTTAGCTCAAAGGCACTACATGGACAAGATCAAGTTCAACAACTTCAAATGTTCAAGATTAAGTTTAAAAACTTCAAGTGTACAAGATCATGCTTCAAGAACTTCAAATACAAGATCAATTGGAAGCAACCGAAGTTACTTGGTTCAATGTTCAACTCTCAGGTATATATGACCTTAGAAAGACCTTAGGATTAGGTCATTCATATTGCATATTCTATATGGGTTAATATACTTATTATATGTTTTAGTTCGACTAGTCTTAGCTTATGTTCGACTAGTCTAGGCTTTGGCTCGACCAGTCCAGGATTTGTCTCGACCAGTCTAAAGAATAACTTAAAATTTTTGAAATTTTCTGGTAGGGTCACGACTAGTCGAGCACCCTGCTCGACTAATTGTGAGAACAGTGCTCAACCAGTCGAACAGGGCTCGACTCAAACTCCAGGAACCATTTTGAGCTCCACTCGGCCAGTCGAGCACCATGCTCGACTAGTCGAGGGTTGGTTTTATCTGATCGCGCTAGAATTTTTGAAATTTGGTTGTTCTCAGGACCAGTCAAGGGAGACCTTAGACCAGTCGAAGGAACCATTTTTCTACCTATAAATAGAGATCTTTTCTCAGAGTTTTTCATTCATTCCAAGCTAAATCAAGTCACCATTCTGAGAGTTAAGTCCCCGTGATTGTGAAACTATTGTAAGATAAGTTAAAATTCTTTTATAGCTTTTTGATTTATAATTTCTTAATCTATTACTACTTCAATCTAATTTTATAAATGGGAATTCTGATCTATCCCTTTTGAGATCTAAGAAATTGAATCAAAGTAGGCTAAGGTTGAATTAATTTAAAATTCATTTAGACCTAGAATCCTTCTATTTAAGTGATTGAACATTGAACATCTTCATCTTCAAAGAAGCGGTTTTATCGGGCTACATCGAAGAAGAATCTTCAGATAAGTATTTTATATTTTCTGTATTTGGTTTGTGAGATCAGCCAGAAAATCTCTATTTTTAGTTTTGATTGAGATCAGCCAGAAAATCTCGGCGCAGGATTTTTTATTGTGTAAGCCCAATTGAAAAACACAACTGTAAAGGTTTTAAGGTGAACCTTGGAAAACCTTCTTTCTTCATGAAAGCCAATATCACGTGGGTTATGATTATTAGGAGTGGAGTATGTGTGGCTGTTTATGAACAATTGGTGTACACACCGAACCACTATAATTCTTAGAGTTATGGTGGATGTTGTATGTGATGTATATGTGTTGAATGCTTGTATCTTTTTCATGTACATGTGGTGAATGTTGTAATAGTTAGATTTATTTCAATTGCTTCTTGCTTTGGTTTGAGTTTTTTTTAAAATCTTGAATGAGTTCAAGAAATCAAGTTGTCCTACCATAAACCTTGGTTTTTTGTGTAAGGTTGTCCTTTGAACAACGTTTGTTTCAACCTCTCAATACTATTGAAATTGAGATTATTATTTATTTCAGCTATCTATTTTTATATTTCGCATTTTATTTTTATTTGGCATAGGCCTATTCACCCCACCACCCAACCCCCCCCCCCTCTAGGACTGAGAGCTCGCCCTTTTCAAGTGGTATCAGAGCCTAATAACTCATTCCTTTGGATTTATTTCCTGAGCTAATCAGTCTAAAGCTTTCAATATGTCAAATTTTGATAGCCTATCTATTACTAGGCCACCACCGTTTGATGGCTCCAACTATGTTTATTGGAAAGCCAGGATGAGGATTTTTCTGAAATCCATTGATGAAAGTGTGTGGCAAGCAACGATTACCAAATGAAAACCACCAATGTTTGAAGTTCTAGGTAGTGATGGAACCAAGTCCATGCAAATATCACCTTATTATTTATGGACCACACCTCAGAAAAATGAGAGCAGTGCAAATGCAAAGGCTTTAAATGCAATCACTTGTGCACTATCACCTAATGAGTTCAAAAGAATTATATCTTGTGATACTTCTAAACAAGCTTGGGACATCCTTGAAATGGCACACGAGGGAACAACTATAGTAAAAAGTCTAAAGTTCAGATCCTCACCACTAGGTTTGAGGAAATTCGTATGGAAGAAAATGAATCATTCATGGACTTCTATACGAAACTAAATGACATAGTTAACTCTATGTGGGGCTTGGAGACAGTATCCTAGAAAGCAAAGTCTGTGCAAAAATACTACAATCACTTCCTGAGAGATTCAATTCCAAGGTGACTGCCATTTAGGAACTTAGAGACACAAACCAAATGAAGGTTGAGGAACTTGTTGGTTCACTTTAAACTTACGAGTTAAATTCCAAATCTCCAAAAGGTAAGTCTATAGCTCTTAAATCATCCAAATTTATTCCTCAAGATAGTAATGTTAATTCTAATTGTGAAAACTCAGAGGATGATATGGCTTTACTCACTAAGAAGTTTTATAAGATTTTTAAAAGTAAGAAGAGAGTTGATTTTCAAAAACCCTCTGAGAAGAAAAAGGGGAAATCTAAAAACTAGAAATCTCTAAAATATAGTCAATGCTTCAACTGCCATGAATATGGGCATTTGGCAAATAAGTGTCTAAAGAGGGACAAGCCAAGGAGAAAAGGCATGTTAGCCACATAGGATGAATCGTCCAGCTCTGATGCCTCTTCTGAGTCGAATGAATCAGAACTCGAAACTTCAAATGAAGTTAAGGCTTTAATGACTCTACCCAGAGTCACTTCCATATATAGTTACGATTTGACTGAATATGAAAATCGGAGGAGTGACCCTGAAAATGATAATGAAGATGATCTTCAGGATGCCTATAATGCCCTATACAGGGAGAGTTGTAAGACTGTTGTCAAACTAAAACTTCAAAAAGAGATATTTCTGAAATTAAAAGAGTATTTAAAAAATTCTGTTTTAGAAAAGTTGCATATTTCTAATTGTTTTGAAAAAGCAAAATGTGACTTGAATTTCAAAACGTCTGAACATGAAAAAATTAAGATCAGAAAATGAGAAACTAAAACTTGAAGTTTCTTCCCTCTTGAGTTCAAAGGATACGTGGAGGTATGCCTAGGGAGACCCTAAACTTGAAAAGTTACTATCCGCATCTAGAAAATGTAGAGACATTTCGGGTCTGGGCTATGATAAACACATGCCTCTGAAAACTAAGAGTGTAACTTCTACATTTTTTAAAAGAAAATCCTCTAACTCAAAAGGAAAGTGCTTGAATCAAATCAACTTTAAAAATCTAAAAACTTTTCAAGCTCCTAAAGTTAATAATGTCAGCTTTAGAAAACAAAATTATAATCCTTTAGTTAAAAGAATTGTGGACTTACTCAAGGAGATTCTTAAATATAACTCGAATGTGAGAGTTAATAGTTATTATAAGCGAAAGAAAACCAACGGTGCTCCAAAACCCAAAACTACAATGAAATGGGTTCCTAAGGTTACTTATTTAGTTACCCACACTGCCATCAAGGCTTCGAGTCAATCAAAGTGGTACATAAATAGTGGTTGCTCAAGATACATGACAGGTGAGAGAGACTTGTTCACCAACTACAAAGAAATGACTGATGACTCAGTCACATTTGGTGATGGAAGCAACTGCAAAATAAATGGCCAAGGTACGGTTCAACTTTTTAACCTTCCTCCTTTTGAAAATATTTTATTTGTAGAAAGTCTTAAGCACAATCTTTTAAGTATTTCTCAAATCTGTGATAACAAACATAGTGTTAAATTTACTAATCAAGGATGCGAGATCTTAAATGAGAAAGGCTGTGTGATATTGAATGGTCATAGAACGTCTGAGAATTTGGGTTTATCATATGCAATGAGGAGTTAAGCATGTAAGATATCATAAAATGTATGCCCCAATGGGCTCCAGATTCAATGCATTTAGGTTTATTCATAAGCAATGAGGAGTTAAGAAAACCATAAGCATGAGAATATCATAAAATGTAAAGACCAACCACTAAACATGTAAGATATCCAAAATACAGTGCCAAGAAAATCCAAACCGGGAACTAATCCCACCCAGATAAATATCCCAAAATGAATAGGGCCCTAGCCCATGTCCCACGACCATCCAAACATAAATTAGAAGAAACCGCTAAAAGTCTGATAGTACGCTCGCTCCTCCTCATCGTCCATGCTCGCATCCTCCATCACATCCAGCTCTATCGACCCTGCATCTATGACAGGCTCTGGTTGGAGTTTTAAAACACTGTCCTAAAGTAGGAGTGAGTATCTAAGTCAGTGGTACCATTAGCAATAGATCACACAAATCATCATACATAATAGTAGATTTAGTAAACAACATACATCATAGAATCCGAAGTACTCTTAGTTAATGCAATGCATGGTTTAATGATATGATGCATGCCCCTCACTACTAACACTCCCTCGAGCGACAACATCTAATGATCACAATGACCAACACTCCCTCAATTGTGACCTCAACTGCTGAATTGCCACAATAAATAATGCAATGTCATGTAAATGTTAGCTAAGTTGATTAATTAGGTTTATTCATCCTGCTGAATTGCCCTAACCCGGTCGCGTGGCTCAATGGTCGTGGTCATGTGACCCTTGTGATCCTTATCCCTCGTGGGTTCATTAATCCCATAGCCTTTAAGCTCATACAAAAATAATTAAGACTTCCAAGTCCTGCTCGCGATCACTACGGGGAGGTCATCACCCCAGCATAGGCCGACAGCACAGGCATGGTGTCCCATACCACCGTCCCCTGCTCACGAGTCTCAGTGCTCATTGATCACTATGGGGAGGCTCGTCACCCCAGCATAGGCCAACAGGTAGGGCATAGTGTCCCATACTACCATCCCCGGCTCATGAGTCTTGTGGGCTACAAATTATAATTGATAGTGGGCGTAAGGGTCTCAGGGTAACACAGGTTCCTACAGATGTGGGCAACCATGGTTAATATGCAAGGATGGCCGATTTATAAGCCAATATGCCCCCACAAGCTAAACCATAAACTGAACGTCCTGAGAATGGCGTCTCATGTAGTCCAACTACGGCCAACAACTTGCGATTTAACTAGTCGGGCCAGACTTACCCGTGGGATGATCCAATGAAAGGTTTTCCAAAAATTCAGGTTAATTGGACACTCCATGAGAGGACAAGTTCACAGACAGATAGCATAAATTTAGTAAATTCAGGAATAATTCCACAAATGACAAACAAAATCCAGCATTCTAAGTATATAGACAGCAATACACCAATCTTTGCCAAACCACGAGGATCATGCTCAACATATTCCAACAATTTCAATAAGATGGACAACCATGCACCCATTCACACAATTCAATTTTACATGTGTCAGTACGAATCATATAATTTAGCAATATAACAGGAATCAAGTGTAATTGGTCCAGAAATTCGGCAATTTGACAACAATACATTCCTTCTATGCCTAACATGTTTCACATGCAACAAAGTTTTGTAAATGCTATCTTATCTAGCTCTTAGCTTTGTCAAATTTTGTAATGTCAAAACCTCTTGAAATCTTTATCTTGTATAGTTGTTACTATAAGATCAACTTCATGTCATCCTTTCCTACATTCAAGTACAAGATCAAAAAATTCAAGTACAAGTGCAAGAAGTTCAAATTCAAGTTCAAGAAGTTCAAGTACAAGATCAAGAGACTAAAGAACAACATCAAGAAGTTCATGTACTAGATCAAGTCATCAAGCTTCAACTACATCAAGAGAATGATATGTGATGATTCCATCTCACAAATAAGGTTTGTTTGACCTTAGATTGACCTTAGGATAGGTCATACAATTTGCATCTATATCATAGGTCATTTGATAATTTTATAGGTCATATTTTGACTAGTAGTAGTCATGGTTTGACTAGTTCAAGTACTGGCTCGACCAGTCTAAGACTTTTCTCGACCAGTCCAAGGTTTGTTGTGAATTTTCAGAATTTCTGTTAGACCCTCGACCAGTCCTGGACACTGTTCGACCAGACGAGTGAACAGTGTTTGACCAGTCGAGTAGGCTCGACTCAAAGTCCAACAACATTTTTAGGTCCCACTCAACCAGTCGAGTGCAGGGCTGGACCAGTCGACCAGGCCACTCGACCAGTCGAGCAAGCCACCCGACCAGTCGAGTATCGATCTTATCTTATCGTGCTAGAATTTTTGAAATGTTGTTGGTCCTTCGACCAATCGAATCGACCATTGGGCCAGTCGAGTGAACAGTATTTTTGCCTATAAATTGAGGACGATTTTCGGAGTTTTTCAATTCTGTAACGCCCTGAAAATCGAGGGTCGAGTAGCAACTCAACACCCGAGTTCCAAAACATCACTTATGCAACATAAATGCTTATGATTGAATGTTGTCTATGTTAGTACAATAATCATGAGTGGGATTATACCAAAACAGTAATTCATACTCCAGATCAAGTTATAAAATGCAAGCGAAAGACTGAAAGATGTATATAAATGTATATAAAGCCAGAAACGGTCACAATCGGTCTCCAGAGTATGAACACCTTATTGAGTCACCATATACATGTATTAGTTTCAAAATCAAAATGTCAAAAAAAATAGTACAACTATAATGGTAAACCCTGTAGCCCCGTCATCTGAATGGCCTAAGCGAAGTCTCCAGAGAACTGCTTGTAGGAGAACTCATCCTGATCATCGTAGTAGTCAGGCTCAGCCTCCTACATCTCGTCAACACCTGCATCTAAGGCAGGATTTGGTTGGTGTGTACAACACTATCCCATAACGTGGAAGTGAGTAACTAACTCAGTGGAACGATAAAGCATAGGTTAACATGTTATCAATTCAGTCAAGCAGTAATGATAAAGCAGTACAATCAAACACTCCTAAATACTCTTATTAATGCAAGTATGGAATATACTCATGATGCATGCCCTTGCCTACACTCCCTCGTGTGACACCATCTTACGTCCGCAGCATGCTTTCATCCCTCAGTGCTCTTCAACCCAGGGCACATGTAGTGCTATGTTATGAGACTGATTACCAAGTTGCTATTAGTCCTTTTCATAAAGTAGTGTTGGGAACACAGCGTAGGCCGACAGCTCGACCATGGTGTCCCATACCACCATGCCCGGCTCATGAGTCTTAGCAGATCAAGGTACCAAGGTTAAGCGGGATTCACTGGTAAGTTGGGTACCTTAGGTTCAAACAAAGGTGTCTATACATGGTGAACATACATCGGTAGATCGGGTTACTTGACGAGCTCGACTAGCACGAGTGCATGTTGAGTTGAGTGAAATGAAGTGCGCAAACACTCCGTGTGGCCTAACCACTGCCGACAAATTTAGTACGACTCGAGTTCGTCAAACCCATCTTAAGTGGCGAATAAATCTCAGCCACAAACTCAAACCTGTTGCCGATTGCCTAGACTATATCATAGCCCCACTTTCACTTCATTCCAACAGGTAATCATAAGAGACTGTCAAAATAGTAATGAACAAATAATTCAATTCGTACAAGCATGTGAGCATGTTGAGAAATGTAACACAAACATGATTTGCACACACATTCATTACACGAATAAAACAGACATCACAATGTATTGTACATGGAGGAAATCATATACATAATTAAGGTAACCGATATTCATATCTCAACCCTCATACAAAACTACTATTAGTAATACTTAGCACATTCAGACATTTCTACAAACACTTAGACTACATACATCATCATACATGATGTATGTGGTTTACACATATATGAGGTCAACTCCTTTCACTAGGGAGTTGCCCCGTAAACCACATGCATATACCCACAACGGATGATCATGGCATGCACGAATCCGAGTTCCATATTCATTTACGCATTTCCACAAACACTTGGGCTACACACTTTATCACATATAGTGTGTATTTGCCATGACGTGATTTTAGGGCAAGTCCTTTTGCTAAGGAGTTGCCGCACATGTATTAAGCATATATTCATGACAAATAAACATGTTAAGCACCAATCTAAATTCCAAACGTATTCAAATATTTCAACACATACATAGAATACACTATATTACACATAGTTCATATATAACTGAAACATGAAACGGACGACGCATTTTGCATGTGAAATAGCACCCATAACAAGAATAAATTATTAGCCGACATTGAAAGTCTTGAAAACCATAACCTATACGTCTGAAGTCCACACCTTACGCCGCAGAAGCGTAAAGAAGTCGATAGAATCTCTAAGTCTTCGTCTACGGCGGCACAATAACATATAACATGAATTAAGTCAGCTATCTAGCTACTTGTAACAGTTGAAATCCTATAACAAGTTAGGGTTAGGTTTTTCTTACCTAAGAACGAAGACAGAATTGCCGGAATAACGATTAGACGGTGGTGACTAAACACGTATGGTAGCAAGTTAGAGCAACAGGATCTTTCTCCCACTTCTCCCACACTTTCTCTCTTTACTCTCTCTCCCACCTAGGGTTTTCTCAAAT
Organism: Magnolia changhungtana; assembly: GCA_030180095.1. Lineage (NCBI taxonomy): Eukaryota > Viridiplantae > Streptophyta > Magnoliopsida > Magnoliales > Magnoliaceae > Magnolia > Magnolia changhungtana. The sequence goes on from JASAUF010000621.1 coordinate 4,571,695, forward strand.
TCGTATGGGATGAGAGAGTGAGAGTTTAAGGTCCTTATATAGGCCCAGAACTCACAGAAATAGACTCAGGGCCATGGTATACTTAGGTTATGTCCAAATACGGACTGTTTCATCTCAACGGAGCACTTCTGGAGCCCCCCCTTAAGCCAAAGGTCGGACTTAAGCTCACTGACCTTGGATCTAGGTCAAGTTAAGTTTTCGTTCCAGTCAGGTTCCCAAATCACACGTGGGGACTAGTTTCAGTTCAACTGTCACTGAAACTCGATCAGGGTTACAAGTATACGGACATGTATGGGAAATGTTCCCTGATCCGAGGGTGTATTCGGGTCAGATTCCGATGGTCTGATTACTTATATTTGGCCCGTAAGCGACAAGTCTCAGAATACTCAAATTAGATTTAATTTCTAAAACAAATCATGTTTTCTCACACTCCTCGCTCTGGGCTCAAGTAAATAGCCCTGGGACACTATCTGGTTTTGACTTCCAAGATGGTTGTCAAGCCTAGCAAGGCGGTCCTAATTCTATAACCTCGTATACTTCGAACTTTCGATGTGTGGTCCAAATCTGATACGAAGTTTCGAGATGCTCCCGAGAGCAGCCGAGTAATGAGATTAATCCTAGTTTTTTGGGTAATTTAGCGTCAACAATTCCACAAATTTTAGGTCTTACAGATCGTATTTAAAGTGATTAGTGCGGATTTCGTATGTAATCTAGTTTAACACTAGTTAATCCTCGTCTAATTTCTAAAGGATTTGGTCCTGAGTGATTTCTGCCTGAGGTGGTACTCAAGCCATTGTATGGGATTTTCTGAGTCGTTACAATCTACCCCCTTAAAGAAAAATTTCATCGTCGAAATTAGTACCTTTTCGTACTCCTCGAGAAGCTGAGGGTAATTCTTTCTGACCTCGGCTTCTGTCTCCCAGGTAGCTTCCTTCTCTGTATGATGCGTCCACAGTACCTTCACGAGTGGAATCACCTTACTGCGCAACACCTACTCCTTCCTGTCTAGGATATGCATCGGACGCAGTACATACGTAGCATCATCGCTCCACTGCACCTGCTCCCAATAGATAATGTGTGAAGGATCAGGGATGTATTTCTTCAGCATAGATACATGAAATACGTTGTGCACGCCTGCGAGTGGTGTGGGCAAAGCGAGATGATATGCCACCGCTTCCTCTCGATCAAGTATCTGAAATGGGCCAATGAACCGCGGCGTAAGCTTTCCCTTCTTCCCAAACCGAATGACTCCCTTCATAGGGGAAACTCTGAGGAATACATGATCTCCAACTTCAAACTCAAGTCTTCGCCGCCTCGTATCGGCATAACTCTTCTGTCTACTCAGGACCGTCAGGAGTCGACGCCTGATAATGTCGATCTTCTTTGATGTCGCCTGTACTAATTCTGGGCCAACCAAACTGTGCTCGCCAACCTCTACTCAGTAATGTGGTGCTCTGCAAGGGCATCCATACAAGGCCTCGTAAGGAGCCATGACAATACTTGTCTGAAAACTGTTGTTATAGGCGAACTCTGTGTACGGGAGGCAGTCATCCCAACTGTCTTTGAAATCCAAAACACAAGCCCACAGCATATCTTCTAAAATTTGATTCACTCGTTCTGTCTGCTCGCCAGTCTGAGGGTGAAATGCGGTATTGAACTTCAACTTCACACCCATCGCTTTCTGGATATGAGTCTAGAAGATAGACGTGAATCGCGTGTCGCGGTCTGACACAATCTCCAAAGAAACTCCATGCAGACGCACTATTTTTTTGATGTACAACTTAGCCAAGTCGTCTACAGAGTTCATCACTCTGATAGGGAGAAAATGAGCTGATTTGGTCAACCGGTCCACGATCACCCAAATAGAGTCATAACCTCATAACCCTTTCTCGTCTTCGGTAGCCCCAAGATGAAGTCCATAGAGATGAAGTCCCACTTCCATTCAGCTATGGGCATGGGCTGAAGGAGTCCAGGAGGTCGGTGATGCTCAGCCTTGACCTGCTGACACGTGAGACAACGGGAAATATACTCTGCTATATGAACCTTCACATTGTCCCACCAATATGACTGCTTCATATCCTGATATATCTTCGTGCTACCAAGATACATCACAAGCTTCGATCTGTGGGCAGTCTCGAGAAGCTTCTGTCTCAATTCCTGAATATCTGGGACGCAAAGGCGGCCATGGTATCATAGGCCCCTATCTGCATCAACTCTCAACTCGGAGTCCACATCATCGATAGCTTGCTCTTGAAGCTCAGACAACTGCTCATCGCCCTTCTAGGCCTCGATAATCTGGTCATCAATAAGTGGTCGCACCCGAATGTGTGCGACACTCTCGAATGGCTCCTCCACTGTGAGTTTTTGCTCGAAGTCCTGCACGAACTCCAACATATCCCACTCTGCTATCATCAGCGGAGCCGCAAATGCTATAGCCTTCTTGTGACTCAACGTGTCTGCCATAAGGTTGGCCTTAACAGGATGGTAGGAAACCTCGAACTTAAAGTCCTTCAAGGTCTCCATCCATCAGCGCTACCTCATATTCAAGTCCCTCTGAGTGAATATATACTTAAGGCTCTTGTGGTCGCAGAAAAGCTCGAACTCCTCTCCGTAGAGGTAATGTCTCCAGAGCTTCAATGCGAATATGACCGCTGCTAACTTAAGGTCGTGCTTAGGGTAATTCTCCTCGTGCCTCCTTAATTGTCTCGAGGCATTCGCAATCACCCTGTCCTTCTGCATAAGGACACAACCCAAACCAATGCAAGACGTATCAGTATATATACTGTACTTAACCCCTTGCTCTGGCAATACTAGCACAGGGGCTGTCGTTAGTCTGTCCTTCAGCTCTTGAAAAGCTGCTTCCGCCTTCTAATTCCAAGCGAACTTCAGATCCTTTCATGTCAACTGTGACAATAGTCTGGCTATCTTCGAGAAGTCCTGGATGAATTGTCGATAATAACCTGTCAGGCCCAGAAAACTCCTCACCTCAATAACTAAACCAGGCTGCTTCTAATCCTGAACTGTGGCTACCTTAGCCAGGTCCACTGTTATCCATTCCTTAGACACTACATGTCCCAGGAACTTAACTGCCTCCTGCCAGAAGTCACATTTCTTATACTGCGCGAACAACTAGTTCTTCTTCAGAGTATCTAGGACTGCCTGTAAGTGTTCCTAGTGCTCTTCCCGACTCGTGGAGTATATCAGGATGTCATCTATAAATACGATGATGAATCGGTATAGAAATGGCCAAAATACCCAGTTCATTAAGTACATGAACACGGCCGGTGCGTTCGTAAGACCGAACGACATCACAAAGAACTCGTAATGCCCAAAACAGGACCTAAAAGCCATCTTTTGCATGTCTTCATCCCTGACGCGCAACTGATGATACCCTAACTGTAAATCGATCTTCAAAAAATACTTTACCCTCTTCAACTGATCAGACAGGTCGTCTATCCTGGGCAAAGGATACTTGTTCTTCACGGTCAACTGGTTCAACCTGCGGTAATCAATACATAACCGTAGTGACCTGTCTTTCTTCTTGACAAACAACACAAGTGCTCCCCAAGGAGACACACTAGGTCGTATGAAGCCCTTCTCTACCAGTCCGTCAATCTGTTTCCTCAATTCCTCCATCTCATATGGAGACATGCGATACATCGGTAATGAAATGGGTGTCGCACCAGGCATAAGATCAACGGTGATGTCGATCTCGCGCCGAGGAGGCAAACCAGAAATCATCTCAAACACATCCGCAAAATTTGAACTATGGGCGTATCCACAAGCGTTGGACCATCAATATTCTTCAGTGAAGAAGCGTTACATCTCAATCGAGAAACGTGACTGACCGGAATAGGGAAAGTAAAAGCTGTGCCCTACGGTCCGTGGGCTATAACCATCCTAGTCTGGCAATCGATCTCTGCTTGCATCTCAGTGAGCCAGTCCATACCGAAAATGACGTCGTAGTGAACTAGGGGGATGATGATCAGGTCAACTAGTATCGTTCTGCCACCTAAGTCTATCGGGCAGCCCTCACAGATACTAGTAACATCAGAGAAAGTCCCTGTAGCAGTGATGACCCTCACTCCCTTCGTAGGGGCAGTATCCAAACCCAGTCGCTTGACTATCAGGCATGAGATCATAGAAGTAGTGGACCCTGTATCCACCAATAAGAAGACAGGAATACCTTGGACGTGTGCAATGACCTCGAAGGCCATAGGTGCTGAAGGTGCTGTCTCTGGCTCCTCCGCTGTAAGTGCATGAATGCGTGCCTGCTGAGGTCGGTTGGGCTAAGGCACCATAGGTCGTTGTGGCACCTAAAATGAGGTGCAGGTGGTCTGAAGGATGGATGTGTAGGGGCTGTCCGTAGTGGTGGAGGCGATTAAGCCTGAGGGCGAGAACGATCAATCCTCTGTGGTGGTGAAAACCCACTGTCTCTCATCCGTGCAAAGAAACTCTCTGCAGGGTAACCCGGTTTCCCGCAATAAGAATAGGTCACACCTGGACACCTCATCGGAACTACTGGCGCCGCAATCCTAGGAGGAGAGTTAAAACGAGGCCTCTTGCCGAGAAATGGCCTGATCTAGATATCTGGTCGTAGCCTAATAACCATAGGGCCACGAGAGCGTGTCAGTCGCTCTACATCCTACTCTGCCCGCATAAATATATGTACCAGTTTGATATAGGAGGGTATCCTGACACAGTACATCTTTGACTGAATGTCAGGTTGGAAGCCCTCAGAAAAATGCCGTATCTACATCTGCTTGTCAGCAAGTATCGTAGGGACGTATCTGTCCAACTCAGTAAATCGATGCTCGTACTAGGTAACTGTCATGCCTCCCTGCCTGAGGCACAAGAAATCATTCTCCCTCTCATGTCGGTAGGTCTGAGGGTAGTACTTTTCGTGAAAATGAAACTCGAAAGCTGCCCAAGTCCATATGTAACCAACTGCGACTGTCCGTAGGACACTATCCCACCACATACTGGCCTCCTTCTCAAACATAAAGGTGACCAACTCAACCTACTCTAACTCGGTACAATGCAACATCCGTAGCATCTTAGAGATGCGGTCTAGCCAATATTCAGCCTCCTCGGGTCTGTGAGAACCCGTAAAAGTAGGAGGCCTCAAGCACTGGAATCGTTCGAGAAGGCCACTAGTACCCAAATTCTCCGTAGGGTATGCAGCAGGTGCAGGCGGAGGCACATCCTCAGCCTGAGCAGAAGGCTCTACAGTCTCAGCAGGATGTACAGATGGTGAAGGTGGAGTCGCACTCCCACCCTGAGATAAGGTCCCTACAATAGTGGCCAAGAGCTGCTGGTACTGTTGCTGCATCAACATCATCTACTCAAACCTATCAGTAGGTGGGGCAGGCTGAGGCATGTACTACGTCGAGGAAGACGCATGGTTCTTCTCGTGAATCGGTGGTGTATAAGGTGGTAGTCTAGATATAAGACCAGTGGAAGGCTGAGACGCAGGTATAGTCTCACGATTCGGGCCCAAACCAGGGTCCGTACGACCATCTCTATGGGAAGGAGCCTAGTCCATCGTATCAGTGAGTGTGAGGGAAGGAGCCTAGTCCATCGTATCAGTGAGTGTGAGGTGTGTCGTGCTCCATGTATATTTCCATGGCATGCCCTATAGAACATAGGGTGCAATGCATGTAAGATGAAGCATAGCTCCACACACTTCATAGCAAAAGAGGCTGTATGCATTTCATTTACGAAAATTGTCACAATACATGGAATACAGAGTTACATGAATCATGACAGAAGATGCATGTGAGCTAATACAACCAAAGCCTCAAACACTTAAAACAAGTTACCACTACTGCACTACTAGGCCTATCAACATGAAAACATAAACATATCCTAAAGCAGTAACCAAAACGAGCTGCAAGAGGCCGACACGGATGACTAAGCATCCGAGTTTGGTGATGGAGGAGGGTCACCCTTATCCTGCAAGCAGCACAGGATAGACTTCAAGGTGTGAGTCGCCTTCTTGTACTGATGTTTTAAGAGGCCCCAAAGATCTATAATGTCCTGACATAGGACAGCTTGACCCTCCTCAAGTCGGGCTATACGAGCATCCCTAGCAGCTTAATCAGCGTCCCGCTCTGGTGCCGTAGGCGGTGATCTCTCCTCTATATCTTAGGCCTCCTCTTCCTCTTCTTCTTCTTCTTGTTCCTCCTCTTCTATCTCAGCTCCATCTTCTTCCTCACTCTCTTCTTCCTCACTCTCCATCTCATCATAGCTCTCCTTAAGTCGAGCCTGGCATTGCCATGGCTCGATCTCCATCGGGTTGAGGGTAGTCTCGTCAATGTGATGAACTGGCACCGGCATCTCTGCCCCAAGACTGTAGCCAAACTCACGTGCAATCTTGCATATGAGTCGGCCGAAGGGGAGTGAATCAGTCCTTCTAGCGGAGCCTACAGTATTGATTATCTGTCACAACACGAACATAGGCATACATAGGTTCGCTCGCTGCCCCACTTGATATAGGAAATCTACCATGAGGTGTATACACTCATTGCGATTGCTCCACCTAGGGTAGACATTGAACGTGAAGATGTGATGAAATAAATGGAAGTCATTAGACATATTGGTCGCTAGAAGACTTTTGTTCGATTGCCACTGGACTAGTCGGCCACAAAGGAAACGTGTGCAGCGATCCTTTTCACATGCACTCCTCAGATTCAGCTCGCTAGCATGCACCTCGCCAAGGGGCACATTCAGAAGCCGAGATATCAATCTGACATCAACTGTGGCCAACCGATTCCTTCCACATGGGATTTGGAACTGTAGGGGTTCAAGCATAGGCTCGTGAATGTTGACATAGAAAGCTCAGACAATGCTCGCATTGGCGCTAGACGGGCCATCAAATAGTGGACCCCAATGGGCCCCTTCTAAGAACTCAAACAACGAATATTCCTCAAAGAGCTGCCCATCCACCTGAGCTTCAAAAAGGACCATACAGCCCTCATAAACTCCATGAGATAGCTCCACCAACAGAGCCCTTCCAGCAGGAGCCCAGGAATCAAGATCCCGCTTCGTCTGAAACTCCCGATTGGCACTTGTGCTTGTGGTAGCGCCTCTCGACCTCCTTGAACACGTAGGGCGACTAGGCCCAGCCTCATCCACGGCCTCCTTTCTCTTTCCCATGAGAGAAAGGACGGTGGAAATCGAGAAAATGGCCGCAATGAACAGAGGTTCTCCACGGATTTGAGCCTCAACAGAGGTTGTAAAGGCCCAAATGACAGGGATTAAAGAAGGAAAGTGAAGAGATGGGATGAGTTAGAGAGCTTACACGATTTTGAACCATAAATGAGGGATGTAAAAGCTCAAATGAGAGAAAACGGAGAGGGTAGAGGGGTAGGTACTGCTGTAAACGATGGAGGTGAGTGGGTTATGACAGAAACTGACGGATTAGGTGATTGAAGGGGAGGTTTAAGAGAGAAAACAGAAACTTTGAGGGAAAGGGAGAGCTTGGAGGTGTGTTTTATGAAGGAGGGGTGTGTTTGGGGGTGTTTTAGTCAACGGTCCACACACCAGGGGGTTACCCTAGCCCCCAAACATCATCCGCCTGGCCGAGCCCACTGACCGGCGAGGCCTTGCCAACTCGACGAGGCCCTCACCACTCCCTGGACAAGTTGGCGAGGCCCTCCTACCCCCTAGGCCCCAAAAAAGTATGGGGCCCACCCTGGGTCCCTTTGGAATGGTGTGGGTAGGCCCCCAACTCTGATTTGCTTCGTTTCGGGTCATTTCAGGTGGTTTCTGATGCACAGCTGTATCTGTACATTCCCAAGGGCTGGGATGGGGTGATTTGTGATATACACTCATTGTTTGATGGTCTAGAAGTAGTTTGGGGTCGACTCATGCGATCATGGATGAGTATGGACCCAATCTCGGCGACCGTTTTCAGTGAACTTCGCCAATTAGCGAAATCAGGATACCTGTGGCTGTTTCTACATTTTTCTCGCACCCACCTAAGTCGAAAGGCGATAGCGTACGTCGGGTGACCATAACCCAAGTATGGTTTAATCCAAATCACACTCTGATACCAACTTGTAACGCCCTAAAAATTGGGGGTCGAGTAGCAACGCAACACCTGAGTTCCAAAACATCACTTATGCAACATAAAAGCTTATGATTGAATGTTGTCTGTGTTAATACAATAATCATGAGTAGGATTATACCAAAACAGTAATTCATACTCCAGATCAAGTTATAAAATGCAAGTGGAAGACTGAAAGATGTATGTAAATGTATATAAAGCCAGAAACGGTCACAATCGGTCTCCAGAGTATGAACACCTTACTGAGTTAGCATATACATGTATTAGTTTCAAAATCAAAATGCCAAAAAAATGTTACAACGATAATGGTAAACCCTGTAGCCTCGTCATCTGAATGGTCTAAGCGAAGCCTCTAGAGAACTGCATGTAGGAGAACTCATCCTGATCATCGTAGTAGTCAGGCTCAGCCTCCTGCGTCTCGTCAACACCTGCATCTAAGATAGGGTCTGGTTGGTGTGTACAACACCGTCCCGTAACGTGGGAGTGAGTAGCTAACTCAGTGAAATGATATAGCATAGGTTAACATTTATCAATTCAGCCAAGCAGTAATGATAAAGCAGTACAATCAAACACTCTTAAATACTCTTATAAATGCAAGTATGGAATGCTGTCATGATATATGCCCTCGCCAACACTCCCTCGTGCGACACTATCTTACGTCCGCGGCATGCTTTCATCCCTCAGTGCTCTTTAACCCGGGGCACAAGCAGTGCTATGTTATGAGAGTGATTATCGAGTTGTTATTAGTCCTTTTCATACAGCAGTGTTGGAAAACTAAGGTACCTCCCTTATATCATTCTCAAACAATGATCCATCCTAGGGTCGTCAGTCCTATATAATCTCATCAATGGTGCGGTTCTAGGTTGCTGTAAAGGGCTGCCAGGGCTGTTACACGCACTCGTTACACCACTCCCCCATCACCCTACATGGCTAATCATCAAATCAGTACAGGCCTAGTTGTACTCTCGTTGCTACAAAAGGATCGTCGCCTCTTGTTGGCTCAAAGTATGCTCGAGGTCACTACAAAGGGTTGTCAGGGCTGTTACATGGAATCGTTGCACCACTCCCCCATCTCCAAATCAGTGTAGGCCGACTGCTCGAATACAGTGTCTCATACTACCGTATTCAGCTCACGAGTCTGGGTTACTCACTGGTCACTATGGGGAGGCACATTGCCCCAGTGTAGGCCGATAGCTAACCACGGTGTCCTATACCACCATGCCCGGCTGATGAGTCTTAGCGGATCAAGGTACCAAGGTTAAGCGGGATTCACTGGTGAGTTGGGTACCTTAGGTTCAAACAGAGGCGTCCATACATGGTGAACATACATTAGCAGATCGGGTTACTTGATGAGCTCGACTAGCATGAGCGCACGTTGAGTTGAACGGCATGAAATGCGCAAACACTCCGTGTGGCCTAACCACTGTCGACAACTTTAGTATGACTCAGGTTCGTCAAACCCATCTTAAGTGGCGAATAAATCTCAGCCACGAACTCAAGCCTGTTACCGATTGCCTGGACTATATCATAGCCCCACTTTCACTTCATTCCAATTGGTAATCATAAGAGACGGTCAAAATAGTAATGAACAAATAATTCAATTCGTACGAGCATGTGAGCATGTTGAGAAATGTAACACAAACATGATTTGCACACACATTCATTACACGAATAAAATAGACATCATAATGTATCGTACATGGAGGAAATCATATACATAATTAAGGTAACCAATATTCATATCTCAGCCCTCATACAAAACTACTATTAGTAATACTTAGCACATTCAAACATTTCTACAAACACTTAAGACTACATACATCATCATACATGATGTATGTGGTTTACCCATATATGAGGTTAACTCCTTTCACTAGGGAATTGCCCCGTAAACTACATGCATATACCCACAACGGATGATCATGGCGTGCACGAATCCAAGTTCCGTATTCATTTAAGCATTTAAACAAACACTTGGGCTACACACTTTATCACATATAGTGTGTATTTGCCGTGACGTGATTTTAGGGCAAGTCCTTTCGCTAAGGAGTTGCCGCACATGTATTAAGCATATATTCACAACAAATAAACATGTTAACCACCAATCTAAATTCCAAACGTATTCAAATATTTCAACACATAGAATACACTATATTACACATAGTTCATATATAACTGAAACATGAAATGGACGACGCATTTTGCATGTGAAATAGCACCCATAACAAGAATAAATCATTAGCTGACATTGAAAGCCTTGAAAACCATAACCTATATGTCTAAAGTCCGCACCTTACATCGTAGAAGCGTAACGAAGTCGATAGAATCTCTAAGTTTTTGTCTACGGCAACACAACAACCTATAGCATGAATTAAGTCAGCTATCTTGCTACTTGTAAAAGTTGAAACCTTAGAACAAGTTAGGGTTAGGGTTTTTTTTACCTAAGAACGAAGACAGAATTGCCGGAATAACGATTAGACGGTGGTGGCTAAACACGTATGGTAGCAAGTTAGAGCAACAAGATATTTCTTCCACTTCTCCCACACTTTCTCTCTCTTTACTCTCTCTCTCACCTAGGGTTTTCTCAAATTCGTATGGGATGAGAGAGTGAGGGTTTAAGGTCCTTATATAGGCCCAGAACTCACGAAAATATACTCAGGGCCATGGTATACTTAGGTTATGTCCAAATATGGACTGTTCCGTCTCAACAGAGCACTTTTGGAGCCCCTCTTGAGCCAAAGGTCGGACTTAAGCTCACTGACCTTGGATCTAGGTCGAGTTAAGTTTTCATTCCAGTCGGGTTCCCAAATCACACGTGGTGGACCAGTTTCAGTTCAACGGTCACTGAAACTCGATCAGGGTTACAAGTACACAGATATGTATGAGAAATGTTCCCTGATCCGAGGGTGTATTTGGGTCAGATTCCGATGATCTGATTGCTTATATTTGGCCCGCAAGCGACAAGTCTCAGATTACTCAAATTAGATTTAATTTCTAAAGAAAACCATGTTTTCTCACACTCCTCGCTCCGGGCTCAAGCGAATAGCCCTGGGACACATCTGGTTTTGACTTCCGAGATGGTTGTCAAGCCCAGCAAGGCGGTCGTAATTCTATAACCTCGTATTATTCGGACTTTCGATGTGCGGTCCAGATCTCATATGGAGTTTCATGATGCTCCCAAGAGCAACCGGGTAATGAGATTGATCCTAGATTTTTGGGTAATGTAGCGTCAACGATTCCACAAGTTTTGGGTCTTGCAGATCGTATTTAAAGTGATTAGTACGGATTTCGTATGTAATCTAGTTTAACACTAGTTAATCCTAATCTAATTGCTAAAGGATTTGGTCCTGAGTGATTTCTGCCTGAGGTGGTACTCGGGCCATTGTACGGAATTTTTCGAGTCGTTACAAATTCACTCCAAATATTCAAGTCTCAACTCTGAGAAAACTTGTCCCCACATTCGAGAAGCTAATTGGTTAGTATTTAAGATTCTTTGAACAGCTTTTTGCATTTGATTTTGTGATCTCTATTCAATTCTATTTCTTTTAAAAATGGAATATTGATTTTACCCTTTTTGAGATTAAAATCAAATCAAGTTAGCCCAGGTTAATTTATTCTAAAAATCACTTAGACCTAAGAACCCTTTCATATGTGAGTTTGGACATTGAATATCTACATCGAATTGGTTCTATCGGGCTTCATTAAAAGAAGAATCCTCAGATAATTACATTTCAAATTTCTGTATTTGGTTTGTAAGATTACCAGAAAATCTTTCATTTTTAGTTTTGACTAAGATAGCCAGAAAATCTCAGTAAGTGGGGTTTTTAATTATAGTAGCCCTTTGAAAATACAATTGTGAAGGTTTTGGGTGAACCTTGAAAAACCTATTTCATAGTGAAAGTCATATCCCGTGGGTGAGGATATTGGGAGTGGAGTAGTTGTGTGGCTATTTTCTGACAGTTGGTGTACACATAAGCGAACCACTATAATTGCTAGAGTTTTGGTGGATGGTTGAATGTGCCTAAGTGTGTGAATGTTATAATTTATTTTCTGCACATGTGGTGAATGAGTGTAATTTATTTTCTGCACATGTGGTGAATGTTGTAATAGTAGCATATATTTATTTCTGTTTTATTCTTTATTCTTCTGTATTGGTTTGGGACTTTGATACACAGATCGTTCTAGAAATCAGGTTGTCCTACCATAAGCCTTTGGTTTTTGGTATAAGGCTGTCCTTAGAACAACACCTGTATCAACCTCTCAATACTTGTGCATTTAAGGTTTCTATTCATTTTTACTATTTGGAATTGATAAGTGCCATCTTTATTTATTTATTTCTTATTCTGCATAGTCCTATTCACCCCCCCCCCTCTCTCTTAGGACTCTTATCTCAGCCTTTTTCAAGTGATATCAAAGCCTAATAGCTCGTTTTATTTTTGTTATTTGGATTAAATTCCTGAGCTAATCGATCTGAGCTTTTTAAGATGTCAAATTTTGATAGCCTCTCAATCACTAGGCCTCCACCATTTGATGGCTCCAATTATGCCTATTGGAAAGCCAGAATGAGGATCTTTTTAAAAGTCCATGGATGAGAGCGTGTGGTAAGCCACAGTGACCAATTGGACCCCTCCTACCACTGAAGTGACTGGTACAGATGGATCTATAACTGTAAAAGTCACACCTTACTTTTCTTGGACCGCTCTTTAGAAAAGTGAGAGTAGTGCCAATGCAAAGGCTTTAAATGCTATTAAGTGCGCACTATAACCTGATGAATTTAAGAGAATTATATCCTGTGATACTGTAAAGCAAGCCTGGGATATTTTGGAAATGATACATGAGTGTACAACAATTGTCAAGAAATCTAAAGTTCAAATCCTCACAACCAAATTTGAGAAAATACGTATGGAAGTGTAACGCCCTGAAAATCGGGGGTCGAGCATAAGCTTCACTCCCGAGTTCCAACGCATCACTTATGCAACAAAGATAATGATAATTAAATGTTGTCTATGTTAATGCTTTAAACATGAGTAGGATTACACCAAAACAGCATATCATACTCCAGAGACAGTTAAATTACGCAAGTGGAAGAACTATGATAGATATATAAAGTATATAAAATGGTGTAAGTCTCCAGAGTGTGAACATGTTACCAGGTTAAATAGATACATGTATATTTCTCAAAATAGACCAAAAATGAATATACATGTATGATTCAAAAAACAAATAGCAAGTGTAAGGGCATCTAATCAACATCCAGAAGTCCCCGTCGATCAGGCCACGACTCACATGAAGCCTGAAAACTGTATAAAAGAGAATGCATCTTCACCATCCTCATAGTCCAGCTCCACCTCGTAGGCATCGCCTCCACCTGCAACTAAGATAGGGTCTGGTTGGTGTGTATAACACCGTCCCATAATGTGGGAGTGAGTGATCAACTCAGTGGAACTATAAAGCAAAGGTTAACATGTTATCAATTCAGTCAAGCAGTAATGATAAAGAAATACAATCACACATCCTTAAGTACTCTGATTAATGCAAAAAAAAATGGTATGAATAAATGATGCATGCCCTCCCCTGCACTCCCTCTGCGATCTTCATCTCACGGTCACGCATGTCAGTCACCTCCTCAGTGCTTTATCCAACGCCAAAAGGCACATGCAATGCGGTGTATGAGCGTGATTACCAAGTTCTTATTAGTCCTTTTTCATACAGCAGGATTTGGAAACTAAAGTACCTCCCTTGTATCATTCACCTAAACAATGATCCATCTAGGGTTGTCAATCCTAGTTAATCTCATACGATAGGCAAGTTCAGGTCACTACCACCAATACGCTACCAACTAGCAGTCTATTTTCGAAGGCTCGTCGCCAACCCAACTGGGGACCACAGCTAGGCTGTGCCAAGGTAGGCCTATTTTGTACTTGAAGTCACTACAAAGGGCTCGTCACCTGATCAGTGTAGGCCGACAGCTCGAATACAGTGTCCCATACCACCTTATTCAGCTCACAAGTTTGGATTGCTCACTGGACACTACGGGGAGGCTCGTTGCCCTAGCGTATGCCGACAGCTCGACCACGGTGTCCTATACCACCATGTCTGGCTCATGAGTCTTAGCAGATCGAGGTACCAAGGTTAATGGGGTTTTCACTGGTGAGTTTGGTACATTAGGTTCAAGCAATGGCGTCCAAACATGGTGAACACACAATAGGCCAATCGGGTTACTTGACAAGCTCGAATGGTACGAGAGTACACTGAAGTAACTGACAAGGTACCACTGTCGACAACCATCGTACGACTCGGATTCATCGAACATATCTTATATGGTGAAATGACCTCAGCCACATAATCAAGGCCTGTTACCGATTACCTGGACTATATAATAGCCCCAGCCACATTCAATCACAACAAGTAATCACATGAGATAATCAAAGCAGTAATGAACAAGTGATTCAAATCCTCCGACTATTTGAGCATTTTCTGAAGTACAACATAACCATGAATCCACACATATGCATTCCATAAGTAAAACAATTAATATAAACAAATCTCATGGAGGAAATCATACACATTGTTGAAGCAGTTGAGAATCCTTTTACCAAGTGCTTACTCATACAAACATTTTTACAAACACTTAGACTACACATATCAACATACATGACGTATGCCGATTACAACGTGTATTAGGGCAAATCCTTTCACTAGGGAGTTGTCACGAATGCAACCATCATATACCCATGACAAGTTCATAGCAGGCAGGAATTTAAATTCCATACTCATTCAATCATTTCCACAAATACTTAGACTACACATTTCAACCTACAGGGTACAACTCAACTTTAAGCTATATTAGAACAAATCCTTTCATAAGGAGTTGTCGCATATACAACTATCACATAAACACTACAATTAATCATGGCAAACACAAATCCAAATTCCATACTTATACGATTATTTCAACAAACACATGGATTACCCTATATTCAACATAGTTCATATATAACTGAAAAGCGAAATAGACATCGCATTTTTCATGTGAAATGACACCCACGTCAGTCATAAATCATTAACCGACATTAAAAGCCTTGAAAACCATAACCTATACATTCATAGTCTTTGTATGAATTTTTTCGGGACGTTACAGGAAGAAAGTGAAACTTTCATGGACTTCTATACAAGATTGAATGACATTGTCAACTCTATGTGGGGTCTTGGTGATAGGATCCCAGAAAGTAAATTATGTGCAAAGATACTACGCTCATTGCCTGATCGGTTCAATTCAAAAGTGACCGCGATACAAGAACTTCATGATACGGATAATATGAGAGTAGAAGAGTTAGTTGGGTCTCTTTAAACCTATGAGTTAAATTTTAAGGCCCCTAAAGGTAAGTCAATGGCCCTTAAGTATTCGAAAATTATCTCTCATGAAAATAGTAATAATTCTGATTTAGAAACTTCTAAAGCTGATATGGCTCTTTTTGCCAAAAAGTTTTACAAGATTTTCAAAATTAAAAAGAGGGTTAATTTGTAAAAACCTATTGAAAAGAAAAGACCTAGATCTAAAACTTGAAAATCTCTAAAAGACAACCAATGGTATAACTGCCATGAATATGGGCATCTAGCAAACAAATGTCCTAAGAAGGACAAGTCTAAAAAAGAAAAGGTATGTTGGCTACATGGGATGAATCGTCCTGCTCTTAAGTCTCTTTTGAGTCAGAAGATTTTGAAACCAAGTCGGCTAATGATGTTAAAGCCCTAATGACTCTAGCCAAGTTCACTTTCTCAGATAATGATGTTTCAACTAGTGAAGAAAATCTGGGTAGTGACCATGAAAATGAAGAAGACCTTCAAGATGCTTATGATGCCCTATAAAGGGAAAGTTGCAAAATTATTGTAAAGTTAAAACTTCATAATGAAAAGTTTTCAAAACTAAAAGAGAATTTTGATAATCTAGTTTTAGAAAGATCACACTTTTCAGATTGCTTTGAAAAAACTGAGTGCGACTTAGATTTCAAAATGTCCCAAGTTGAAAACTTTAAATCTGAAAATGAAAAGTTAAAACTAGAAGTCTCTTCGCTTTTGAGTTTGAAGGACACATGGAGGTATACCCAAGGTGATCCTAAATTAGAAAAACTTTTATCTAGATCCTGAAAATGTGGTGATAGCTCTGGATTGGGCTATAATAAAAGTATTCCTCCCAAATATAAGAATACTTCACCTAAATTTGTTAAATCTTTTAACTCAAAAGGGAAAAGTCTGAATCAAAATAATTCTAAAAATACTAAAACATTTCAAACCTTAAAACCTAAAAGCAACCATATCAACTATAAAAATCAGAATCGTTATCCTTTAACTGAGAAAATTGCTGACTTTCTTAAGGAGCTCTTATAATCTAACTCAGTGGGTAGGACTTATAACAACTACAAACATAAGAAGACCAACTATACTCCTAAATCCAAAACTGTAATGAAATGGGTCCCTAAGGTTGCTTGTTTGGTTGTCCACACCACTTTCAAGGCTTCGAGCCATTCAAAATGGTACCTAGATAGTGGTTGCTCCAGACATATGACAGGTGATGAAGGTCTGTTCACCAGTCTTAAAGACATAACTGATGGTTTAGTCACATTCGGTGATGGTAGCAACTGCAAAATTGTTGGCCAAGGTACGGTTCAACTCTTTAACCTCCCTCTATTTGAGAATGTTTTATATGTAGAATGTTTAAAACAGAATCTTTTAAGCATCTCTCAAATATGCGATAATAATCATAGTATAAAATTTACTAACCAAGGGTGTGAAATTTTAAATAAGAATGGTTCTGTAATATTAACTGGTCACAGAACTTCTAAGAACTGCTACATAGTTAGTGATTCAAGCTCATCTAAGCTATCGTCTTACATGGTCCAAACCGATAAGACTGAATTATGGCATAAGCGCCTAAGACATGTACACTACCACAACTTGTATAGATTAAGCAAAAGAGAATTGGTAAGAAGTCTACCCAAAATAAAGAAAGTGGATAAAATATGTGGTGAATGCCAGATTAGTAAACAAACCAAAAGTACTCACAAAAAAGTGAACTTTAATGCCACATCTAAACCACTCGAACTTCTCCACATGGATCTCATTAGACCAACTAGAATGGAGAGTCTAGGTGGCAAGAAGTATATTCTGGTAATTGTAGATGACTTTACCAGGTATAATTGGGTAGTCTTCTTAAGAGAGAAATCAGAAACTCTTGACGAAGTAAAAAGGATACTTAAACGTATCCAAACTTAAAAAAGAATCACAAGTCACTAAGATCCATAGTGACCATGGTTCTGAGTTTGAAAATAGCAGTTTTGAGAAATTTTGCAGTGACCAGGGAATATCACATGAATATTCTACACCCAAAACACCACAACAAAATGGGATAGTGGAAAGGAAAAATAGAGTGCTTCAAGAAATAGCAAATGTAATGTTAAATAATATGAAGCTTCCTAAAAATCTTTAGGATAAAGCCATAAATACTACTTGTTATATAATTAACCACGTTTACACTAGAAAATTAAATAGTAAAATGGCTTATGAAATGTGGTTTGATAAGAAGCCTACTGTCAAATACTTTTGAGTTTTCGGCAGCAAGTGCTACATCTTGTATGACCGAGAAAATCTGGGTAAATTTGACACCAAAAGTGATGAAGGGATATTTTTAAGGTATGCTCTGAATAGTCGAGCATATCATGTTCTTAACAAGAGGATTGGTGTAATTCAAGATTCCATTAATGTGGTCATAGATAATCACTTGAATACACCTATCTCAAGTTTAGAAAATGATGAAGTCCTTTTATTTAATAAACCAGACTCTTCATCTAGTCAAAATAACACTGTACTGCGGACAGTTAAAGACCATCCATCTGATCAAATCCTTGGAAACCCTCTCACTAGTGTGTGCACTCATAAGCAACTAGAAAATATGTGCAACTACGTGTGTTTTTCATCTCAGATAAAACCGGCTAACATAAAAGAAGCCCTTACTGATGAAAACTGGATTGTAGCAATGCAAGAAGAGCTCAATCAATTTGTTAGAAATGATGTTTGGTACTTAGTTCCAAGACCAAAAGATAAACACATTATCGGAATAAAATGAATTTTTAAAAATAAGTCTGATAAACTTGGTAATATTATTAGAAACAAGGCTAGGCTGGTTGTACAAGGGTATACTCAAATTGAAGGCATTGATTATGATAAGACCTTTGCCCCAATAGCTTGTCTTGAATCAATCAGACTATTTATAACTATTGTGTGCTTAAAAAAATTTAAAATATATCAAATGGATGTAAAGAGTGCGTTCTTAAATGGTGATTTGCATGAAGAAGTGTATATTGAACAACCAAAGGGTTTTGAAGACCCTAAGCATGCTAATCATGTCTATCGCCTAAAAAAAGCACTCTATGGTTTGAAACAAGCTACCAAGGCATGGTACGAAAAGTTGACTAAGTTTCTACTAAGTCATAACTTTGTAATGGGGAGTGTAGATAAAACATTATTTGTTAAGGAACATAATGATCATATACTAATAGTACAAATCTATGTTGATGACATTATCTTTGGATCTACCTATGCTAACATGACTGTTGAATTTGCAGATCTTATGAAATCTAAATTTGAAATGAGCATGGTTGGAGAACTAAACTATTTCCTAGGGTCGCAAGACAAACGGCTCCCTGACGATTTCTTTATCTCTCAGACAAAATATGATCTGAACTTAGTTTAAAAGTTTGGATTTGAGAGTGAAAGTGCCCTGGTTTGTCAAGTTACATGAGTGTTGAGTCAGATTGTCTACAGAACCTAATAGGAAGATCAATTCAACTGTCTGCTTCAACCAGATGTGTGTAAGCTCGCCACAGGTAAACCTATAGCCTCACATCCCATAACCCAAAAACACCAGGTGAATAAAACTCTTAAAAACAAAATAGAAATCATAGGGTTTTAAGGTGAGAGAGCTTTTTTTTTTTAAAATAGGAAAATCTCTAAGTTTTTCTCGCCTTATTGATCTTATCAAAACACCCTCGATATGATCGACCTGCTCTATCGATGTCCTCGATACCTTAACGATATTATCGATGTGAGGACCAAAAGTGTCCAGCAACTAAATATTCATCTGGACGGATTTATCGATGTATCGATACACTTATCGATAACATCGATATAAGAACTAAAAATGTCTAGCAACTTCACAATATATCTGGACGAATTATCGATGTATCGATACACCTATCAATAGCATTGATATTCAAATCTCGAGTCCATCGAAAATGGCTAGATAAGATCAACAGGCAGATTTTCGGCGCCCCTTTTTTTAATGAAAATCTCAAATTCCTTCGATATATCGATGCTCTTCCGATATGATCTGAAATCAAATATCGATAACATCGGAAGTCCATCGATGATATCGATTATGGACGCGCATTTCCTACAGCAGATATTTCAGGTTGTTTTTAACTATGATCGAGGGCCCTTCGATAGAATCGATATTTAAATATTGATGATATTAGCACCAGGTTGATTGCATCGAACAAGGTCATAAACCGTCCAGCAAGCTTAAAGACAAATCCGCTGGATTTATTGATGCCTCGACTCTGATCTCGATATCATCGACATTCAAATTCTGATGATCTCGATGGTTCCCCAATCATTCATGAAAACCTAAAATATTTCAAAGTCAAGTCTCTCTCATTTTTCAAGTGTCGATGGATCTAACCTGTCATCGATGGAATCGGAGTTCAAAATCCGATAACATCGACAATTATTTCGATTCATCGACCAATTGGCAAAAGTTTCAAAAGCGTATGACATTGAGTTCAAGTCATCGAGCAGACCATCGATGCTATCGAGAGTATACGCTCGATGATATCGAACTCTGTCATAAATGTAACCGTTTTATATCCGTTGGAACTTTTTGCCTATATATAGAGGACTTGTCTTTTGTTGCTGTGAGAGAAAGAAGAGAGAACTTTTGAGTATTTCAACTTATATCTTATATCCAAAGCCCTTTCTCTCAAGGGAGATCATCATCCAATCCACCCTCATCATTGACATTCAATAGAGTGAATTAGAGAATGAACTTTCGCATTCAAGGATCCTCCAGCTACTACCTTAATGCAAATCATTAAGCTGGGATGCCTTGAATGCATAAGATTGGAATCGCTCTATCTTCCTGATAGGAAAATATTTTGAGAGTAGGATTCCATCTTCACCTTGACCCAACCCGAAGCTGAGTATTGGTATATCATTTTGTGTAGCGAATCAAGGGAACAGAAGACTCTTCATCAACAAGGAGGAGGAGATCTTCGGCATTGTGTTAAACGGGACTCATCAGCTTATTTGTAAGTATCCAGAGTCCAAGAGGACACTTGTGATCATTCCTTTCTAGGATTGGGTCTTAAGTGGTTCTCACCCTTTGAAGTCCTCAAGGAGGCCTCCGGCAGGAGTGTACGTGGTGGGTGCGTTATGTGGACCCTTGCTCTGTGGAGATCATAAACATCTGGTTAGGAGTGAACCAGTAAAACTTTAGGTTTTAGGTGAACTGGGTAAAACCTTAGGGTTTAAGGTCAACCGTGTAAAAACCTCCAGTAGGGTCTTATGGAAGATCCTTGGCCAGTGTGCCTAAAAGTGGGTGCGTTGTATTGACCCTTGCTCGTGAGAACATAAACAGTCAGCCTCAGTGTAGGTTGTAAAGGTTGAAGGTGAACCTTATGTAAAACCTTAGGTTAGAGGTGAACCATTGTTAAACCTCCTTAGTGAAATCCGGTACACTCAAGGGTTGAGTGCGGTTACCGGGAGTGGAGTAGACTCATCATCGAACCACTATAAAAATGACTGTGTTTGTGATTGTTATTCTTATGATTGTGTGATTTGCATTAATACTTCCATATATGAACATTTGATCACACCACACACACTTACACAGTCATATCCATCATAAGTTAGCTTGCATACTGCTTATCTCTATAATAGTTTGTGATTGGATCCTCTACCAAGCTTGGAAGCCAGTAGAGTTACATTTGAGTAATCCTGATAACTGCATGATCACAATATTAGTGAAGTAGGATTTTTAAATAAATTATAAAAACTTTAAAAAAGTCCTATTCACCCCCCTCTAGGACATATTAGCATATTCCTTCTTCAACTAGTACGGTCTTTATCGTCATTTCAATTGGTATCAGAGCGGGTCTCTCTTTAAGGGCTTCACTGCCTAGAGAGTGATCTTGACTGAAGTTGGAAATATGGCCAAAGGAGAGGGCTCATTAGTCACTAGACCTCCAGTATTTGAGCTCAAACTATGCATACTAGAATGCTAGGATGCACTACTTTCTGAGATCTTTGGATCATGACGTTTGGGACATAATTGAAAGTGGATATGTGCCACCAACTGAACAAATCATACTTGATAGTCGCACAACAATCACAAAGCCCAAACCAAAAGAAAAGTGGATAACATTTGACAAAGAAAGGCAAACATCTGAAGCCAAGGCTATGAATGTTATCTATTGTGCCGTGTCCCAGGATATATTCAATCAGATAAGTATGTGTGGGACATCCAAGGAAGCATGGGATTTATTAAAAACAACCCATGAAAGCACAAGCACTGTGAAGCGATCCAAACTTCAACTCCTGACTTCACAGTTCGAAAGTCTCAGAATGGAAGAGCATGAGACATTTATGGAGTTTTTCATAAAGTTAAATATAATTTGCAACTCCATGGGTGGATTGGGAGAGAAAGTTATGGTACCGAAAATTTGTAGAAAAATTTTAAGATCCCTACCGGAACGATTTAATCCCAAGGTTACAACAATTAAGGAGTGTAGGAACATAGATGAAATGAAAGTAAAAGAACTGGTAGGTTCTCTACAAACTTTTGAACTACACTTCAAATAATCCCAAAAATCCAAAAACACTGTCCTAAAAACTTCAAAGAAAATAATTCATGAAGATAGTGAAAGTGAAAAGGAAGATGAAGATGACGAAGTGGCCTTGCTGGCACAAAAATTTAGAAGATTCTTTTAGAAGAATAGTGGTCGTCCTTCTAGAGGGAGAAAGGTGAACTATAAAACTTCTGCAGGCAAATTTTGTAAAAGAACCAAAGAACCATAATGCTACGCCTGTCATGAGTATGGACACCTGTCAACTGAATGCCCAAATAGAAAAACTAAGGGCAAGGCTATGGCTGCCACATGGGATGATACTGAGGAGTCAAATTCAGAATCTAGTGACTAAGAAAGCGATGGAGATCAGAAATCATTGAAAATACTCATGGTCTCCACTGCTTCAATCATTCCCACTGAATCTGAGAACAAGAAAGAATAGCTAGCCACCGAATCATTTTCATCTGACAATGAGGGAACTGAAGAAGAAGAAGAAGAAGAAGAAGAAAAGGACAAGCTATAAGATGCTTACAATCAACTATACATATCCATAACATCAAAGTGGTCAAAAGACTTGGAATATCTGAGAATATATTGGAATTGCTGCATAAAGATTTGGATAAAACTCTAAAAATTAATACACATCTAATTAATGACTTACAGTAATATCACTCTGACAATGATAGACTTGAGAGAGTTAACTCCTTTCTTAAATCCGAGTCCAAGAAATTGAACAGACAGGTTGAGATCTTAAAAGACAAAAATATGCTGCTTCAAAATGAAAATCATACACCCCTGTGTGATCTAGAAGAGTCCAGAAAGACTGCCAAGCAAAACTGTAAGTTTTCCCAAAGTGACGAAAAGCTAGAAAAACTATTGGGAATGGGAAGACCTGGAAAGGACTAAATGGCTTAAGATATGAGAAAGGCAGAGCTATAACTGGGTATGGAAAACAAATGCTTGAAAACTCTAATGCCTCCAATAGCAACACAAAGACTAATCAAGTAGTTGAATCAGATAAGAAAATTAAATTTACTACAAGTAAGATCCCTGTCACAAAATGGATAATTAAAGAAAAGAAGAACTGTCTTGCTACTCACTCAAATCACTTAACAGGCAATGACACTAAGTGGTACCTTGACAGTGATTGTTCAAGACATGTAATAGGTGACATGTCCCTTCTTTCTAAATATGAGAATCTTCATAATGGGATAGTCACCTACGGTGATGGAACCACTGCTACAGTAATTGGACAGGGAATCATGAAAGGAATACAGTTACTTGAAAATGAAAAAGCTTTCTACATAAAAGGTCTGACACAATCTCCAAAGCATATCTCAAATCTGTGATAATGGGCATGTGGTCAAATTTAACAGACAAGAATGCAAAATCCTAAACCAATCAGGAAAATCAGTAACGAAGGGTCATTACACAAGTAACCACTGCTACATTATCAGAGGCATAGAAAGGACTGATGCTTAGAAGTACTAAGCAAAGAAGGACAAGTCCAGATCATGCATCTAGATCTGGATATTTGCTGAAATGATGTAATTTTGTTGAGCGTCAAATGATATATCTGAGGTTCCTCACCTCAATCTTTTGTATATAAACATTCAAATGTTTATAATTTTTTATGTGTACAGTAATTGTACATAATTTTAATGAGTATGCTATTGATTCACAGAAATATTAGAGAGTATACTTGAAGGGTCGAAAAAGAAAAATATTCCTCTTCGATATGCCTATCGATCTGTCATTCCCGATTAATTGATCATGGGTCGATATCATCGACATCTCTTCAGAATGTGGAAAGTCACATGATCGGGACTACTATCAAAGCAATTGCCGATAACATCGGATGGGGATCATCGATATAATTGAAAGTAAGTTCGATAAAATTGAAGACTCCCGCCCGATAAAAAGCAATCAAGCAGAAAGATCTTATTTCTCTAAAAAAATTTCTGCTTTACTCTCTACTTGAATCCTCAGCCAGAAGACCATCGGCAGGTCCCAGAAGCTTCAAAAGAAACAGATATTACCTTTCCATTTCTTCCACTCCAGAGTCTAATCTCACTTTCGGTTGGGTATTTTCCGTTCTTTTGATTGACCTTCCTTATCTTTTCCTGTCTCTTACACTGAAAAATCATAAACAAAGGAAAAGGTAAGTCTCTTTCTCAGTCTTCAAAAGGAAAAGCGAAACAACCCAGTTTGCATCAACTCACTCCATCGGTGAGACATCCAGCCACTGTTGTTGAACTCCTGCTTCTTAACAGTGTCATCGAGTCTTTTGGTGTAGACCTCCTTCTAGAAGTAATTAGATGGCAAAATATTCTGAATCTTGGTGGTACTTATCAAATTGGAGTGATCCATGACTTCCTTAGTAAAAGTCATGTTATTTGTGATGATCCAAGCACATCACTCCCATCACCTTGAGTCACCTTTTAGATCTCCAAGTCACTAGCATTCCTGTTACCAGTTGGAATCTAAATGGTCTTGGTGTTTGGGGCGAGCTAACTCGTGCACTATGTCAGGGAACTACTATTTCTCGGAACGATGATAATTCCCTTTATATTAATCATCTTGAACCCACTTTTAAAATCCTTCATGACATTTTTTGGTCCAATGTCTATCCTTGTGATGTGAATGGTAATCATCTGTCTCCCTTTGTGTTAAATGTGTTGTATGATGTGTACCAGGAAGTTCAGGTGTGTCTCCCAACACTTCTTCTTAAGCAACTAATTCGGGTCATCCAAGGCAATTATCAGGATACACTAGCTTTTCTTGTACTCATCTGTAAATTAGCCCATCATGTTGGTATTTCTGCCTCATCTGATAGAGTCTATCACAAATTGCCAATCTCATCACCTTGAACATCACCTACTGAACGGTATGACAAGCATAAAGGAGCGACTTCATAATTGTGAGAGACGTCTCACCGTGATTTAAGAAAAAGTCGATTCTCTCCAACAAATAGATCAGCAAGTAGTTGACTTACTCACATGTGGTGATTCGCGAAGACTGTAGAAGCTAATTGTGCTAGTTGTATATCATTTTTTTTGGTATCTGTGCGTGGGCTTAGTGTTTTTGCTGGGATAACTATTAATTTGCTACCAATCTTGGGCAGTCTATTTTGGATAGTTGGATAACTTTGGTTTCATTTTGAATATGGCTGAATAGAATTCATATCTTTAATGCCATGATTATATCTTGAGTTCCCCTGGTTTATCAAGTTTCTGTTATGGATTGCATATGATTAAAAACTGTTATATAATTACTCTAAAATGCATCCATAGGTTCTGAAATTGATGCTTGCTTAAATAGTATTAACTGTTAGACATCAATGTTCTGCTTCTACCTGATTAGTTCTCCCAAGTATTCCAAGCTTCAATCAATATCACCTGAGATATCTTTGTCAATGAATGACAAAAAGGGGGAGAACATTTACAAACACCCCGAATGAAAATTGTGTATCTGTTAGATGTTGTTACAGGTGTTAGGAGGAGTAGCCGCAACAAGTAAGGGGGAGTTGGAGTTTACAAGTCAGGGGGAGTAGCTACTAGTTGTGTACATGGGGTAGAAATTATAAAATTGTATAAAAGCATATACACACAATTTAGGGTGTGTTTGTCTAGAGAATTCTAGGGTGTTTTGGGGATTTTGTCACGTAATTGACAAAGGGGGAGATTGAAAGTGCCCTAGTTTGTCAAGTTACGTGAGTGTTGAGTCAGATTGTCTACAAAGCCTTATAGGAAGATCAATTCAAGCGTCTGCTTCAACCGGATGTGTGCAAGCTCGCCACAGGTAAACCTAAAGCCTCACATCTCATAACCCAAAATACCAAGTGAATAAAACTCTTAAAAATAAGATAGAAATCATAGGGTTTTAAGGTGAGAAAGTTTTTTTTCAAAATAAGAAAATCTCTAAGTTTTTCTCGCCTTGTCGATCTTATCGGAACACCCTCGATATGATCGACCTACTCTGTTGATGTCCTCGATACCTTAGCGATATTATCGATGTGAGGACCAAAAGTGTCCAGCAACTAAATATTCATCTGGACGGATTTATCGATGTATCGATACACCTATCGATATCATCGATAAAAGAACTAAAAATGTTTAGCAACTTCACAATATATCTGGACGAATTATCGATGTATCGATACACCTATCAATAGCATCGATATTCAAATTTGAGTCCATCGAAAATGGCTCGATAAGATTGACAGGCAGATTTTCGGAGCCCCTATTTTTTAATGAAAATCTCAAATTCCTTCGATATATCGATGCTCTTCCGATATGATCTGAAATCAAATATCGATAACATCGGAAGTCCATCGATGATATTGATTATGGACGCGCATTTCCTATAGCAGATATTTTAGGTTGTTTTTAACTATGATCGAGGGCCCTTCGATAGAATCGATATTCAAATATCGTTGATATCAGCACCAGGTCGATTGCATCGAACAAAGTCATAAATCGTCTAGCAAGCTTAAAGACAAATTCGCTGGATTTATCGATGCCTCGACTCTGATCTCGATATCATCGACATTCAAATTCCGATGATCTCGACAGTTCCCCGATCATTCATGAAAACCTAAAATATTTCAAAGTCAAGTCTCTCTCATTTTTCAAGTGTTGATGGATCGAACCTATCATTGATGGAATCGGAGTTCGAAATCTGATGACATCGACAATTGTTTCGATTCATCGATCAATTGGCAAAAGTTTCAAAAGTGTATGACATTGAGTTCAAGTCATCGACCAGACCATCGATGCTATCAAGAGTATATGCTCGATGATATCGAACCTGCTCGATGATATCGAACTCTGCCATAAATGTAACCGTTTTATATCTGTTAGAACTTTTTGCCTATATATAGAGGACTTGTCTTTTGTTGCTGTGAGAGAAAGGAGAGAGAGCTTTTGAGTGTTTCAACTTATATCTTATATCTAAAGCTCTTTCTCTCAAGGGAGATCATCCTCCAATCCATCCTCATCATTGACACTCAATAGAGTGAATTGGGGAATGAACTTTCACATTCAAGGATCCTCCAGCTTCTACCTTAATGGCAAATCATTAAGCTGGGATGCCTTGAATGCATAAGATTGGAATCGCTTTATCTTCCTGATAGGAAAATATTTTGAGAGTAGGATTCCATCTTCACCTTGACCCAACCCGAAGTCGAGTATTGGTATATCGTTTTATGTTGCAGATCAAGGGAGCAGAAAACTCTTCATCAACAAGGAGGAGGAGATCTTCGGCATTATGCTAAATGGGACTCATCAGGTTATTTGTAAGTATCCAGAGTCCAAGGGGACACTTGTGATCATTCCTTTCTAGGATTGGGTCTTAAGTGGTTCTCACCCTTTAAAGTCCTCAAGGAGGCATCCAGCGGGAGTGTACGTGGTGGGTGCGTTATGTGGACCCTTGCTCTGTGGAGAGCAGAAACATCTAGTTAGGAGTGAACCAATAAAAATTTGGGTTTAAGGTGAACTGGGTAAAACCTTAGGGTTTGAGGTCAACTGTGTAGAAACCTCCAATAGGGTCTTATGGAAGATCCTTGGCCAATGTGCCTAAAAGTGGATGCGTTGTGTTGACCCTTGCTCGTGAGAGCATAAACAGTAAGCCTCAGTGTAGGTTGTAAAGCTTAAAGGTGAACCTTACTTAAAACCTTAGGTTAGAGGTGAACCATTATGAAACCTCCTTAGTGAAATCTGGTACACTCAAGGGTTGAGTGCGGTTACTGGGAGTGGAGTAGACTCATCGTCGAACCACTATGAAAATGACTGTGTTTGTGATTGTTATTCTTATACTTGTGTGATTTGCATTAATACTTCCATATCTGAACATTTGATCACACCACACACACTTACACAGTCATATCCATCATAAGCTAGCTTACATACTGCTTATCTCTATAATAGTTTGTGACCGGATCCTCTACCGGGCTTGGAAGCCAGTAGAGTTACATTTGAGTAATCCTGATAACTACATAATCACAGGATTAGTGAAGTACAATTTTTAAATAAATCATAAAAACTTTTAAAAAAGTCCTATTCACCCCCTCTAGGACATATTGGCATATTTCTTCTTCAACTAGTGCGGTCTTTATCGCCATTTCAGAGAGTGGAAAAAATTTTGATACTCCAATGAGTACTACTCTAAAACTCTCTAAGGATTCAACAGGTAAGAGTGTGGATCCTAAGTTGTATCGCAGTATGATAGGTAGTTTACTTTATTTAACTGCAAGCCAACCTGATATTGCTTTTAGCGTAGGAATTTGTGTTAGATATCAGTCGAACCCTAAAGAGTCACACCTGATTGTTGTTAAGTGCATTTTGCAATATGTCGTTGTTCAGCTAATCTTGGTCTCTGGTATCCACATGATAGTAGTGTTCAATTAGCTGGTTACACAGATGCTAATTGGGCTGGTAACATTGATGATCGTGAATCGACCAGCGGTGGTTATTTTTATGTCGGGAACTGTTTAGTTTGTTGATTAAGTAAGAAACAAAGTTCTGTATTGCTCTCCACAGTTGATGCTGAATATATTGCTGCTGGTAATGCATGCACTCAACTTGTGTGGAAGAAAAGAATGTTAAGTGATTATGGAATTGCACAAGAATCTATGGTTTTATATTGTGACAATTCAAGCACAATTAATATTTCTAAAAATCCAATTCAGCATTCGCGAACCAAGCATGTTGACATTAGATATCATTATATTCATGAAATGATAATTTCATTGGAATATATTCGGACCGAGAATCAACTTGTAGACATATTCACAAAACCGCTCGACAAAAACAGGTTTGCAAAATTGAAATTTGATCTTGGTATGTGCAATATAAACTAATGATTTGTGCCTATTTGTATCATAGTGTATATATTTATTATTTTAAAATTTTTTAAAATTCAAAAAGATGTAAAATTACAATTTTTTAGTGGTGCACGACTAGCCGAGTACACACTCGACCAGTTGTGGCTTGATCAGTCGAGTATATACATGATCAGTCGTGGGTCTCGGGTTTTACCTTCTATTTGGAGAAAAACACCTTTTTCTTCACTTTGTTCTTCTTCTCCAACAAGCCCTATCACTACCGGTTGAACCCATCTTCGATTCCTCTTCGGTTAGTACTTCATTTTCAATTTTCTTGTAGATTTGAGTTCTTTGATCTTCCATTTCCTTAATTTTATTGTTTATTTCAAGGTTTATAGTGGTTTGTTGGAATTTTTAGTTAAAAATCTGATTATCTTGAAACCCTTCTTTCCTCTCTTGCATTCCTTATATTCCTTATTTTTCTTGCTGGAATGGAGAGTAAATATAAGAAGAAAGGATCTCATGGTCCCTCATCTTCTCGTTCCGCTCCTATCACAGTGTGCCATCTTCAGTCACCCGAAGAAGATCCTAAGTATGTGTGGGATATTCTCTTACGAAACATGATAGTTGAACGGATAATTAACACTGATCACTTGGCACCATTTGACATTGTTCCTCTCCTTTAATTTATAGGATGGGATAACATTTTACATTGGGGAGTCCAGCATATCATTCCATTGTGTAGGTCATATATGCTTGCATAACTGACTTCTCTTCTGAGAATCTAATGTTTACAATTACGATTAGAGAAGGTCCAATTGATGTGGACCGTCACCTAATTTCTGGATTAATGGATCTTCCAGTCAATGATGACGGTATTCCCATTAATACTCTTGTAGCAAAACCTTCTGAATCTGAGAAAAGATTACTCACTAGATTTCTATGCAACATGAATGTGGAATAGAGTTCTGGGAATGCGCTCGCTTCCAAGTTTATGTTATCCAGATACAGGGTTCTCCATCATATATTCATTTCTAATGTCTATCCTAGATCTGGTAACAAAACTGAGCTCACTACTTTCATGGCTCGTATTCTTCATTCTATTGTTACTGGTGTCTCTTTATGTCTTCCATCACTTATCTGTTACATCATTATTTAGTTCCATCTTCATCTAGGTCATAGTGATATACCTTTTGCCTATCTTATGACTATATTAGCCACCCATAATCTTGTGGCTATGCCTATTGAAAAAGCTCCTATTAACCATCTACCATTCAATAACTTAAACATAAATAAGATGAATTTGAGGTTGGCTCCAGGCCAAGTTGATGCAAGTGTTGGAGGAGCAGCTGAAGCAACTGAAGAGGAGGATGCTTTTCCTCCAAATGATGTTAATATGGATGACATATTTGATGAGATTAAATCAGACTCTACAACTGATCCTGATTTTCAGCTGTCTGATTTTGATGAACGTTTACGTTCCCTTGAGGAAAAGGTAGAGGGTATGCATGTGTCCCAAGAAACTCAATTTAAATACATGCGCAAATATCTGAGGCGCATTAATAAGGGACTACATCAAATAGATCCTTTCATACCAGCTCCTTCCTCTGGTTCAAATTAGTGTTGAATTTCTTATCTATAATAACTTTTATTCTTCGATTTCTCTTGACTCTATATGCTTCGACATGTTTTCTTGTTATTAAGGACATGATTGAATGGTTATCATGACAATATTTATTTTATCTTGAACTTACTTTTTACTCACATTACTTGTTGCTCTTATTTCCTCCATCATCGTTTATAGGTTCTTTCCTTTGTCATATTGTGACAAAAAGGGGGAGAATTTGTGTTAATATGCCTATTTCATAATGATATTGGATTTTATAGAGTGGATGTTAATAATGTGGAGAAGTGGTTAGGTAGCAAAAAAATTTAATTTCTTCTCCTCTTGGATTCTATGGAGTAATGTATTAAGGGGGAGTATTGGTTTGTTGCTTTTTGCTGACTAGTTTTTAACTAGGGCATGATTCTTTGTTGTACATGTATGATACATGATTCTTTACTGTGCGTATTATGCATATTTTTATTTATTTGGTTTTGTCACGAATTTGACAAAGGGGGAGATTGTAAATTCTATCTTATCTTGTTCCTAGGTTTGTCAAATTTTGTAGTGTTAAAACCTTTTGGAATCTGTATCTTGTATAGCTATTACTATAAGATCAACTTCATGTCATCCTTGCCTACATTCAAGTACAAGATCAAGAAATTCAAGTACAAGTGCAAGAAGTTCAAATTCAAGTTCAAGTACAAGATTAAGAGACTCAAGAACAACATCAAGAAGTTCAAGTACTAGATCAAGTCTTCAAGCTTCAAGTACATCAAGAGAATGATATGTGATGATTCCATCTCACAAATAAGGTTTGTTTGACCTTAAATTGAGCTTAGGATAGGTCATACAATTTTCATTTATATCATAGGACATTTGATAATTTTATAGGTCATATTTCAACTAGTAGTAATCATGGTTCGACTAGTTCAAGTACTGGCTCGATCAGTCTAAGACTTTTCTCGACTAGTCCAAGGTTTGTTGTGAATTTTCAGAACTTCTGTTGGACCCTCGACCAATCCTGGAGACTGATTGACTAGTCGAGCAGGCTCGACTCAAAGTCCAGAAACATTTCTGAGTCCCACTCGACCAGTCGAGTAGCAATCCTATCAAAATTTTTGAAATGTTGTTAGTTCGACCAGTCGAACCGACCACTGGGCTAGTCGAGTGAACGGTATTTTTTCCTATAAATTGAGGACGATTTTCAGAGTTTTTCAATTCACTCCAAGATATTCAAGTCTCAACTCTGAAAAAACTTGTCCCCACATTCAAGAAGCTAATTGGCTAGTATTTAAGATTCTTTTAATAGTTTTTTGCATTTGATTTTGTGATCTCTATTCAATTCTATTTCTTTTGAAAATGGAATATTGATTTTATCCTTTTTGATATCAAAATCAAATCAAGCTAGCCCAGGTTAATTTATTCTAAAAATCGCTTAAACCTAAGAACCTTTTCATATATGAGTTTGGATGTTGAATATCTACATTGAACATCTACATCGAATTGGTTCTACCGGGCTTCATCAGATGAAGAATCCTCAAATAAGTACATTTTAATATTCTGTATTTGGTTTGTAAGATTGCCAGAAAATCTTTCATTTTTTGTTTTGATTAAGATAGCAAGAAAATCTCAGTGAGTGGGGTTTTTAATTGTGATAGCCCTTTGAAAACACAATTGTGAAGGTTTTGGGTGAACCTTGGAAAACCTATTTCATAGTGAAAGCCAATATCCCGTGGGTGAGGATATTGGGAGTGGAGTAGTTGTGTGGCTGTTTTCTAACAATTGGTATACACATAAGCGAACCACTATAATTGCTGGAGTTGCAGTGGATGGTTGAATGTGCCTAAGTGTGTGAATGTTGTAATTTATTTTCTTCACATGTGGTGAATGTTGTAATAGAAGTAGATATTTATTTCTATTTTATTTTTTTTCCTCTGTATTGGTTTGGGACTTTGATACACAAACCATTCTAGAAATCAGGTTGTCCTACCATAAGCCTTTGGTTTTTGATATAAGGTTGTCCTTAGAACAACATTTGTATCAACCTCACAATACTTGTGCATTTGAGGTTTCTATTAATTTCTGCTATTTGGAATTGATAAGTGCTATCTTTATTTCTTTCTTTCTTATTCCGCATTAAAAAATTTAATTTGGCATAGTCCTATTCACCCCCCCCCCCCCTTAGGACTCTTAGCTCGGTACTTTTAAAGTTTAACCAACAATTCAACAATATTTGGGGAAATTGAGTGCATACACTCTAATTTAACATGCAGGTCAGCATTTCACACATTCAAGGATGTTCAGGGCCTAAACCCCTTTCCACATTTCGGGGAAATTTTAAGTTTACAATCCCAAATTAAGCAATTCAAAAAAATCTACTAACATGCAGGGAAAATACATCATGCACATTTACTAAAATCTATGCTAGGGACATTAATCGGTCATCTAAAGGTAATGGTCTGCACTTATTGTTGAAGGGAAGCATTTGTGATCGTCCTAACGTCACCAGGTCCGCAAACTCGACATGCTAGGGCCCTGCATTGCATGAAAATTGTGGTAAGGTGCATGCATGTGGCTGGGCTAAGGAAAGGTAGATTGGAGTTCGAATCTCACCTTAGATCAGACGTAGCATGCTTCTATGGCAATCAGGTCAGAATTCCCACCAATTTAGAAGTGTGGGTGTGGGGAATTTTGATCCCTAAGCACCACATGTACCACACATTCACACACACACACACACACACACTCTCTCTCTCTCTCTCTCTCTCTCTCTCTCTCTCTCTTCCAGATTTCAGCTGCTAAAAATGGTGAAAATGAGAGGGGTTTGGGCATTAAATAACTAGAAATTAAGTCATTTGGCCCTGTGTTTCACTAAATGCCTCCAATGGCCTTGTGAGGCCCATATCTAGCTATTAGGGCCATCCTGATGGCCCCCTAGCCCATCTTATTCATAGGATGAGTGCCCAATGATCCGATAAAGGGTTATGCAAAGTTTGATGGCAAACGGATGTGAGGTTTTGTCACAATGGTCCAATTTGCGATCTACGGTCACCGTTTCTCGATCAGGGGTCAGATTTAGTGGATGAGTATTGGGAAATATCTTCAACCTATGGGGTAAATTTAGGTGGAATACGATGGCTGAGATGTCCTAATTTATTGTCCTAAGTGACAGGGCCATTTGTTTTAAGATTCAGACTTTTAGTCAATGCTTGGGAGAGTTGCATTTTACAAGTGCCAACTGGATGGTGCAAATCATCTATTTTCAGGTGTCATTTGAGCTCATTTCTCACAATGGACCACAAGCCCAGTGAGATGGATGTTACTCTATAATTTCAGAACTAGCGGCCCACTAACAAGCGATCTAGAGCTTGTTCGGGTAATAGGGGTACTTCTGGAATAAATTGGGTAGAGAAATTTCTTAGGCGTAGTGGTTGAGGCATGGATTAACTAAGTTCATGGTATGTCCTATTCAAAAATAACGAAAATGGTGATTCGGTCATGATCACTCTAAATCGTCGGTTTTAGGCTAAAAGAGTAATTGAATTGATTTGGTTTATTAATTAATGTTCGACCCATAGCTGGCTTGAGTATGAGTAGATCTCTAATTAAGTTATGGTAGTTTGATTAGTCGGTGACAGGTCGGATAGATTTGGGCCCTATGTGAACAAAACATACGGCTAAACTCAATGTTTAAGTGATCAGTTGGATTCATTGGTTTTATACGGTGGATCAATCTTATTAATACGGTTCTTTATTGGTACCAGCCGCGTATAAGCCCATCTCGAGTGTCAACAGTCAATAAGTGATGACGAGGCTAGTTATAAAAAAGAAAATTTTAAAGATTTTTGGTAATTCAAAATAGTCAAAATTTGGGGTGTTACAATCTTCCCCCTTAAAAATAATTTCGTCCTCGAAATTTCCTAATGTAAATAGGTAAAGGTATTTTAATTTTGTGCGCCTATGTTTCATTGATTTCACGTTCATGTGCATGGTAAGGTGCATACTATCTATGCTAGTCTGGCTTATTGTAGTCTACCCCCCCTCCCTTAAAACTTTTTCACCATGATGGTTAACTTTTTTTTAAAGGTTTGGATTCATGACGACGATTCCCCTCTATCTAGAATAAAAATATATGGTTTCAATCTTCGACCAACACGGAGAGACGGTTGTAGTGGGCTTGAACTCAATACATCTATCATGTATTTGACCAGAGTAGAAGACTCATTATATCCCTTCTTAGTCCTAATGGATCCCGATCTTCTGCTCGGTCAAAGTAGTGAGTTTATTGGTAGTTGCTCAGGATTGAGAATTGAGTCAAGCCATAAATCCTTCGCAGGTGTATAGCTTCGTAATTTCGTAGTCCGATCAATCTAAATGTTTAGGGAATGCCCATCATTGGAAAGTTTAAATCTCCTATTTACAAGGTGGTCCTTTGGGTCTTGGTCCAAGAGAGTTCTTATTTTAATTTATGTCCAAAGTAAGGGTTAATAAATCTCTTAATATGCCTATGGTCAAAGATCATCCCAAAAAGGGTTTCTAATGGCATAAAATTTTATAAGAAAATTGTCATTTCGATCTTATGGCTAGTGGGTTATGAGCAACTGTACTTCAATCTCGTTAACTTCGGGAGGGAAGGAAGAGTCAAGAGTTCTAAGATATTCTAGAGGTTTGGAGTGCTAATAACGTTAATAAGGATGTAGAAAAGGAAAGATGAAGAATATCGTCTTCTCGATGTCGTTTGAACCTTGAGTCCATAAGAGAATAAGATAACTTAGAATATTTTACTTTAGTCCACCTCTAATAGGTGCTTACAGAGTATTGAACTATGAAACTCAATCCTACTCAAGGGTCCTAACTTAATTACACCAAAACAACTTAAACAAAAATATATGTATATATATATAATCAAATTTAATCATGGGACAATTCCTAGTACACTTATAAATAATTCCTAAATAGACACCAAATACTAAACTCTAACATGAAAAGACATGACTAGTCTAGTGGCAACTTGAAGTGGTAGAAATTTTTGGTTTCAACACTTCTATTATTTGTAATATATTTGTCACCTTCAGTTTCCATATTATTTTTATAATTTTTATAGTAATCCATTGTTAAGATTACTTTTATTTCACAAAATTTCGTTTTATTTGAAGTTCCATAAAAATTATAAAAATTATAAAGTATTAGTTGTCCAAAGCCAACAAACTTCCGTTTGTTTCTAAAATGCCCCTACTGCTTGTAATGTTTTTTTTTCATACTTAAAGTAACTAAATTATTTTAAAAATTTTTATAGTGAGTTATCAATAAGTTTAGTCTCATATTATTAAATTTTATCTCATTTTGAGTTGTAGAAAAATTATTAAAATTCTATAAGTGACAGTTGTCTGAAACTAACAATTTCTTATATGATTACAAAATGTCTCTATTTCTTGTAACGTTTCTTATACTGTTAGTTCTTGAATTATTTTTAAAATGTTTATTATGATTTATCATTAAGTTAAAATCCTTTCCACAAAATTTCATCTCATTTAGAGTTGTAGATAAATTATTAAAATTCTAAAAGTAACAACTGTCTGAAATAGATGATTTTTGGATAGTTGTCAAATCATCCTAAATTGAACTATATTATATTTTATTTATTTATTTTTATATGAAATTAGACTTTTCAAACTTCAATTTGACTTTTGAATCTCCCCAATCGGAGTTAAATTAAGGGAGATATGACTTTTTGAAGTTGGTCTAAAAAG
This sequence comes from Magnolia changhungtana, assembly GCA_030180095.1. Taxonomy (NCBI): domain Eukaryota; kingdom Viridiplantae; phylum Streptophyta; class Magnoliopsida; order Magnoliales; family Magnoliaceae; genus Magnolia; species Magnolia changhungtana. Next base: position 4,607,846 of record JASAUF010000621.1, read on the forward strand.
ACAGAAAATCAGAGAAAATCCAGCGGCCTGAGGTAGTCAGCGGCACGCCGCCGTCTTCTGGTGCCAGCAGGGGCATGCCACCGCCCTCTGGTGGTCCTGACGGTGGCTCTGCCATTTGATATTTGAAATTAGTGTATCTCTCAATCCATAATGAGTTACTCGACGTGCCATATATGAATTTAGGGTAGGAGAAGCTACTCTATCCAAATAACCTAGTTATTTCACAAGATTATATCAGGTTAATGGTCTAAAATCCATTTTATTTATATTTTTACTATTTATAGTCAATTTTAGTTTAATTATAGTTCTTCATCCATTGAGCTTTAGGAGTTGTGTCTAATATGAAAGTAATTAGAACAATTTGAAGAATAAAGTGGTGGAAGGTGAGATTTTTGAAGGAGATGGGTTGGAAGGAGGAGTTGAGACTTAAGGATTGGGTTTTGAGAGCTTAGGAAGAAAATGGGGTGATGTCTTGAGAGTGAAAAGGGTATAAAGGAAAAGAAATGAGGTAGGAATGAAGTAGAAATAGCCCTAGGTGAAGCCCCTAGGGCTTCTATGTGATTTAGAGGAGCAAAGAGGGGTCCCCACATGTGGGAGGACTCCACACACAATTTGGGTCGTATTGTCTCCAATCTTTGAATTCCCAACTACAAGTGATTTAGATCACTTCTTATGGCGTAAGTCCCTTCTATACCTTGTTTCAACACTGAGGTCTTAGTATCGATCCCTAGTGGGGGTGGCTAACAGTGAAGTGCGAACTGACAGTGGGGTGTACTAACAAGCTAACAAAAAAAAAGTCCCTTCTATACCTAAACCCTAAGCTAAGATTACAATGTTCAGATAGTCGGATGACTTGGTCCTAGGGTCTTTTAATGTCACTAGGTTCGATCACTCCCTCCTAAGTCAAAATAGCATTGTGATAGACCCACTACCCAAGGCCCAGCTTAACCTCGAACCATGATCTAATACCATCTATAATACCCCTAATTTCATGGGCCGAGTATGAACTCGGCTCCCGAATTCTTGGGTGCCACGTATGCTCCAATGGACTCCAGATTCTAATGCATCTGGGTTTATTCATAAGCAATTAGGAGTTAAGAAAACCATAAGCATGAGAATATCATAAAATGTAAATACGAGCCACTAAACATGTAAGATATCCAAAACACAGTGCCAAGAAAATCCAAACCGGAAACTAGGCCCACCCAGATAAATATCTCAAAATGACTAGGGCCCTGGCCCATGTCCCGTGACCATTCAAACATAAACTAGAAGAAGCCGCTACAAGTCTGATAGTACACTCGCTCCTCTTCATCGTCCATGCCCGCATCCTCTAGCACGTCTAGCTGTATCAACCCTTCATCTATGATAGGTTCTGGTTGGTGTTTTAAAACACCTTCCCAGAGTGGGAGTGAGTAGATAACTCAGTGGTACCATTAGCAATAGATCACACAAATCATCATCCATAAGAGTAGATTTAGTAAACAACATACATCATAAAATCTTAAGTACTCTTAGTTAATGCAATGCATAGTTTAATGATATGTGCATGCCCCTCACCCCCAACACTCCCTCGAGCGATAACATTTAACGATCGCAATGACCAACAGTCCCTCAGTTGCGACCTCGACTGCCAAATTGCCATAATAAATAATGCAATATCATGTAAATGTTAGCCAAGTTGATTAATTAGGTTCATTCATCCAGCAAGTTGGGGAAACCGAAATACTCTTGTCAAAAACATTACCCTAACCTGATCACGTGGCTCAATGGTCATGTTCATGTGACTCTCGTGTTCCTTAGCCCTCATGAGTTCATCAATCCCATAGCCTTTAAGCTCATACGAAAATAATTAGGACTTCTAAGTCCTGCTAGTGGTCACTACAGGGAGATCATCACCCCATCATAGGCCGACAGCACGAGCATGGTGTCCCATACCACCGTCCTTGGTTCTCGAGTTGCTCATTGGTCACTACGGGGAGGCTCGTCACCCCAGCGTAAGCCGATAGCTCAGGCATAGTGTCTCATACTACCATCCTCGGCTCATGAGTCTTGTGGGCCGTAAATTATAGTTGATAATGAGCGCAAGGGTATTAAGGATCACGGGTTCCTACAGATATGTACAACCATGGTTAACATGCAAGGATGACTGATTTATGAGCCAATATGCGCCCACAAGTTGAACTATAAACTGAACGGCCTGAGAACAGCGTCTCGTGTAGTCCAACTACGACCAACAACTTGCAATTTAACTGGTCAGGCCAGACTTACCCGTGGGATGATCTAATGAATGGTTTCCCAATAATTCAAGTTAATCGGACACTTCATGAGAGGACAAGTTCATAGACAGATAGCATAAATTTAGCAAATTCAGGAATAATTCCACAAATGACAAACAAAATCCAGCATTCTATGTATATGAATAGCAATACACTAATCTCCGCCAAACCACAAGGATCATGCTCAACATATTTCAACAATTTCAACAAGATGGACAACCATGCACCCATTCACAACAATTCAATTTCACATGTGTCAGCATGAATCATATATTTCAGCAATATAACAGGAATCAAGTGTAATTGGTCCAGAAATTTGGTAATTTGACAACAATACATTCCTTCTATGCCTAACATGTTTCACATGTAACAAAGTTCAACCAACAATTTAGTAATATTTGTGGAAGTTGAGTGCATACACTCTAGTTTAACAAGCAGATCAGCATTTCACACATTCAGGGGTGTTCGGGGCCTAAACCCCTTTCCACATTTGGGAGAAATTCTAAGTTTACAATCCCAAATCAAGCAATTCAGAAAAAATTCAGCAACATTCAGGGACAATACATCATGCACATTTACTAAAATCTACGCTAGGCACAATAATCGATCATCTAAAGATAATGGTTCACACCTATTGTTGACTGGAAGCGTTTGCGATCATCCTAACGTCGCCGGGTCCGCAAACTCGACGTGCCGGGGCCCTGCATTACATGAAAATTGTGGTAAGGTGGCATGTGGCTGGTTGCTAAGGAAAGGTAAATTGAAGTCTGAATCTCACCTTAGATTGAACGTAACTTCATTATACGGCGATCGAGTCGGAATTCTCGATAATTTAGGGGTGTGGGTGTAGGGAATTTTGATCCCCAAGCACCACATGCACCACACAATCACTCTCCTTCCCTCTCTCTCTCTCTCTCTCCCTGATTTCAGCTGCTGGAAATGGTGGAAATGAGAGGGGTTTGGGCATTAAATATCCAGAAACTAAGTCATTTGGCCTTGTCACTAAATACCTCTAATGGCCTTGTGGGGCCCATATCTGGCTATTAGGGCCGTCCTGATGGCCCCCTGGCCCATCTTATTCATGGGATGAGTGTCCTATGGTCCGATAAAGGGCAACGTAAAGTTTGACGGCAAACAGATGAGGGGCTTTGTTACAATGGTACGATTTGCGATCAATGGTCACCGTTTCTCGATCGAGGGTCAGATTTGGCGGACGAGTGCCACGAAATATCTTTAACCTATGGTATAAATTTGAGTGGAATTCGATGGCTAAGATGTCCTAATTTATTGTCCTAAGTGGCAGGGCCATTTGTTTTAAAATTCAGACTTTTGGCCAATGCTTAGGAGAGTTGCATTTTACAAGTGCCAACTGGACGGTGCAAATCATTTGTTTCGAGGTATTGATTGAGTCCATTTCTCACGATGGACCACAAGCCCAGTAAGATGGACATTACTCTATAATTTCAGAACTAGCAGCCCACTAACGAGCGGTCTAGAGCTTGTTCGGGTAATAGGGGCACTTCTGGAATAAATTGGGTAGGGAGATTTCTTGGGCGCAGTGGTTGAGGCATGGATTAACTAAGTTCACGGTATGACCTATTCGAAATTAGCGAAAATGGTGATTCGACTATGATCACTCTAAACCATCAGTTTTAGGCTAAAAGAGTAACTGGATTGATTTGGTTTATTAATTAAGGTTCGACCCATAGTTGGCTTGAGTATAGGTAGATCTCTAATTAAGTTATGGTAGTTTGATTAATCGGTGGTAGGTCGGTTAGATTTGAGCCCTATGTGAACAAATCATGGGGCCAAACTCGATGTTTAAGTGATCGGTTGGATTCATTTGTTTTATACTGTGGATCAATCTTATTAGTACGGTTCTTTATCGGAACCAGCCATGTATAAGCCCATCTCGAGTGTCAAGGGTCAGTAAGTAATGACGTGACTAGTTATAAAAAAGAAAATTTTAGGGATTTTTTGTAATTCAAAATAGCGAACATTCGAGGTGTTACAAATGCGCTCACCATTTTCATGTAATTGATTTAAGTCTATTTCTCGCAATGGACCACAAGCCCAGTGAGATGGACATTACTCTATAATTTCAGAACTAGCAGCCCACTAACAAGCAGTCCAGAGCTTGTTAGAATAATCGGGGCACTTCTGAAATAAATTGGGTAGGGAGATTTCTTAGGCGCAGTGGTTGAGGCATGGATTAACTAAGTTCACGATATAGTCTATTCGAAATTAGCGAAAATGGTGATTCGGTCATGATCACTCTAAACCATCGGTTTTAGGCTAAAAGAGTAACTGGATTGATTTAGTTTATTAATTAAGGTTCGACCCATAGCTGACTCGGGTATGGGTAGATCTGTAATTAAGTTATTGTAGTTTGATTAGTCGGTGGTAGGTCGGTTAGATTTGGACCCTGTGTGAACAAATCATGGGGCTAAACTCAATGTTTAAGTGATCGGTTGGATTCATTGGTTTTATAATGTAGATCAATCTTATTAGTACGGTTCTTTATCGGTACCAGCCACATATAAGCCCATCTTAAGTGTTAAGGGTCAGTAAGTGCTGACGTGGATAGTTATAAAAAATAAAATTTTAAGGATTTTTGGTAATTTAAAATAGTGAACATTCGGGGTGTTACAAATGCGCCTGCCATTTTCTTGTAGTTGATGAATGAGGTATTCCATCCTTATCTTGATCAGTTTATTGTGGTCTTCATCGATAACATTCTGATCTATTCAAGGTCTTACGAGGACCATGAACAGCATCTAGATATTGCGTTACAAACCCTCCGTGCCCACCACCTCTATACAAAGCTGGAGAAGTGTGAGTTTTGACAGGAGGAGGTGAAGTTCCTCGATCACGTGGTGATGAGGGAGGGTGTCATAGTGGAGCCCTCGAAGGTAGATGCAGTGCGTCAATGGGGTCAGCCCACAAACGCGTCCGAGATCCGCAGTTTTCTTAGTTTGGGGGGATATTATCAACGCTTTATTGAAAGATTCTCTCGTATTGCAACACCGTTGACCAGGTTGACCCAGAAGGGCACAGAGTTTATGTGGAGTGACGCCTATGAGCGAGCATTTGTGGAGCTGAAGGACCACCTCACGTCCACTTCTGTCCTCACTCTTCCCTCTGGGAGTGATGGATTTGTGGTGTTTACCGATGCCTCACGTGTTGGCTTGGGTGCAGTCCTGATGCAGCACTGGAAGCCAGTGGCTTATGTGTCTCGCCAGCTCAAGGTCCATGAGCTGAACTATCATATGCATGATTTAGAGCTGGCAGCAGTTGTAAGACCCGTATCCTACATCATACCATTTCGTAGGCTTTCGTAGTCCTTCCGGTCGAATTTTGGCAACCCGCGACCTGTAATCGGCATTTGCACGTGACCCTGAGTTGCATCTTGTCAATTTGAGTCAGCTCGACGTGAGACTTGTATCCTTGCGACCACGCTGTCACCACTGTTCCAACGCCGTCACTCGTGCACCGATCCGATACCCAGGCCAGAAGATGTGGGCCCGCGTTCATTTCAAGGAAAGCGTCGCACGGGCGAATTCCGAGAGAATCTCTATAACCTATCACATCAATCCATTAATCAAGTACAAGCAACCCAACCCATCCCTCTCTTACACAACCTTACCTAAAGTCCACTCTGTCTTCAACCAAGTACACATCCATCACCATGACCCATCTCTCACCTATCACCCATCACTCCATCTCTTTTCATCTCGTCACTTCCCTCTCTCTCTCTCATTCTCTCTCTTCACTCCCAAGTAACAAAAAAATCCAATGTCCAAGCCTTCCAAGAGCAGCCCAAGTGTGGCCCACTTCTCTACCACCCAATCTCTCATCTCCACCATCAAAACTTCATCATCCACTGTAAAAAATTGAGCATAGTATCTAAGGAAGCTAAGGGGACCAAGAAGAAAGCCGATAGGTGGGTGATCCACCGTTGATCTTTTTATTTTTAGGGCCCACTTGTTGTGGGACCCATCTTAATATATGCATTGTATAGGGAGGGCCCATAGTGGCAGGGTCCCTCCCCTTCTCACTCTCTCTCTCTCTCTCTCTCTCTCTTTCATTTTCTTGTGGTGATGATGAGGTGTGTGTGACCTACCTGATGAGCGGATTATATGGCATATACATAGCAGGTGGGCCACGTATGTGGGGCCCACCTGATGAGCGGATTGGATGGCGCACCTCACACAGCTATGGCTGTTGTGAGTTGACGTCAGCGAGTTTTGTAGGACCCACTGACGTGTGAGTTTTGATCCACACCGTCCAACATCAGGTATGGGCCACACAGACGAGGCAAATCCATATACCAGGTGGAGCACACCACGTGGGACCCACCTCTATGGGAAGCCCATTGGTTGAGTCCATACAACAGCTATATTGTTGTTGTATTGATGTTACCATGTTTTGTGAGTCTAACTGAGGAATGTATCATACCATACCATCCACCTTTTTTGTGTGGTGCCACCCCACACATGTGACACATGTGGGGTGGGACCCACCTTGATGCATGTATCTTATATCTATATGATGAGGGTCGAATATTGCATATCAGACCCCAATTATTGCATGATTTTATGTACATGATAATGCTTAATGGAATATTTTAATCATGTTTTTGTTACAGAGTGTAATTAGGAGCGTTAACTGAAAAAGAGTACACAAGCATGGATTTGACGTTCCAAAGTCACCAGAGCAAGGAACGGACTCTGGAGGACCAATATTGAAGAATATACATGCCAGGGATCTGAGGAAATCAAGCCGTTCACGTTAAAGAGGCCCGAAACTAGTGCAGAATGCAAGATCACATGGTTCTCGCCTTTCGATTGGCTCGAAACTTCATACATAGCCTGAGGGCCATAAATTAACCGTACACGTAAAGTTTCAACCATTGTATATCTCGACAAGTGGCCCAATGGCCAGATCAGCCCCTTAATTCATTAAGTGGGGCCCACCTGCTATCTGGATATGCCTCAAAATTTTTCCCAACTGTTAATAAGATTTGAGATAAGGGATGGATGGATTGGATTTCTCATGAACATCATAATAGAGCCCACCTTGAGTGGTGTGTACATGGTGCACAAGAGCACTCGCCAGGCACCAAAAACTCCAAAAGTCAATCAGCATGTGCTGACCGACTCTCCTTCTCAAAATCAAAAAAATGGCAGTTGTCGTTTTCTGTTCCTAAACAAAGACTGACGGTCCTCAGTTGTGGGCCCCATATATTGTCCAAACGAACAATCCAAGTCGTCCACCAGAATCCCAGTATCGATATTGCCAACGTGTAGGTGACCGAATTTCAAGGGAAAATGATTATGGAAATCTAGCCGTTCTAAAATAGGTTGGACGGTGGAACAGAAAATCATGTGGGCCGCATCAATAGACCGTGAAAACTACTTATGTCCGACCAAAATTTCGTTCTACATCCAATGAGCGGTTTGGATTCATTAAAATAATAATGGAGTGGGCCCCACCAAGGTAGTAGTGTAAGGCCTATTACGCAGTCCTGTTTAAACGTCCGAAACCGACCACTTTTGGCCAGTTGCACGATCAGACCGTCGATCAGATGGCTGATCCAAACCATCCATCATGTAGCTCATGTGAAAACATCCCAGGAGACGTTGATTTAACAAACAACGTACAAAGCAGAGTGGAGTTGTAAGGCACCGATTTTCAATATGTAACAGTTGTACATGCATGCGAACTCTGCTGCATAAACAGCTTTCATCCAATCTCTACCAACTCCAGCGCTTTCCTTTTATGCGTAAGAGCTCTACACCGACGTGGCAGCCTATAAAAGAAGCAAGAGGGAGAAAGAACCAGGGGATCGACGTGGAGCATCTATCAAGTTTTTCTTCCTTCCTTTTGTTTCATGTTTTCTTAGTTTAATCATGTTGGGCTAAATCTTTTACCTAGGGCTGAGATGAAGCCCCTAATTTGAATAACTCTTTTTTGTTATGTGTTGATTTCATCTTGATTTGATTGATTTATTTCTTTCTCTAGTGTGATTCCCTGAGATTTATGTACTTCTCCATTCTATGAGCTCGACCAAACTCTAGATGTGGATGTTATTTGGATTCTTATTCTAGGTGCTTGTGTATGACCATGAACAGGTTCCTATAGAGGAAGAAACAGGAATCTATATCTCTCCATGCCTGACCATGGATGGAAAGATATGATCCATATGCTTTAAGGAATTATACATTCTATGTGCCCGACCAAGGACATAGAGTTCACTTTATTTATTTTGACATCAATCTGAATTAGGGTGAATCAACAGGTAAAACAAGGGTTAGGATAATTAGGGGTGGATTTGAAAGTCCTAGTCTTCTCTTTGATTGGATTTTCCTCATTATTTCGGTTATTTTCCATAGATTTGTTATAGTTTACTTAATAGTTTGCTAAACCATTCGTTGGATTAGTTAAGAAGAGTCTTAAATTTCAAATTGTGATAACCAGTTCTCGTGGGAACGATCTCATAATACGTACCATATCTACATCTGATTCGTATACTTGCGAGTTTAAAATCATTTAAATCAGATTGGTTTAAATAAAACATCACTACACCGTCTTTCATTGGACGGTACTGCTGGGGTACCATGATGCATGGGTTTTTATCCCACCCATCCGTCCATCTGAACGCTGGAGGTTGTACATATAATAAATATATATATATATAATATTATGGTGGGCCCCACGTGAGGACCCACCTTGATGTATGAAATTATCCACACCATCCAACGTTTCTGGATGGTGGGGATCCACCTTGATATATCTGTTTTATCCTCACCGTCTAGTATATTTGGACGGTGGGTCATCAGACCGTCTAAATTAGGGACTCACCCTGATGTATTTATTTACCCACACATGTGGACCCACCATGGCAGGTATAAGACCCACCTTAATATACATTTTGTATTCCAGCCGTCCGTCTGTTCTGGACGGGCGGGACCTACCTTGCTGTATGATTTCATCCACACTGTCCATTCATTTGACGAGATCCTCTTAGGCTTGAAACTAAAAATGAAGCAGATTCAAATCTCTAGTGGGCCACATACGTGGACCCCACCATGATGTATTTATTTCATCCACATCGTCCAGACAATGTTTGGACGGTGCTGGACAATGTTTGGACGGTGTTATCCGATGTTTGGACTGTGCAGATTTACCTGTCCAATGTTTGAATGGTGCAAATTTACATGGACAATGTTTAGACGGTGTTGTGCTGCCCCACCGTGATGTATTTGTTTCATCCACACCGTCTAGATAGTGCTGGACGGTGCTGGATGTGTTTGGACGATGGTGATCATCATTAGAGCACCATGTGCCCCATAGAATGATAGTGTACAATGATACACATGTTACACCTGCTACTATTGAAATGATTTTAGATGTATTCCAAGCCCTCACTGTGAACTGCAAACCCCCTACGACCCACATCATAGTGGGACCCACTATGATATATATATGTTGTATATTCACACCGTCCATTCATGTGGCCTCCGTGTGATGTACGTGTTTGATCTGAAATGTCCATTTTATGAGACCCACGTGATGTATTTGAGGCCCATGTGCAGGGCCCACCTGTTGTGTATTTGAGCCCCGTGTGATGAGGCCCATGTGATATATTTGATGGCCCATGTATAGGGCCCACCTGTGGTGTATTTATGGCCCATTGATGCGGCCCACTTGATGTATATGAGGCCATGAGTGAGGCCCAGTGTGATGTATGTGTAACTCATATGTGAGGCCCGAAGTGATGTATGTATGACCCATGGGATGCGGCCCGCTTTAATGTACGTGGGGCCCAGGTATGAGGCCCGATATGATGTATTTGAGGCCCATGAGTGAGGCCCAATGTGATGCATATATTACCCAAAAGTGAGGCCCATGATGATGTATATTAAGCCTTTGTGTGAGGCTATGGGGCCACTATATGTTCGGCCCTATGTAGGCTACTCCTTGGGAGCAATGTTGGTTAAAGGTCCACATTGATGGGCAATGATGGTTAAACGTCCACATTGTGACCTTCCCTTAGGCCTGGTTAAGCCCATTCTCGTTATTCTCTAATGAGTTACCCCAAATGATTGGGCCCCATTGATATTGCTTAGTCCATATCGGTTGTCCATCCATGGATCCCACCTTGTGTCAAGGCTGATTCCGATTGTTGAGGTCAATTCCAATTATCGAAGCCGATTCTGATTATCGAGGCTGATTCTGATTATCGAGGCCAATTCTGATTGTTGAGGTCAATTCCAATTATCGAGGTTGATTTTGATTATCGAGGCCGATTGCAATTGTTGAGGCAGATTCCGATTATCGAGGCTGATTCTAATTATCAAGGCCAATTATGATTATCGAGGTCGATTCTAATTATCGAGGCCGATTTCGATTATCGAGGCTGATTCTGATTGCTAAGGCTGATTCTGATTATCGAGGCCGATTCTGATTATCGAGGCCGATTCTGATTATTGAGGCCGATTCCGATTGTCGAGCCGATTCTGATTATCGAGGCCGATTCTGATTATCAAGGCTGATTATGAGTGTCGAGGCCAATTTCGACTGTCGAGGTCGATTCCGACTGTCGAGGCCGACCACCGAGGCCAATTCTAATTTCTAAAGTCGATTGATGAGACCCAATGTGATATATATGCGGCCCGTATTTGAGGCCCATTGTGATGTGTGTTCAGCTCATGTTGAAGGCCCATTGTGATATATAATAGGTCTATGTGATGAGGCCCATTGCGATGCAATTGAGGGCCAGGCGATGGAGTCCATTGTGATGTATATTAGGCCCATGGGAGAGGCCCATCATGATGTGTATTAAACTCTTGAGTGGGGCCCATGGTGTTGTATATTAAGCCCTTTATGAGGTCATGGGTCCACTATATGTTAGGCTCTTGTGGGTCACTCCTTGAGGGCAATGTTGGTTAAATGTCCACATTATCAAGGCCAATTGTTAATGCCAATTATAGAGGCCGGTTATTAATACCGATTATGAGTATGTGATAGCATAGCATCATGATACATGCCCATACGCATCGCCTGCATGTTTGTTATGAGATGTGGTTGACCATTGCATATGTCACTGGGCATGTTGTTATGAGACTCCCTGATAAGCAGAGGTTGTCTCACATGAGCATACGGTATGCACAAGATTGATACATGACTGGATTGTATGACTCATGCATTGTGTGTTGTGATTACTGTACGCCCTAGCGACATCAGGGCCGTAACCTCCACAGACATATCGTCGATGGCCAGATGGGACATGGAAAATCTGTTACTAGCAACGAGCCGCCATAGATGGCCCTGAGTGAAAATCTCTAAACCCTCTTAGTACCAAAGGACGCCCCAACGTCGAGACCGAGTGGATATATATGAGCGCATGAGGGCCATATACCAGTGGGCTGCGTCTCCCACTGTGTCATGGTCAGTTGGGAGGGGGTGTGACCTTACCCTCCTGAGTGAGGGGGCAATATCTAGGTTGAGTTTGACCAGCTTGAGGAATGGGTCCGCTATTGACAAGCCGGGCCCGATATTAGCAGACGGATAGTGAGGTCTCTTTCACTTACCCAATTGTGCACTCGAATAGGGGCGGCAAGCTGGTGTAGAGTGTAATAGACCCCGGTGATGATCCCAGAATGTACAGTACTGATTTATGGAGTAGGAGTTGCATACTCAACGTTTTACTCATTCATTCATTCATTCACTGTCCACTCGGGCTGGTGGTGCGCAACTATTTGTTACATGTACCTTCGCAATGGCTAGGATTTCGGTTGGGGCGTGTAACTAACCTGAGATCAGGAGTTTACCACATTGAGTCTGACTATCCAAATTTAGGTATGGGACTAGTTTGGATAGAAGTCCCTTGTAGTGGACCCTGTAGCCTACGATACTACGTACTATCATCCCGACTTCACACTCCAGCTTGGTCATTTCATTCGCATCGCATATTGCATTACATCCGTAGGCATATGGCATTTTGGGTTGCTATGTTTCCACACTTATATGGCCTAGACGGACTTAGCAGGATTTACATATTGCATTGAATCCTCGACATCTAATATTTGGCTCTCTATGACTCCTCATTTGCATAACTAATCTGTATTACGTACTCTGATATTGTATGATTTATAGACTTGTAGTATTTCCACTTACTCTGATATCATATGATTCATGATCTTGCCAAAAATTCTGATATTGTATAATTATGACATTGTGTTGAATACTTGGCACTTACCTTGTGCACACACTTTCACCACCCTCTAAGCTTTCTTTAAGCTTATGCACAATAGATGCGTGCAAGTGGTGTTAGGTCGTAACAGCAGTGTTGAGCTTAGAGCGTATAGCGGTCTTCTGAAGCTTTAATTTTGATATATGTATTTCCCTTTCAACACTGTACTCAAATGTTTATATTAGTGGATATGTGATGATGATGTTGTCTTTGTGATTTGGGTAAACTTGTGGTTATGCTTCTTATGAGTAAAATATACATTGAAAAATCCTCCTTGTAAGATCCCAGGATCGGAATCTGGCGTATGGACACCAGGAGCCGAGAATGGGGTACTACGGAGGCTGTCGGCACCGGATTTGGCAATAGGGAATTTTGTGAGCCCGGTTTTTGAGTTTTAGGGCATGACAGCAGTCATCTTCGCATTGAAGGTATGGAGGCATTATCTCTATAGGGTTTGGTTCGAGCTCTTCTCCAACTACAAGAGCTTGAAGTATCTCTTCTCATGTCTGAATTGAACATGCAACAGAGATGTTGGATGGAGCTCCTGAAGGACTAAGATTTTGATCTTCAATACCACCCAGGCAAGGCGAACGTGGTGGCAGATGCCCTTAGCCATTAGCTACGAGGCCTAGTGGCATATATGATGAATTAAGAGTGGAAGATGCTCAGGGATATTGCAGTGTATGACTTCGAGTTTGACTTGCAGTCTTCTATCGTTCAATTATCGAGCTTATCGATTTAATACTCTCTCGTCGCAAGGGTGATCGAGGCTCAGTAGACAGATGAGTTGTTGCAGAGTTATTGAGAAGAGGCGGCATCTAAGAGTCAATCAGATTGGCAGATTGGTTCTGATGGTGGACTTTGCTTCAGAGGTCGATTATGTGTCCCGGATGTTCTAGAGTTGCGCAGGGATCTTATGACTGAGGCACATCGATTGAGGTTTTTTATCCACCTTGGCTCGATGAAGATGTACCGTGATATGAGGAGGCAGTATTTTTAAGCAAGGATGAAGTGCCAGATGGCCAGCTTTGTGGCCAAGTGTGACATGTGCCAGCGTGTCAAGGCCGATCATCAAAGACCCCAAGTCCATTGTAGCCATTAAGCGTCCTAATGTGAAAGTGGGAGCACACATCCACACATTTCATTATGGGCTTGCCGAGGACTCAGCGCGGTCATGACGCCATCTGGGTTATCGTGGATCGTCTGATGAAGTCAGAGCATTTTCTCATGATTCGTGCGACCTGGCCTTTGGACTGATTTGCTAGATTGTTCATTGATGAGATTGTGAGACTGCACGGTGTTCCGGTCTTGATCATTTCCAACTGAGACCCGAGGTTCACATCTCGTTTTAGAGGAACTTTCGAAAGGCGATGGGGTCTGCTTTACAGTTTAGTACCGCATATCATCCACAGACCGATGGGCAGACTGAGAGGGTCAAACAAATCCTGGAGGATACGCTTAGAGCTTACATGATCGACCTCTCATGTATCTAGGATGAGCATTTGCACCTGGATGAGTCGCATATAATAACAATTATCAGGCGACTATTGATATAGGTCCCTTTGAGGCCTAGTATGGCAGACCTTATCGATCTCCCAGTTGTTGGGCTGAGGTTGGAGAGCATCGTCTCCTAGGTCCTGAGTTCATGTAGCAGACATTAGAGGTTATCGATATCATCAGGCAGAGGATGCGCACAGCTCAGAGCCGGCAGAAGAGTTTTGTTGATCGTCGACGTCATCCCTTGGAGTTTGCAATAGGGAACCGAGTGTATCTCAAGGTCTCACCCATGAAGGGTGTGGTTCGATTTAGAGAAAGGGGCAAGCTCGCCCCGTAATTTATTGGACCTTTTGAGATCACTGGGCGCGTTACTGCCATGGCGTATAGGCTCGCCTTACCACCTCAGTTGTCTGACATCCATAACGTTTTCCATGTTTCTATGCTGCAGAAGTGTGGGTCAGATACCATTCGTGTGATTGATTAGCAGCCACTTGAGGTCGGTGAGGATGCTTCCTACATTGAGCAGTCAGTTCACATCCTTGATCGGAAGGAGCAGGTCCTCCGGACCAAGGTCATTCTTTTGGTGAAGGTGCAGTGAGGTCACCATAGTGCTGATGAGGCATCCTGGGAGCGGGAGGCCGAGATTAAAGAGCGCTATCCCCGTCTTTTTTAGATTGATTGTGCCATGTATTCTATCTTTAATATATATGTTTATGCGATGCCATGTTTTCTCTTCCTTCTTGTTTTGTTCTGCGTGATAGTAAATTTTGAGGATGAAATTTTTATTAGGAGGGGAGAGTTGTCAAACCTGTGTTCTGGTACCATTCTGTTCCTTAGGATCCCGCGATTAATAGATAGCATTCGCGAGTGACCTTAAGTTAGATCCTGTAAACCCCAGTCGGCTTAACCCGAGACCTATGTCATTGCGACCGCGTCGTCACCGCGGTTCCAATGTCGTGTCTCGTGCACCAATGCGACGCCTAGATTAGGAGATGTGGCCTATGCATTATTCCAACCAATGATCGCATGTTGTGGGACCTAAGATTTCCAGGTAGAGAAATATCTCTACAACCCATCATGATGGTGACATCACCCTAGCCTACCTAGGGTAGGATGATGCCACCCTAACCCCATGCTTCTTATGCATAATCATTTCAAGCATGCCTTCTCTAGCCTCACGCCTCTTACAAAGCAATGATTCCTCTCTTACAACCATCATTCCACCCCTACATCTCTCTCCCTCCCTACATCATTCCACCCCTACATCTCTCTCCCTCCCTCTCTCCCTCATTTATCATCCCTAGCAAGAGAGAGAGCTCCCAATGTCCATGAGAGAACTCCTAAATCCAGCCTTCTTTCAAGCTTAAGATCTCTCAATCCAACCATCCCAAACCCATCTCAACCATTAAATCCCTCCCTTTGAAGCACTAGAACCTAAGGGTGGAAGAAGAAGTAGGAGATCCAAGGTGGGTGCTTCTTTAGGGTTAGTTTTAATGTTTTCTTACCTAGATCTTTGATTTTTCTTGCATGGGGGCATGTAGGACCCACCAATCAATGGTGGAGATCCTACTTGACCCCTTAGGTCTGGCCAATGGCTCACCCTTGTTACATGCATGAGCTAGGATGGTGTCATTCTCCATGTGTAACATCCTGAATTTTTACCAACCTGGAATCAGATGTCCTTAGGCAAGGGGTAGATCCCAACCCCTTATGAACCTATCAAACCTCAAATCCTTTAGGAATTAGACAAAGTTAACTAAGTGTTAAACTGGATTAGCTACGAAACCCACACTAATCACTTTAAATACGATCTGCAAGACCTAAAACTTGTAGAATCATTGACGCTAGGTTACCCTAAAATCTAGGATCAATCTCATTACCCGGCTGCTCTTGGGAACATCATGAAACTCCGTATCAGATCTGGACCGCACATCGAAAGTCCGAATAATACAAAGTTATAGGATTAGGACTGCCTTGCTAGGCTTGACAACCATCTCGGAAATCAAACCCAGACAGTGTCCGGGGGCTATTCGCTTGAGCCCAGAGTGAAGTGTGTGAGAAATGTAGATATTTTAGAAATAAATATCTAAATTTAAGTAATCTGAGACTTGTCACTTGTGGGCCAAATATAAGTAATCAGACCGTCGGAATCTGACCCAAATACACCCTCGGATCAGGAGAAATTTCATACACATGGTAGTGTACTTGTGGCCTTGATCGAGTTCCGGTGACCGTTGAACTGAAACTAGTCTGCCACGAGCGATCTGTAAATCCGATCGGACCGAAAACGTAACTCGACCTAGATCCAATGTCTGTGAGCTTAAGTCCGACCTTTGGCTTAAGGGGGGCCTCCAAAAGTGCTCCGTTGAGCTGGAACAGATGCCCTTTGGTTATAACCTAAGTATACATTGACCTAAAGTCTAATTTGGTGAGTTTTTAGCCTATATAAGGACCTTAAACCCTCACTCTCTCATTCCATACGAATTTGAGAAAACCTAAGAGAGAGAAGAGAGAAAAGAGAGAGAAAGTGTGGGAGATGTGGAAGGATCTTCCTGCTATTCCACCCTGGTGCTATACGTGCCTAACCACCTCATTCTAATCACTTTTCCAGCGGTTTTGACTTCATTTCTAGGTAAGAAAACCCTAACCCTAACCTTTTTTAGGGTTTGAATTGATTCAAGTAGCGAAATAGCTAACGTATCTCGTGCTATAGGTTGATATACCGCCGTAGACGAAGATTTAGAGATTTTATCAACTCCGTTACGATTATACGACAAAAGGTGTAGACTTTAAACATATAGTTATGGTTTTCAACGCTTTCAATTTCAGATAATGATAGATTCATTATCTACATGTAATTGCACATGTACAAAGTGTTGTCCGTTTCATTTTTCGGTTATACGTTAACTATGTTGAATATACTATATTCCTCGTATTTGTAGAAAATACCGTATATGTATAAATTTTGAAAGTATGTTTGACATGATTAATTATTGTATGAACATGTTATATATAAGTGTGATACTTACTTGGTGAAAGAATTCGCCCTAATACATGTTTTGGCTAATATACGTTTTGTATATTAATAAGTGTATTCTAAGTGTTTGTGAAAATGTTTGTATGAGTAAGTACTTAGATGATTGTGCTTTAGGTAGGTGTTGAGATAGGATTCTCAACTACCTTAGTGATGTGAATGATTTCCTCCATGTAAGTTGTTTAGTTTAATCACTTACTAGTTTATGAAACGTATGTGTTTGGATTTCCTATTTGCATTGTGTTTTATAACATGCTTGTTAATATGTTTGAGTTACTTGTTTATTTAATTCTGCTCTGACTACTTCACATGTTTATGTTGTATTCCATAAAATCCATGAAGGGTGATGGGGGAGTGGTGTAACGATTCCGTGCAACAGCCCTGGCAGCCCTAAGCGGACAATATTGGATATTTGATTGTGTGATTTGAAATCTTGATCCATTACTGCTTTAACTGTTCCATAATTGAATGTGATTGGGGCTATTGTATAGTACAGGCAATCGGTAACGGGATTGAATTCGTGGCTGAGATTCATTCGCCACATGAGATGTGTTCGACGAACCCGAGTCGTACTTCGGTTGGCGATAGTGGTTGGCCATGCGAAGTGCTTATGGACTTCATGTTATTCAACTTGTTGGGCGCTCGAGCTAGTCGAGCTCGTCAAGTAACCCAATCTGTCTTATGTATGTTCACCATGTTTGAACGCCTCTGTTTGAACCTGAGGTACTAACCTTACCAGTGGAATCCCGTTAACCGTGGTACCTCGATCCGCTAAGACTCCTGAGCCGGGCATGATGGTATGGGACATCGTGGTTGAGCTGTCGGCCTACGCTAGAGCCACGAGCCTCCCTGTTGTGACCATTGAGCAACCAGACTCGTGAGCCGATTATGGTAGTATGGGACACTATATTCGAGCTGTCGGCCTACACTGCTTTGATAGGTGATGGGGGAGTAGTGCAACGATTCTGTGAAACAGCCCTGCCAGCCCTAACCGTACCCGGTGTAGTGACCTCGAGCATACTTTAAATCTGTGGTGAGGCGACGAGCCTTCCCATAGTAACAGAGTATAAACTAGGCCTGTATTGATAAGGTGATGGGGGAGTGGTGTAACGATTACGTGTAATAGCCCTTGCAGTGACCTAGAAACACACCATCGTATGAGATTTCTAAGACTGACGACCCTAGAATGGATCATTGTTTAGGAATGATATAAGGAAGGTACCTTAGTTTCCCAATACTGCTGTTTGAAATGGACTAATAATAACTCGGTAATCATGCTCATCATCGCATTGCATGTGCCTAAAAGATATGGAGCACTGAGGGTGACAGCATGCAGCGGACATAAGATGGTGCCGCATGAGGGAGTATGTTGGCAAGGGCATGCATCATAATCGCATCTCATCCTTGCATTAATTACATAAGATGGTGCCGCATGAGGGAGTATGTTGGCAAGGGCATGCTTTATCATTACTGTTTGACTGAATTGATAACATATTAACCTATGCTTTATTCTTCCGCTGAGTTGATCACTCACTCCCACGTTACAGGACGATGTTTTACACACCAACTAGACCCTATTGTAGCCACAGGTGATGGCGATACTTATGAGACGGAGCCAGACTTTTACGATGACGAGGATGCCTTCTTGTATGTGTTGTATTCTGGCGGCTTCATGTGAGCCGTGTCTTGATCGACGGGGTTATAGGGATGTTAACTAGAGGACCTTACACATTTGGTATATTTTGGAGTTGTATTTGTAATTATTTAACCTGGTAATGTTATCACACTCTGGAGACTCACCACAGTTTATATATTCTATATATCTATCACAGTCTTCCGCTTGCAATTAAACTGTCTCTGGAGTATGATATGTTATTTTCACTTAATCTCACTCATGTTCAATGCATTAATACAGACAACATTCAATCATCATTCATTATGTTACATAAGTGATGCGTTGGAACTCGAGAGTTGAGTTTATGCTCGACCCCCAATTTTCAAGGCGTTACACCATGGAACCCATCATGATGTTTTGTTTAAATCAATGGCTTTGATGGGTCATCTAGACCCTGATTTCATGATGGGGATGGCATCCCCACCTCATATTTTTAGATGTAGGGGATGGCATCTCCTCCTTTGTTGATGAAGGGTCTTCGGCTTCCTTGATCTGCAACTCAAAACAATGTATCAATACATGGCGACAGTTTAGGTCAAGGTTATGATAAAATCCTACCCTCAAAAGATTTTGCTATAAGGAAGATAGAGCGATTTCAATCATCTAAGCATTCAAGGCATCCCAGCTTAATGATTTGCCTTTAAGGTAGTAGTTGGAGGATCTTTGAATGCAGAAGTTCATTCCCCAATCCACTCTATTAAATATCAATGGTGAGGGTGGATTGGAGGATGAACTCCCTTGAGAGAAAGGGCTTTGGGTATAAGATCTAAGGTTAAACACACAAAAACACTCTCTTCTTTCTCTTATAGCAACAATAGATAAGTCCTCTTTATATAGGTAAAAAGGTTCCAACGGATATAAAACGATCACATTTATAACAGAGTTCGATATCATCGAGCAGGTTCGATATCATCGAGCGTATACTCTCGATAGCATCAATGGTCTGCTCGATGACTCGAACTCAATTTCATACGCTTTTAAAATCTTTTGCCAGCTGGTCGATGAATCGAAACGATTATCGATGTCATTAGATTTTGAACTCCAATTCCATCGATGAGAGGTTCGATCCATCGACACTTGAAAAATGAGAGAGACTTGACTTGAAATATTTCAGGTTTTCATGAATGATCGAGGGACCTTCGAGATCATCGGAATTTGAATGTCGATGATATCGATAGCTGTGTCAATGCATCAATAAATCAAAAGAATTTTTCATAAAGCTTGCTGGACAGTTTATGTCCATGCTCGATCCAATCAATACGGTATCGATATCTCGATATTTGAATATCGATTCTATCGAGTGACCCCCGATCATAGATAAACCACTCCGAAATATTTTGCTGGAGAACTTGGCGCCTAAGACCGATATCATCGATGGTTGAATTTCAATGGTATCGAGGAGGCTTCGATATATCGATGCTTATATGATATTCTTATGAAAAAACAGGGGCGCCGGAATTCTGCCTGTCGATATTATCAAATCACTTCTGATAGACTCAAGATTTGAATATCGATGATATCGATACATTGATAATTCCGTTCAGATATGTATGAGGTTGCTGGACATATTTGGTCCTCTTTTCGATGGTATCGATGGAGCATCGAGGACTCGACAATGTAGGTCGATCATATCAAGATGTGTATCGATAAAATCGACAAGGCAAGAAAACTTAGAGAATTTTCCTATTTTGAAAACATTTTCTTACCCTAAAAACCCTAAGATATTCTAACCTTTTTTAAGGGTTTTAGTATACCTGGTGATTTGGGAGAAGGGATGTGAGGCTTAGATTTACCTGTGGCAAGCTTGCACACATCCAGTTGAGGCAGATGCTTGAATTAATCTTCCTATCAGGCTCTGTAGTCTAACTGACTCAACACTCACACTAATTGACAAACTAGGGCACTTTCACATGTTTGAGATAGCAGCACTGAATGGCCTTTGATAATTGTCCACGGCATTAGATTTCTCATGTAACAGCTCTCAGAAAGCAGGAATTATAGTATATTCATGAATCAAGTGTTTATTACTTGTGCAAATACCACAAACAGTTTCAACAGTCTCCTCGGGTTTGATCATTTCTACTTTCTTCAATTTCATGGCCTCGACTTTCTCATAAGGTTGGTCACCCTAGCATTAACATCGTCTTCTTCCATTAAAATGTATATTCCTCCATTCTCTTTGGACAGAGCCGACTTGGGATTCGTTGGATTGGCTGAAATATCCTAAGATTGCGCGTTTTTAGCTAACATGTCAAAATAGTCCCACGCATCATCAGGATCTTTGTTCATGAATTTCCCATTGCACATCATCTCTACGAATTGGTGCATGGTTGAAGTCAATTCATCATAGAAAAAGTTTATAACCCACCAAACTTCATAGCCGTGATGTGGGCATGCACTTAAAAGATCCTTAAACCTCTCCCAACATTAGAAGAAGGTTTCTTCCTCTTTCTACTAGAAATTTATAATGGCCTTTCAAAGGGTATTGATCTTATGAACCAGGAAGAACTTTTTAAGGAACTCCCGGGTCATCTCAGCCCATATCCCAATCGATATCGGTCTCAAGGAGTAAAGCCAAGACTTGGTCTTCTCCTTCAATGAGAAAGGGAACAATTTTAGTCTAAGGGTTTCATCTGACATATTGTTGAAGTATGAGGTCACTAGAATCTCGTCAAACTCTTTGAGATGTAGGTATGGACTCTCAGAATCTAGTCCATTGAAGTTTGGAAGTAGTTAGATCACTCCCGGTTTGGAATCCATGTTTCCTACATTATGTGGAAAGATCATGCAGGAAGGTGTGCTCATCCAAGTTGGTTGCAAATAGTTATGCAGAGTTGAAACTAGTGGGATGTTTTGCACTTCGTTTTCATCTTGTTGCTCAAAAACAAGATGTTGAGGTTGATTTACAACCATATTCTCGAACAATTCAGAGGATGTTAGGTGTTATCTAATCCAGTGATGGGTAGGCAATCGTTCAACTAATCTTCCTTCACTTAAGAGACGGAGAGTGTTAACACGAACCCAGTTGGGCATAAACCACTATCAACCCTAATTATAAAACCTACTTTTAAAACTACTACAAGAAAATAAGAAATCCAAAATAACTAGAGAAAAAGGGATGGAAGGATAGTACCCAATTGATGATTGTAAGTTAGATTCTACAAAAGCAGAAGAAGTAATGTTAGTATTTAAAAAATCTTAGAAAAAAATTAATCTAGAAACATAGCAAAAACTAATCCGAATCCTACACTAATTCTAATATTAAGGTATTTCAGAAAGACATAGTCGAAGTTCCCGAAACGGCACCAAAAACTTGATCGAAACAAACCCCAAGTGCAAGGTTGCGATTTAGTAATAACTCGGTGAGAACAAGGTCGTACCCACAGAGACTTATATTTCTGTGATCTCTTGAATACTTTAAAACTATAAAGAGAACTAAAACTAATGTATGAAATTTGATTTAAGAAGTAATGATGTAATTGAGAATGCAATCAATAAAGATAAAGCACTAAAGCGACAAGGATCCACTTATATCCATTCTTAATGTTTAATTTACTTAATTTAATCGTATAACTCAACTGAAATTGAAGTCCTATCACATCCAGCTAGATAATAGAGCAGTTAAATCATCGTTCACATACTGACATACATTTGAACTTCAATTGAATTGGTTCCCACATGAAGCATCAAAGTATTGATCACAGGGAATTCAAAGCATTTATTGTACCCTTAGTCTACGATCGATCAATGGATTTTATAGATCAATCTCTTGTAAAATAGATAAGCAATTACTTTTAGCTTTACTAAGCATCCAATGTGCCCGGAGTCGACAATGGATCAAAATAAATAAAAAATAAATCTTCATTCAAACCAATATCAATGAATTTTTCAACAATCAAACCAATTAGTTTAATCAAAGTAAATTAAGATGTTAAAACAACTACAAGCTTCAACTCTTAGCCATAACTAAGAGATTTATCCAACCACAGACATAATTGAACTAAAATCAAAAGGAAAATATAAAAAATAAAGAAGAACCGAAGGATTGAAGGACTTCGTAGAAGCTCTACAAGTTATGCTTCATCAAACCGATGATAGCCTTCGGTTGTAGCCGAACATACATTCGGTTGCACCAAACCTTCTTTCCGTTGCAATTGAATTTCTCCAATATAGGTCTAAAGTTTTTGTTGAGATTCAAATATTGTATATTTATGCTCTTAATTACATTAGCTTTCCTAGCATTTAGGTGATAATTCAATATAATTTATATATATATATATATATATATTCATCATGCAAGGTGATTTTGTATCTGAATATAAATGCATGCTTAAAAGGATGGATTTAAAGCTCAAAAGAAGATAATGAAGAATTGGAGATTTGGAATTCATTAATGAAGAATTCACATGCCAAAGATCTAAGAAAACCATGGACAAAGGATGAAGAAAAGGCTAGAAAAATCACAAAGTCCATCAACAGAAATAACAGACTATTCGATCCCACCTGAGGCTAGTTCGGTCTGACCGAATGTGCACAGAACGGTCCAGCAAGAAACCGTGGTTTTCAGATATAATTTGGCTCGACATTAGGTACGACCGAAGCCATGTTCGATGTCATCAAAGGAGAGTTCAATGCAACCTAAGGAAGACAGACTTTAAATGAATATTAATGAAATTTGGTTGCAACCAAAAGAAGGTTCAATGTAACCAAAGGTATGTTCGGCTGTAACCAAAGGTTGTCATCGATGCAACCGAAGAGTAACAAAAGTACATAAATTTAAAGCTGGTATGAGTTTTTCCTATTTAAATGGGTGTTTTAGGCATTCTTGAAAATGTGAGCTAGTGACGTAATGGGATTACCACGGCTACGCTTGTAGAAGCTTGGTGGAGTTAAAGAATGAAGGCTATGTCCTAGGGGGGGTGATTAGGACCTATTTAAAATTTATGCTAGGATGTTGAACACACATAGGTTGTCAAATTTCGTGAGACTTCAAAGTATATCTTCAAATATCGGTCTATGTTCAAGAGAAGATCAAGCTCAAGATCAATCTATGTTCGAGAAAAGATCAAGCTCAAGATCGGCTTATGTTCAAGAAAAGATCGAGCTCGAATTCAAGATGAAGTCAAGCCCAGATTCAAGATGAAGTTCGAACCAAAGTTCAAGCCAAAGTGAATCAGATATTTGATATACATTAGGTGGTAAAAACCCTAAAAAGACCTTAGGACTAGGTGCTTTCAAAAATGTTTAATCATAGGTTTTTACATTTGTTTTTGTCTAGAATTTGGCCAGCCTAACTTCTGGTTCGACTGGCCTAAGCTTCCTCAGCCAGCCCAACTTCAAGCCCGAAGCAAATAATAACTTCTGTTGCAAATTTGGCTACCCAAGTTTTGATTCGCCTAGCCCAAGCTTGAAATTCAGCTAGCCCGAGAAAGTTTGGGTTAAATTCCAGTAACATTGCCTTTTGGAATTCACGAGAATTCGGCTAGCTGAAGAGAAAATTTGGCTAGCCAAATTGTGTTTTTCGTCCAGCCGTACTTAACCTCGTATAACGCCCCGAATTTCGAGGGTCAAGCAAAGCTCTACTGCCGAGATCCAGCACATCACTTATATAATATGGATAATGATGTTCAGATTTTGCCCATATTAATGAGTTAAACATGAGTAGGATTATACTAAAA
The DNA here is from genome assembly GCA_030180095.1 of Magnolia changhungtana. Classification (NCBI taxonomy): domain Eukaryota; kingdom Viridiplantae; phylum Streptophyta; class Magnoliopsida; order Magnoliales; family Magnoliaceae; genus Magnolia; species Magnolia changhungtana. The sequence goes on from JASAUF010000621.1 coordinate 4,632,267, forward strand.
TAGCATATCAGACACCGGATATAATTAAATTAAGCAAGCTGAAGTCTGAAACATATATATTTAAACATGTAAGTGTTTCACAACCTCCAGAGTATAAGTATGTAACCGGCCTGAATATATACATGTATTGTTTCAAAATAAACAAAATGCAGAAAAGTAGATGTGTCCAACTAAGTCAAATATCCCTGTAGTCCCTGCGTATCAGTACGAGGTCTACATAGACCCGCCTGAGAACTGAAAGTAGGAGAAATCTTCCTCTTCATCCATAAAGTCTTGCTCCATCACATCGAATTCATCAGCACCTACATCTAAACCAAAGCCTAGTTGGTGTTTTAAAACACCATCCCAGAGTGGGAGTGAGTGATCAACTCAGTGGTACTATAAGGCAAAAGTTAACATGTTATCAAGTCAATTAAGCGGTAATGATAAAGCAACATAACAATCACTTCTTAGCTACTCTTGTTAATGCAGGAATGAAGTACAAATAATGATGTATGCTCTCACACCAAAGCTCCTTCACAAGCGACTCCGACAACCTATTTCGCATATGACAATACTCCCTCAAAACAGTGCAACTTCATCACCTTAAAAGCACATCCTAACTAATGCAATGTGATGCATAGTCGTGTTAACTGAGTGCTTAATTAAGCTTATTCATACAGCAAGTTTGGGAAGCTAGGGTACCTCCCTTTATATCATTGACCCGAACCGAAGGATCCATCTAGGGTCGTAATCCTAGTTAAGTGCATACGATAGGCAAATTTAGGCATCACTCCTAATGAAAAGCAGTCGATAGGAAAATTCAAGAGTTTATACTCGCGGTCACTACGGGAGGCTCGTCACCTCCGCGTAGGCCGACAGCACGAACACAATGTCCCATACCACCATGCCCGGCTCATGAGTCTGAGTTGCTCACTGGTCACTACGGGGAGGCTCGTCACCCCAGCGTAGGCCTACAGCTCGAACACAGTGTCCCATACCACCATGCTCGTCTCATGAGTCTTAGCGGATCATGGTATCATGGTTAAAGTGGGCCTTTAAATTGGTGAGGGGTACCTTAAATTCAAGCAATAGTGTCCATACATGGTAAATACATAATAGTTGAATCGGTTTGTTAGGCAAGTTCAATTGGTACAGGACACGCTGACTTAATCGACATGGAGCACGTAAGCACCCCTCGTGGCCTAACCACTGTCGACAATCGTCGTGTGACCCGGATTCATCAAGTTTACCCAAGTGGTGAGACAAATTCGACCACCCAAACAGGGACTGTTACCGATTGCCTGGGCTACGTTGTAGTCTCAATCTTACTCAGATGTAGCACGTAAACACATGTGATAATCACTTCAGCATTTAACAAACAATTCAAGTGAATTCCTCATTTGATCATTTTATCAAACACATTGAACATGTTACCAAACACTTGCATTTTATCCATAAATTTCATAGCGGCAAATATGATTACATGAAAGAAACTATACATATAAATAAGGTAATTAAGAATCCTATCTTAATACTTTTAATAAATGCAAATCGTCAACAATTTCTCATTCAAACAATTTATCAAACACTTAGACTACACTTCACCAAATATATAGACTAGGTTAGTTACAACTTATATTTTTGCAAATCCTTATACAGAGAGGTCAGCATGCATATGACAACGATGAATTCTATAATAGTAGTCATGGCAATCACAAATCATGTTTACATGTTCATTCAAACATTTCAACAAACACATGGGATGTATCTTTTGTTCAACATAGTTCATACATGTATATTATATCGACAACGGCGTATCTAAGATAATATGGTAGCAATCAAGTCAGACATAAATCATTAACTAACATTGAAAGCATTGATAACCGCAACCTAAGTGTTTATAGTCTACACCTTTCGTCGGAATACTTGATTCGGACTCGGTTCAAATTCTACGTTCCCGAAGCGAAACGTCGGGCACCTAAATAACGAAATAGGTTAGCTAGTTTGCCTATTAGTCAATCTGGATCTCTACAACGATACTAGGGTTAAGTTTTCTTACCCAACTCGTAGCCAAAATAGATTGTGTAGCGTAACGAGGAGGTGATTCGGTGCGTGGAGTTGTGGGAGAGAATCACTGCAATGATCTCCCAAAAGCTTTCTTCTCTCCTTCCTCTTTTCTCTTCTTTTCTCTCTCTCTCTCCCTTAGGTTTTTGGAGAAATTCGTATATGAGAGAGGTGGGGTGGTATAAGGGCTATATATAAGTCCATAAGTGATGCAAATGGCCCTGGGGCCACTATATACATGGGTTATACCCTTTGGGCAGCTTTTTTGACAAACAAGGCTCACAGGGAGGCCCACTACTCACCTACGTCATAGGGTAAGTTCCCCGGCAATGGATCTATACCAGGATGTGATTTTGATACGATCGAATAAGTTAATCGACTTGGAGGACCTGTGTCAGATCAACGGTCATGCTTACTCGATCGGGGCTACAGTTATATGGATACGTGCAAGGAAATTTTCTTTTTCCATGGGTGATGTTTGATCAGAAACTGACGGTCCGAAATCTCCAATTTCACATGTGAGCGAATGGTCCAATTCACTTAAGTTTCATTACATTTTCTAAAGATATTCGCGTTTCTCACACACTTTACTCAGGGCTCAAGTTATACATTTCTAGAAACCATCTGGGCTTGATTTCCATGATAGTTGTCAAGCCCAATAGGACGGACATAATCCTAGAGTTTCCCGGGCATCAGATTCTTAACGTGCAGTCTAGGTCCGATACGGGGTTTCAATGTACTCCCTAGAGCGACAGGCTCTTGGGATTTTTCCTAGGTCTTTATGTAGTGTTGAGTTAGTGTTATTAATGGTTTTAGGCCTTCCTGTTTGTGAAAATAGTGGCCTGAGCTAAATCCACTGATTATTTAGTTTACTACTTAATTAATTTCCGTCTAAGTTACAACAGGACACGGTCCTTAAGTAGTTCTACCTGAGGTGGGGTGGTACTTGGGTCCTTGTACAGATTTTTCTGAGATGTTACACCTCGGGCCAGTTGAATTTTGGATAATTCTTATCTCACGTAATCCAAAATCCGTTAAACAGAATCCTTTGAACTCGGTCTAGTCGAAGCCTATCTCGGGCTAGCTGAAGTTCTAACTTCTTTGCCTATAAATTGAGGTTTTCTCTCATTCCGAATTACACAATTTAATTATCAGAATTCTTCTGCAAGAGAGAAAGAAGATCAAGTTATTAGCAAGCTATTGGTTGGTATTTATAATTTATTTAAATAGCTTTTTCAATTCACTTTAGTCTCTGTAAGTGCAATAGTTATTTGCCCCTTTGGTTGTCAAATTTTATGGTGTCAAAAACACAATCTATGTCTTGTGTAGCATGTTGATTTGTATGTTCAAGTCACTGCATCAATGCTACAAGCTAAGAATGGTGATCTACTTCAAGAAGTTCAAGTTCAAGTTGTTTGTCTACTTCTGCAAGCTTCAATGATCAAAATATTTCAAGAGCTACAAGTACAACTCAAGAAAAATAGTACAAGATGAAGTCCAAGCTTTAGAAGATCTCAAGTTCAAGCTACATCAAAGATCTCAAGCTTCACAGTCTTTAAAGGTGAACCGTCATCTTAAGAAATGAAGACTCAATGTCCATACTTCACATTTAAGGTATGAATGACCTTAGTTTGACCTTAGGGTAGGTCATTTTGTATACATAAGCCAAATTAAATCTCTTAACATATATTTAGTCTGTTCTAAGACTAGTCCTAAACTCTATTCGATTAGTCCTAGAACTGGCTCGACCAGTCCAAGAAATTCCAAGACCAGTCTTAAGTTGTTGCAAAATTTTAGAATTTTTTGGTTGAGCTTCGACCAGTCCTGGAGTCTGCTCGACCGATCGTAGGAACAGTGTCGACTCATTCACGACCAGTCCTACAACTACGACTCAAACTCCAGCAACCTTTCTTGGTTCCTCATAACCAGTCGTGGGATGGTAACGACTAGTCGTGGAGGCCTCACAACCAGTCGTGGACACCCTATGACCAATCGTGGAACGGTTTTATCCGATCATGCTTAAAATTTTAAAATGCAATTCGACCTTCGACCAGTCGTGGTGGTCACTCGACCAGTCGTAGACGCGATTGCTGCATCTATAAATAGAACACGAATTTTAGAGTTTTTTCAAGAATGAAATTCAAGTAAAATCAAGGCATCACTCTGAGATAAGTTTGAGTTCTTTTTAAGCTAAGTTTGTGCATATCTAATATTCTCTTTTGTTAGCTTTATTTATTTGATTTTGTTTCTGCATTCCAATCTGAATTGAAAAGAGGAATTGTTGTATTCCTTCTTCTTGGAATCAAAATCAAATAGAGCTAGCCCAACTGGTTTAATTTAAAATTAATTAGAAATTAGAACCATATCAAAGTGAGTATTGGACATTGAATTTCTATATTCAAACTTCTACTCCGATTAGTTCTTCTGGGCTACAACGAAAGGAGAAATCCAGGAATTTTACTTTATTGTAAATTTCTTTTTTTGGGTTTTTGTTTGAGGTTAAGCCAGAAAAATCTCAATCTAGTGGTTATCTGAGGAGAGCTAGAAAACTCAGAAGTGGGGTTTTTTGAATTGTGTAAGCCCATTTGAAAGACACAATTGTGAAGGTTTTAGGTAAACCTGTGAAACTTATTTTCATAGTGAACACTGATATCCCCTGTGTGAGGATATTAGGAGTAGAGTAGCAAGCTGTGTGGCTATTGTTTAACAATTGGTGTACACACAGGCAAACCACTATAATTCTTTGTCTTGTGGTTTAAATGTTTATTTAATTTCTATCTTTTATCATTCAAAGTTGTTTAATGTATGTGTGGATGTGAATGTTGTAATAATTTAGAATTTCAATTCTTGTTATTTCCTTTATTTCTCTTCAGTTTGATATATTGATACTTATACCGTTCTAGTAAGGTTGTCCTGCCATAAACCCTTAGTTTTTATGGTGCAAGGTTGTCCTTAAAACACCATTCGTATCAGCTTCTCAATACTAGAATATTGAGGTTGCTTTACATTTTCGTACTGTGATTTATTTAAAGTACTATCTTTCATTTATTTATTTTTCAAGGCTATCTTATCGTTTAATTCCGCTGGTATAATTTTAAATTTGGCATAGTCCTATTCACCCCCCCCCCCCCCCCCCAAGGACATATAGCTAGGCCTTTCCAGTCTCAATTCTTTTAAGTTTAATGTAAGAGAGTAAACTATACTCATCTTTGAGATCTAAGAGAATTGAATTAAGTAGCACTTGGGTTTAACAAAATTAAAATCTATAGAACCCTAGACCATTTCTATCTGACTGAACACGGCACCATCTAAATTCAAGAAAGAGGTCCTTCTACTACGTCTTCTACAGTTGAAGATAAGTATACCTTCTAAAACTCTATTTAGGTTTTTCTAAGATCTCCTGTGAAAATCTCAGTTGAGGTTTTGTCTAAGATAGCTTATGAAAATCTCAGTTTGGGTTTTTATTGTGATAACCCGTGAAAATCACAAGGAACTGTATCAGGTTATTAAGGTGACTCTATGAAAACCTTTTTATAGTGAAAGTCAAAATTACGAGGGAAGTAATTTTGGGAGTAGAGTAGGTGTGGCTGTTTTTAAAGCACCGAACCGCTATAATCCTTTGTGTCATGTGGTGAATGCCTTATTTTTTATTTTTGGTGGATTAGATGTGTTTAATTATTTCAGTTGTGTGGTGAATGTTGTAATTCTTCAATTTACTCATGCTAGTTTGAAGTTTTGATTTTGAAAACATTCGTGAATTAAGGTTGTTCTGCCTTAAATTTTAGGTGAAGGTTGTCTTACAAATTATTTGGAATCAAGGTTTTAATACTCAAGTAATTAAGATCTTTGTATTATTTACATATTCAGCACTTGTTTCAATTATTTGACATTGTCCTATTCACCCCCCTCTAGGACATCGCAAGCTCTCCTTTTCACAATGTAAGTCTAAGGCTTCCAAACCAATAAAGGGTCCGATCACATAGACAATAAATGATATGCAAGTAAGCAACTACTCAATATCAAGATGGTGTATATGTGTGTGTGGGATGTGTTACCTATCAACACTTAGGCATTCATCTAATCATGCATGTATAATATAGACATTCAAACTCACAAGCATAATTAAACAATTGCACAAATGACAATCCTAAACACAATCATATATAGTGGTTCGGCTACTTGCCTACTCCACTCCCGGCAGACGCACTCAACCCGTGAGTGTATTGGATTTAACTATCGAATGTTTTAAATCAGGTTCACCTCGAACCTTTACAGCCCTACATAAGGACTCTAAACTTTAGGCTCTACTCAAGAGCCAAGGTCCTACACAAGAACTCGGGGCTTTGGGCCATATGCAAAGGCTAAGGTCCTACACAAGAACCTAGAAATCTAGGCCCTATACAAGAGTCAAGGTCCTAGATAAGAACATTGAGATTTAGGCTCTACGAAAGAGCCAAGGTCCTACACAAGAACCTAGTTTGAGCTTGAGACACAAACTCTTACACTCCAACCTACACAAGGAAAGAGTGAAAACTTAGACTCTTGTAATTGACACTTATTGGATTTAGTCCCTTTTTGTAGCTCCATCTTGAGTTTCTTGATCTCCATTCTCTCGTGCTTCAATCATCTCCCTGATGCTCCTCCGATCATGTTGTCACCGCTTGGCCAAGACTTTAACTCCATGATCAATCACCTTGCATTTGATACTCCTCAGAGGTAACCAAGGTGATGGGAGATTAGTTAAATCTCCTATAACTAGTATGAAGTTGATTTCCTAGGGGATTCACCTAAATGGGTCTCTTAGAGGATTTAGATAATAGTTTGTTAAGATTGCTTAAGTCCAATCTCTAGGAAATGGAAGAGTCTAAGCACATCTCAATGTTGAGCTTGGAATCCTCATTAGAGTTGTAGTCTCAAAGGAGATTGCTTAGAACTCAATGGAATAGAGGCTTGGGGTGAGGGATATGAACATGAATTCTCCTAGGCTTCTATTATTCAAAAATCTATCAAAAAAGCCTAAGAGCCGATTACCCTTTATAAAAAGTTCAAGCTCCAACGGTCAAAAAACAGATAGAAAATGGCTTTATCGATGTCATCGAAGGGTTCTTCGATGCCATCAAACAATCCAAACAATATATGGTATTTTTTTTGGATATATCTGGAACATCTGCAATGCCATTGAACTGACCTTCAATGTCATCGAAACTTAAATTTCGATGTCATCGAAGGAGCTTCGATGCCATCAAGAAAATCAGAAGAAAAAAATCCATTATCTTGCTGGACAATTCTGACTCTCAATCGATGTCATTGAGGGGTCTTCAATGTTATCGAAGGGACCTCGATGGCATCAAGAATTTCAGAGAAAAATTCAATTTGGTTGCTGGACATTCCTGACTCTCGATCGATGTCATCGAAGGTTGTTCGATGGTAACTCAATGTCATTGAACATCAATCGAATTCTGTTGTTTTGGGCTATCTTTTGCATAGCAGATTTGCACCTCTTCTAACCTTATTTAACATATTTTTCTTGGTCTCCTAAGGCTAAGGATGATCAATTTGGTATTCATATTAAGTCAAGATCATCTAGAGGTTTATGGGTTATTTTAAGTCAAGGGTTAGGGTCACTAAGGCACCTTATTTACTTATTCGTACTTTCTTGATGCTTCAACTTCGCTTGTGTCTTCGATCTTCACTTTCCAAAGGCTCAACTGACTACATGACATAATGACTCATGTGATTGACAAATATAATGTAAAAATCAGTGCACTAATAATTCCTAGGTACAAATTAGGGCTAGGGAGAAAGACGTAGGGGTGATGGAGCTCCACAGAGTCGTCCTTCTTCTTATTCCCCTTAATTCTAGTTGTCTTTCTAGTTTTTCTTTAGTTTCTCTTTCTAAGATGCTAGCCATGTTAGGCTAATCTCTTAGCTAAGGCTAAGGGATGAAGCTTGTAGTTCAATTACATTATTTAGTTTATTTGATTCAATAACATTAGTTTGATTGATGATATGAGATTGATTTAATTTGGTTTTACTTGAAAGTCTTTGAGTTTTCTATTTCTAAATTTGTTGTGCACTCCAGGTATAAGAATGCTTTGATTTAACAATTATTTAGCCTGAATTAGAGAAGGATTATAATTGATTAATCTATTGTAGCCTAAGCATCTATTGTCATCTAAGGGTACTTTAGACGCTTTTAATTCCCTGCAATTGAAATTCGAGTACCTCATGATAGAATCATTTAATCAAAATCATATTCTTATTAGTGTTTATGATTGATTTAACATAATTATCTTCCGATTGGATTATATAGGACTTCGATTCCAATTGAGATATACATTGAATCAGTAAATTAGGTATTATAATTGTTATGAGTGAATTCTTGGATCCTCAGTTTTTTATATTTTTTATTTTAAAACCCATTAACCAAAAAGTTGGATTGAAAACCTAGACAAACATTTACTTTAGATTCGTTCTACGCCGTGTTCCCCATTCCTTATGGATTTGACATCAATCTTATCGTATTATTAGTACATCGCAGCCCTGCACTTGGGGTTTGCATCAGCAAGTCTCTGTCTCCCTTAAGTTGCACCGAACTTCCCTTCGGTGGCACTGAACATGGCTTTGGTCGCACCTAAGTGTCGAGCCGAATTTCCTCAAAAAATCACAATTTCTTGTTGGAGTGTTCTATACACATTCGGTTAGACTGAACCAACCTTAAGCAAGATCAAACAGTTTGTTATTTCTGTTAATGTACTATGTGATTTTTCCAGCCTTTTCTCTCTCATTTGTACTTAGTTTTCTTAGATCTTTGGCACTTAAATTTTTCATTAATCGCCTCCAATCTCATGATACGATCTACATTGTCATCCAAGGTTCTGACCTGGTTCTCAAGGGGACAAGTCAACCTCCTCAATTACACGATTTCTAGAGCACAGCCTATAAGGGTGGCTCAGACTGGGGAGGTGACTGTGAAGCCTGCTCCTCCCCAAACAGGGCTTGGTGGGAGGACTCGGCTCCAACTGGGGCCTTTATTTTTTTTTGTCATCGAAGGAAGGGTTAGAAATATTTGTAGCTACTCAAGATGGTGAGAACACGGCTCGTCATTCCCACATATGAGATTGCCTGAATCTGGCCAACAAATGAGGTTGATGTAGAGTTGAGACAACTTGTGGCCTTATTATCGCCCCCAATAGATGTATAAAAACTATAGAAAATTGAGCAGCCGAGAGATATGCGGACCCTCTGATGACTAAGTCAGGCTTGTAAAAGATGATCGTACGGAGGTAGATTAGGGCTTATATGCGTCACATTTTTCCTCATTTGGTTTAAAGTTTGTGGTCGTATATACTGGGCATGGGAGAAGGTTCTGGACCTCCAAATCCCACTATATTATGTTGGAGGACCCCTGATTTGTCAGGATTCTTATCCCAAATATATCGAAGCGATCTTCAGCCAAGATCAGGCCAGATCCGGTGTGAGATTGTCCCAGATTTCTCGCACCGCCTCTCTAGCAGTGGTCGACCTAGTCAGCTTAGGATGCCAAGGAGCTTGGGGCTCAGAGCCCAAGTTACTTCTTCACGGGTTCCCAACCTGTGTTGTAGTTAGCGATTCCTCTCCTACCGAGCTCTGTCCTCTGATGACTTAGCTCGGTGACTCGTGTTTGAACCGAAAGAATTGCTCATCCCATACCGATGGCACTACTACTCAGACCTCAGTCACTCGCTTGGAGGATTCTCCTTAGCTCAAAGGCATATCACTTTTAGATGCGCGTTGTTCTTCTCATGTAAGGAACCAGTTACACCTCTTCTTAAGAAGTTTTCAACAATAGGCGTTCAATCCACTCAAGCTCTGAACATCCATGAATTTTAAACTCATGCTCAGACATGAACCTCCAAAATGGATGGACGGCATAGATGAAACACATTCGTCGCGCTAGGACCCACAAAATCTAAGTCACAAGGAGCATGGGTGGTATTCGGTTACAACCCAATCGGCTTCCTCCCACGTGACCCTACCTAAACTAACAGAGCAAATTAAAAGTTGTGTAGACAGTAAGCACCCCCATGTGGCACCTATATCATGTGTTATTTAGGGATGTGGATTTCCTTCCAAAGCCTTTCATATGAATTTCCAGTGACAGGAAGTTAGGCGGGGTCGATCGTTATGTTTATAAGAAATCCATCGCGCCCATCAGTTTTGCAAGATCATGTTAGGGCATAGGCACAAAACTGACATAAATCCAAAACCCAGATAGGCCATACGATAGAATGCCCACCATTGAAACATGTGTCTGGTGACAGAAGTTTTGAATCAAGCTAACTTCTACGTTTTCATTTTATCCTAATAAGAATGACCTTATGAGCGGTATGGTTGGTATATAAACATCATGTTAGACCCAGAAAGGTTTCAATGGTAAAAATTTACCTACACATGTTTTCCTAAGGCATGTTTGGTTTTCTGAAATACCAGCAGTTGGCAGTAAAAAATTAATAATTACATCTGACGCTTGTTTGAAAATGGATGCATTCGGACGCATTACTGACCCACTCAATTTGGCGGTAATCCGGGGTAAAAGAGCTGCCTGATTTTACATTTCTCTGTAAAATACAGAGATCGGCAGTAGATGTAATAAGTACCTGCAAATTAAGTAATGTGGTCCGCAGGAGCACGACTGCAAGATTCACACCACATCAGCCGATCTAAAAAAATGAAACCAACTTCATTTCCTTCGTCCAAGGCCGAGACACTGAACCAGTCACAGCGAACGAAGAGTGGTCGTAAGGTAGACGACGATCATTCTCCTGGCTTTGGGTCGATGCATCTAATCTTCTATTATCTTATAGGGATATTTTTCTCTTTTCTTCTCATTCCTCTACTTTGTTTCCATTCTCGAAGGGTGAGCGGTTTAGAGCTTCTCTCATCTGCAGATTCCACATCACCTCTATCCGATTGCAGGTACTTTTTAATCTTGATTCAGATTATTCACTGCGTTTGGATTCATCTTCTTCAATTTTGCACATTTCGTATGTTGTTCGAAAGATCCGGGCTTGCATATTACTCCATCGTTCTTGCCATCCATGATATTACATATGACATGAAGTAACTAGCCTTGCGTGTTGTAACTATCCCATGTATTCCATTTTTATCATCTTTGTTACCCCTTGTTGTACCTATTTCCTCTCTCCATCAGTGGTTCTCTCTGCTGTCTGGGAGTGACATCTTCTCCAAAACCTGCGGCGAGTCCACAACAGGTATGAAATCTACCTGACTAGGGCTGAAAATTGCTTATTCCACTTTCTATAGTCTTTACCATTTATGGAAATGTTTTCCACTATCATGCAACGATCTTCTCTGCCATCTGCGACTGACATCCCCCCATCTACCAACTACGGCAACTTCAGAACATGTAATTTGTTGTATTCAATGTCTTCATACAGTTATTATGCCTAATGTGTTTAGTGGAAAAAGAAGAATCGTCTTATTCTGGATGTGGTCGAGCACATGTGGCCCACATGTTTGACATTCATTATTCTACAAAAGAATTGTGGGCCATCCGATGTCGTTATAGGGACCCGAATGGCCACTTCTTCTTCTCCCATTACTTTTACTATGACTGTGCTGCTGGCAAATATCCAGCCTCTATCTGATGGGTTCAGATTGCTCTCAATCATTGAATAACCACATCCCGGTTGGATGTCTCCTTTCCTTGCTAATTTCCCAATCCAATAGCCCTATGGGATCCATGGTCAGTTGTGAGTGTACCTATCATTTGTTAAATTTTCTCAAACAAATATCATTGGGTCCACCAGACGACCAAGGGTGGAATGATACTCTGTGTTTTTATTTATTGGCCCAACTGATGACCTGAGATACATCTGATCAGACCTGTGTATATAAGGCACGCCCCACCTGAGTTGCATTCACACACAGAGCTACCCAGTATGTTGAGAATGATAATTTACTGTAGGATTTATTTACTAAAATACCTAATCTTCTTTTTTCTTCTTCGTCTTTGACAATGAATGTGCTACTTTCTTCTATCCACTCTTGAAGCTGAACGGTTCGGATTGTTTTCGAGCATTGAATGTCCAAATCCCGATTGCGTATACATCTTTCCTTGCGCACTGATTAGGCTCCGATGTTGGGACGTTGCTCTGTTTAAATATTTTTTTAGCCCACCCGATGATGGGAGAATGATGTTTTACATGTAGACTAATCTACTCAAATGCTTATGTTTGGACATTCGAGGCTTGGGTAAGACACAAACATAAGGTGTACTAGAGTGACTTGTCCATATCGTTTAATCTAATTTAGATGGCCAGTTAAGGTATACTTCGGATCATTATATTTACATGATATTAGAATGCTTTGAAGTGACATCAGCATTGTCACATGCATGTTTAATTAGTACCCTAATAATATTTTTGTTATACCGTGTGTACATCAAATACAATATTCGCTTTGTGTATACATCTTTCCTTACACGATTTCCTAGTGCTTCACAGACTGTGGGAACTAAATATGTTCGTGACTATTTGGGGCTATGAGTTGTTAAATTATCTGAAGGTAGTTATCGTTAGGTCTTATGTACAACCAACGGTGGGATGTATCTCCGTTGATTTTCCTTTTTCGCTCACCTGATGACCACCGAATGATAAGTTACAGATGGAATGATCAGTGGTTCAAATGCTTATGTCTGTATTGCTGTTAAATAGCCAAACTAGCATCTTGTTCTTCTTCTTCTTCTTATTTGATTATGAATGTGATCCTAACCAATAGAAAATGTTTAACCACTGAATTCTACCTGCTGTGCATCCATATCTTATAAAAGCTCCAAATTACTATTGCATATTCTGTGTGTAATAACATCAGGATGGACTATTTTATAAATGCACCCGTTTATCTATCTTATGTATGTTGTGAATGATACGTAGAGTAAGCAGCTGAGATCACTGCTGATACACCTCTGTCTGATTCATTTAATAAGAGAAATGACTAATAACTAGCTAGTTGAAACATTATAAACCACTCTAAATTCCTTCTGTTTACAAAAGATACATCACCTTAAAATAGTAAGCAAAAAACAGAGAAAAAGAGAAAAAAAAATACAGTGTGAAGATCATTTTTAATAAATATTCATATTGTACATGTTATAAAGGCAATAGCTAATGTGCTTCGAACAACTTCCTATCTACAGTTTGAACGACGCCATGGGTTGTTCATTTCGAATAAATGAGTAATTTAACAAAGGAGAAATCAGAACATATAGGATTCCAACTATTAATCGAAAGATTGAACATCGTATATCTTGAGGAACATTTGAAATTTTTCTTCCATTAATATGGAACTAGTTCTGAATATTGATGTGGGTGATGCTGTTGAATCAGCTTGACTCGATGTGTTATACAACAAAGCAACATAACATGGATGGGCATGGATGGACGGAGGAGGAAATGGCTGCCTTTGTAGCTACACTTGCTGCAGCAATGACAACCATTACAATCAGAGAATATTGCAATAATATAATATTTAAATCACCTTCGAGATTTGGGGACTTTAAAAAAAAGAAGGTAATAAATGGGATTATTAGAGCGGATGATAATGAGTGTGTAGCACAACTCCGAATGAACAAGGCCACATTCTTCGACCTATGCTCGTTTATCAGAGATAGAAATCTCCTTCCAGACAGCAAACATATATCTGTGGAGGAACAACTTGTCATTTTCCTTCACATGATAGGGCATAATGTTAGAAATTATGTCATCAAGCATCGATTTATAAGATCTGGTGAAACAGTAAGCCGATTTTTAGTAAAGTGGTCGATGCCATTGTCCGATTATATCCGAAGTTCGTGAAACTCTCAGGTCCGGAAACACCAGTCGAGATCCTAGCCAATCCCAATTAGAGTGATTACTTTCAGGTATGTTCAAACACATTATGCAATGTTGGCAAATGTCATATACTATATTTGTTTTCCTGATTATTCAAGGTGAAATTAGGACTGCATTGGTACAATTGATGGGACTCATATACCCGCCTACGTACCGGCATTGGAAAGTGCAACATACCGTAACAGGAAAGGGGTACTCTCTTAGAATGTAATTGGTGCATGTACATTTGACATGAAGTTTGTATATGTGCTCACCGGATGGGAGGGATCAGCCTCTGATGCACGCATCTTACAGAATGCTTTGATACATTCCATCGATCGCTTTACTATCCCCAAGGGTACTCGTGTCTATCTATTTCATACTGATTATACTGATTCTCTTGCATTTAAATTGATAATTCTTCATAATTAATTGTAGGAAAGTATTACGTAGTTGATACTGGTTAAACTCATTCTCCTGGATTTATGGCTCCTTACCGTGGTGTACGGTACCACCTCAATGAATATCGCACCGGTCACAATCCTTCTAACAAGAAAGAACTATTCAACTATCGGCATGCTCAACTACGAAACGTTATAGAGAGAATCTTTGGAGTATTGAAAGCCTGCTTTTTCAATCTTGAAATCTGCTCCACCCTACAACCTTCAAACACAGGTGAAGATAGTCATTACATGCTGTGTCTTACACAACTTTATCCGTATATCTAGAGGAGATAGCTTGGCAGAAGATGTACTTGCATCTACAGATGTAACGAAGAGTATAGATCTATCACCATGTGTAACGCCCTGAAAATCGGGGGTCGAGTATGAACTCAACTCCCGAGTTCCAACGCATCACTTATGCAACATACACAATGATGGTTAAATGTTGTCTGAGTTAGCGCAATAAACATGAATGAGATTATACCAAAGCAAAGAATTCATACTCCCGGATCGTTGTATAAAAGCAAGCGGAAGACTGACTGTATATATATGTATGTAAAGAAACAAAATAAATGATTCATTATCCAGAGTATGAATCCTTCTGAGTCACAATATACATGTCTGTGTAATAAACAAAATGTCAAAATAACTAAATACAATCTCTGTAAATCCCATCAGTCCCGGCAGCCTAGTCGAAGCCGCCAGCGAACTGCATATACGAGAACTCCTCCTGGTCCTCGTCGTAATCG
This sequence comes from Magnolia changhungtana, assembly GCA_030180095.1. Classification (NCBI taxonomy): domain Eukaryota; kingdom Viridiplantae; phylum Streptophyta; class Magnoliopsida; order Magnoliales; family Magnoliaceae; genus Magnolia; species Magnolia changhungtana. The sequence goes on from JASAUF010000621.1 coordinate 4,647,378, forward strand.
GGCTCCGCCTCCAGAATAGCCGGACGCCTAAACCTGAGACAGAGTCTGGTTGGTGTGCGCAACACCGTCCCGTAACGTGGGAGTGAGTAGCTAACTCAGTGGAACAGTAAGATATAAGTTATCATGTTACCAATACAGTCAAGCAGTAATGATAAAGCAGTAAATCAAACACTCCTAGTTACTCTGATTAATGCAAGTATGAATGCAGTTATGATGGATGCCCTCTCCGACGTACTCCCTCAAGCGACACCATCTCACGTTCGCGCATGCTTACATCCCACAGTGCTCCACATCTTCCAGTGCACATGCGATGCATGATGAGTATGATTACCGAGTTTTTAATTAATTCATTTCAAACAACAGGATTGGGAAACTAAGGTACCTCCCAGTATCATATCCAAACATGATCCAATCTAGGGTCGTCACCCTAGTTAATATCGACGATGGTGTGTTTTCTAGGTCATCGCAGAGGTCGCTGTGGCCGTTACGCACAAAGGTTGCACCACTCCCCCATCACCCCTTAAACGATTCATCACGATACAACTATACGTAAACAGCCTAGTTCATACTCTATATATCGCGGTGAACCCTAAGGCACGCCGCAACTTCGAGTATGCTCGCGGTCACTACAAAGGGTCGCTGTGGTCGTACACACAAAGATTGTACCACTCCCCATCACCTTATCGTGTAGTAGGCCGACAGCGCGAATATAGTGTCCCATACCACCATAATCGGCCACGAGTAGAGTTGCTCACGGGTCACTACGGGAGGCACGTAGTCCCGCCCGTAGGCCGACAGCTCGACCACGGTGTCCCATACCACCATGCCCGGCTCATGAGTCTTAGCGGATCGAGGTACCATGGTTAACGGGATTTTTCACTGGTAAGTTTGGTACCCTAGGTTCAAGCATTAGTGACCAAACATGGTGAACATACATAAGGCATACGGTTTACTTGATATGTTCGGCTAGCTCGAGCGCACAACAAGTTGGGCGATATGAGGCGCAGAAGCACCTCGTGTGGCCAACCACTATCGCCAACCGAAGTACGACACGGGTTCACCAACACATCGTGCGTGGCGGAACGAAACCCCAACCACATCTTCAAGTCTGATACCGGATGCCTGGACTACGAACATAGTCCCAAGCTCAGTCAGTTGTGAAACATGAAGTAAAGCATAGGGTAAAGCATGTATTATAAAGCATGAAGTAAAGCATGTTATAAGGCATGTTGTAAAGCATGTTGTAAAGCATGTTATCAAGCATGTTATGAAGCATGTTATAAAGTACTATACACATAGGGATACAAATACTTGGAGCTCATAGGTGAGTGGTTAGAGTGAACAACCACGTGGAGAGTGTCATATGTGACACTAAGGTAGCGGAGAATCCCATCTCAAAGACCTAACTAAGGTTCTAACACTTAAACACTTACACTCGCAAGTGATTTCACCAACACTTGGAATACACTACTTCAACATACATGACGTATGCTAGAGAAGGGTGTACTAGGTTGTCCCGTTACCGAGCTAGTATTTTATACATATACAACATATTCATATAACAAATAAACATAGCAAACACATCAGCAAATTTTATACGTATAGGGTACTTCCACGTATACCCAATTTCGACATACATAGTGTTTACAAAGGAACATAGGTTTCAAGGTTCCTTTCGCCAAGCTAGTATTTTAATCATGTATTGTATAATCATACATTAAATACATATGTCAAACATTATTCCAAAAGAAATACGTATACGGTATTTCTACAATACGTATTTTCAACATACGGCACATTTACAAAGGAACATATATTTTGGCGATCTCTTTCACAAACTAGTATTTTATTCATATGTTATATAATTAAACATTAAATAAACATGTCAAACAATTATCCAAAAAATACGTATATACGGTATTTCTACGTATACCTAGAATATGTGAAATTCCATATTTCACACCGTTAATCAAAACAGAAACTAAGGCACTTTGTACATGTGCAATTGCAAGCAGATCATGAATCTACCATTATCTGACATTGAAAGCGTTGAAAACCGTAACTTATAAGCTTAAAGTCCTCACCTTTGCCTTTGGAAACGGAACGAATCAGCAAGGGTGATGGATCTTCCGTCTACGGCGATTTCTAGCCTAAAGAGCGGAATCGGTTAGTCGGAATACATCCTACCTCGATTCCAACTCAAATCGACCTAGGGTTAGGTTTTCTTACCTTCAAATGAGGCGGAATACACGTGGGAAAGCGTCTAGATCAGAGAGATGTAGGCCGTGTAGCAAGCCAAAGCAGCAGGAGGAAGATCGGCAACGATCTCCAAGTCTTTCCCTCTCTTTTCTCTCTCTCCCTCTAGGGTTTCTCCCTAAATTCGTATGGCTGTGAGAGGGGCTGCTCTAAGCCCCTTTATAGCCTCAAACATTACGAGAATAGACTTAGGTTCATGGGGTACCGCTTATATAGGATATTCACGCTTTTCCACCAAAAGGGGAGTTCGGTAGCCCTCTTTGAACCAAACGTCGACTTAAGCTCACCACCAATGGATCTACGTGGGATTACGTTTTGACTCATTCGGATACGTAGATCGCACGTGGCGGACCACTTTCGCCGACGGTCATGGCCACGATCGAAATTCCAAGTACATGTAAATGTTCCCGAAATTTTTCTTAATCCGAGGGTGTAATTTGGTCCGATTCTCGACGGCCGTAGCTTACATGACGACGCACAACGAACGATGCCGATCACTATTCCAGATATTTATTTCGGCTTGTGAATAGTGTTTTTCACACTACCTCGTCCGATTCGAAACGAATGGCCGTGGAATATCGATAAGGCCGATTTTGAGATGATTGTTAAGCCCTGGGGCGGTCCTAGTTCCTTAACTTCGGGTTAATCGGAATCCCGAGGTGCGATCTAGACCTAATACGAAAGTTTCGTTTCATTCCCGAGAGCAGACGGGGAATGAGTTTGGTTCTAAACTTTAGGGTAACCTAGCGTCAATGATTCTCGCAAGTTTTGGGTCTGCAGATCGTATTTAAAGCGATCCTAACGGATTTCATATCTAATTGAGTTTAGTACTTAGTTAACTTTGTTAAATTTCTAAAGGATTTAATCCTACGTGATTTTCGGTCGAGGTGGTACTCGACCCAATGTACGGAATTTTTCGTGTCGTTACAATCTACCCCCTTAAAAAAAAATTCGCCCTCGAAATTTATATTGTTCGTACTCCTCGAGAATCTCGAGGGTAGTTCTTCCCACCTCGCCTCGCCTCCCGTGTAGCTTCCTCCTCGTAATGATGTGTCCAAAGTACCTTCACAAGTGGGATGACCTTGCTACGCAAGACTGCTCCTTCCCGTCAAGGATGCGCGTCGGCGCAACTCATATGTCGCATCCTCGCTCAACCGTACCGCTCCCATCCGATGATATGCGAAGGATCGTGAACGTACTTCTTCAAAGATAGATACATGAAATACGTTATGTATGAAGCAAGTGGTGTAGGCAAGGCGAGACGATACGCCACATCACCCACTCGATCCAAGATCTCGAAATGGACCGATGAACCCGGTGTGAGCTTCCCTTCTTCCCAAACCGAAGGACTCCCTTCATAGGGGAAACCCGAAGGAACACATGATCACCAACCTCGAACTCCGGCGGCCGCCGCCTCGTACGGCGTAACTCTTCTCGTCTCGCTCGCGCCGTGAGTAATCGACGCCCGATAATGTCTACCTTCTCTCGTAGTCGCCCGAACCAACTCTCGGCCAATCAGCTACGCTCTCCAACCTCTCGCCCAACAAGGCGGTGCTCTACAAGGTCGACCATATAGAGCCTCATATGGCGCCATGCCAATCGTCGCCCGGAAGCCGTTGTTGTAGGCGAATCGCGCGTACGGAAGACAGCCGTCCCAACCGCCCTGAAGTCCAACACACACGCCGCAACATATCCTCCAGTAACCGATTCACTCGCTCCGTCCGCCCATCGCCCGAGGATGAAACGCCGATCGAACTTCAACTTCACACCCATCGCCTCCCGGATACGAGTCCGTAAGATGGATGTGAACCGCGTGTCTCTCGTCCGACACAATCTCCAAAGGAACTCCGTGCGCACGGACGATCTCCCGATATACAATCTAGCCAGCTCATCCGCAGAGTTCGTAACTCGATAGGGAGGAAATGGGCCGATTTAGTCAACCGGTCCACAATCACCCAAATGGAATCGTGCCCCTTCCTCGTCTTCTAAGCAACCCGATATGAAGTCCATGGAGATGAAGTCCCACTTCCACTCCGCCAGGCATGGGCCGAAGCACCAGAGGTCGGCGATGTGCTCCGCCTTGACCGCCGGCACGTCGTGCATCGAGACACATACTCAAAGAATATGGGCCTTCATGTTATCCCACCAATACGTCCTCCTCATATCCCGGTACATCTTCGTGCTACCAGATGCATCGCAAACTTCGAGTTATGGGCGCACTCGAGAAGCTCGCGTCTCAAGTCGCACATCCGGAACACATAGGCGGCCACGAATCGTAAACCCCATCGATCCAACTCTCCACTGAGTCCACAGCGCCGCTAGCCCGCTCTCGAAGCTCGACACCGTGCATCGCCTCTCTGGGCCTCAACAATCTCGTCGCCGATAAGTGGTCGCACCCGAATGTGCGCAACACACTCAAATGGCTCCTCGACAAGTGAGTCTCCGTCGAAGTCCCGCACAAACTCTACCATATCCCACTCGGCTATCATCGCCGTGCCGCAAATGCACCGCCTTCTTGGGCTCAACGCGTCCGCCACAAGGTTCGCCTTGCCAGATGGTAGGAAACCTCGAACTTGAAGTCCTTCAAGGTCTCCATCCATCTACACTGCCTCATATTCAAATCTCGCCGCGTGAATATGTATTTAAGGCTCTGTGGTCGCAGCAAAAGCTCGAACTCCTCACCATAGAGGTAATGTCTCCAGAGCTTCAATGCAAAGATGACAAACCGCTAACCTGTGTCATGTGTAGGGTAATTCTCCTCGTGCTTCCTTAATTGTCTCGAGGCATACGATATCACCCTATCTTTCTCGCATCAACACACAACCCAAACCAACGCGAGACGCGTCAAGATACACCGTGTATTTCACCCCTGCTCCGGCAATACTAGCACAGGGCGGACGTCAACTTGTCCTTCGCCTCCTTAAAGCCGCCTCCGCCTTCTCATTCCAGCGAACTTCAGTCCTTCCGAGTCACCGAGACAATGGCCTGGGCGATCTTCGAGAAATCCCGAATGAAACGTCTCGAGTATCCACCTGTGCCAAGGAAACTCCTCACCTCAAGAATCGATTCAGCCGCCGCTAATCCCGAACCGCAGCCTACCTTAGCAAGGTCCATCGCTATCCCATCCTTGGACACTACATGTCCCAGAACTTGACTTCCTCCCGTAAGTCGCACTTGTACCGCGCAAACAACCGGTTCTTCTTCGTGTCTCCAATACCGCCGCAAGTGCTCCTCGTGCTCCTCCCGACTCGTGGAGTATATCAAGATGTCATCGATAAAGACGATGACGAACCGGTAAAGGAAGGGCCGAAATACCCGGCTCATCGATCCATGAACACGGGCCGGTGCGTTCGTCGACCGAACGACATCACTAAGAACTCGTAGTGCCCAAAGCACGTCCCGAAGGCCGTCTCTCTCGCACGTCCTCCTCTCTCACGCGCAACCGGTGGTACCCCGACCGGAGATCAATCTTCGAGAAATACTTCGCCCTCTCAACCGATCGAATGATCGTCAATCCCGGGCAAAGGATACTTGTTCTTCACCGTGACTCGGTTCAACCTACTGTAATCAATACACAACCGTAGCGACCCGTCCTTCTTCTTCACGAACAACACAGTGCTCCCAAGGAGACACACTAGGTCGAATAAAACCTCTCTCTACAAGTACATCAATCAGTGTCCGCAGCCTCCTCCATCTCACATGGAGGCATACGATACGTAGGCAACGAGATGGGCGTCGCACCTGTGCGTAAGATCTATCGTAAAATCAATCTCACGCCGAGGAGGTAAACCAGGATAGTCTCAAACACGCCCGCAAAGTCTCGAACCACCGGCGTACTATCAACCGTCGACCATCGCCGGCACAAGCAAAGCAAAGATAACAATCAACTCGACAGGCCAACCGACCGCACCGGGAACGTGAAAGCCGTACCGTCAGTCCATAGGCCGTCACGATCCGAGTGTCGCACCTACCTCCGCCTCATCCCGGTGAGCCAATCCATGCCAAGTATAACGTCGTAGTGCCATAGCGGAGCAACAATAAGGTCGACGAGCACCGTGTCGCTACCCAAAACTACCGAGCAACCCTCGCATAATCGTGTGACATCCGAATGTGTCCCAGAGTCGTAGTGAGTCTCATTCCCTTAGTGGGAATCGTATGCAAAGATAGGCGCTTCACCGCCCACAAGAAATAATAGAAGTAGTGGACCCAAGTGTCCACCAATAAAGAGACGGAGTGTCGCGAATAAAAGCCGTACCCTCGAAGGCCGTCTGAGCCGAAACCGACGTCTCGTGTGCCTCGCCCACGAGAGTATGAACGCGAGCCCGCCGCCGGCGGCTCGGCCGAGGAGCCAAGGGTCGCCGTGGCGGCCCGGGCGCCGCACAGAGGTCGGAAGGAAGGATGTGCGGAGCCGTCTCGTAGCGGTGGAGCCGATATGGCCCGTGGGCGAGAACGGCCCATCATCCGTGGCGAGAGAACCCACCGTCCTTCATCCGCGCGAAGCAACTCCCAATAAGATGACCCCGTTTCCCGCAAGATGTGCGTGTCACAACAGGGCGCCCGCCCGAGCCCCCGGCGCCGCGATCCAGGAGGCGAGTCAACACGAGGCCTCTGCCTAAAATAGGCCTCGCTCGATCTCCCGCCGTGGCCTCGCAACCATAGTGCCACGTGATCGGCCAACCGGCCCACATCCCGCTCGCCGTCATGACATGTGAACCAAGGCCGCATATGTGGGTATAGTGAGGCAAAGATATCTTCGACCGTATCTCCTGGCCGCAAGCCCAATGAAAATCGACGCATCCGCACCGCTCGTCCACTAGTATAGCCGGGACAAAGCGGCCCAACCCTGAAGCGGTGCTCGTACTGTAATAGTCATGCCCCCCGCCCGAGGCGCAAACTCGCCCTCCCGCTCATGCCTGCAAGTCTACGGCGGTAGTATTTCTCATGGAACCGAACTCAAAAGCCTCCTGTGTCCATACGTAGTCCGCCGCGATGCACCGCAACACACCGTCCCACCATAAACTCGCCTCTCTCAAACATGAAGGCGGCGCCTCCACCGCTTCCGCTCGAGCAATGCAAAGATCCGAAGCATCTTCGAGATGCGGTCAAGCCAAAACTCGCCTCCTGGCCTATGAGTGCCCATGAACGAAGGAGGCCTCAAGCGCCGAAACCGCCGAGTAGACCGCGCGTGCCGACATCTCCAGTAGGAGGCACCACGGTGGAGGCAGGGGCACATCCTCACACCGAGCAGAGGCTGTGGTGCCCGGCAGACAAACAGAGTCGTAGGTGGAGTCGCACTACCACCACGTGACAAGGCCTCGCCGATAGTGGCCATAAGCCGCCGATGCCGATGCCGCCGTCGGCCGTCGCTGGCCGTCCGCCGCCGATTCTGCACCCGATCCGCCGCCGATGCATCATCATCATCACCGCTCAAACCTATCGCCGGCGAGAGTACTGGGAGTCATGTCGCAGACGATGATGGCCGAATCGCTCACGACCGGGCGTGTATGGTGGCAACCCAAGCCAGGACCAGCAGGGGCCGATCGGATCCCAACCCACGGCCCGTAGGACCACTACTACTAGAAGGTGTCCGGTCCATGGAGCCAAAAGGAGATGTGCTCAGTTCGCGTATACTGTCGCAAGATGCCCTATACAACACAAGGTACAAAGATTTGTGAGATACAAAGATAATACACTCCATAAAGCACTTAAGCATTCCACACATCATCAAACAAAAGAGGCTATATGCTTTTCATTAACTCAAAATTGTCATAATACATGAACTACAAGAGTTTACATGAATCATGACTAAATTACATTATAGCCAATACATCCACACATCATACACTAACATTCTACTACCTAATACATCATCTAAACGAAAACATAAACCGCCTATCGCGGTAACCAAAGCAAACACAACATACAACAATATGGATGACTAACATCCGAAGTAGGGTGGAGGAGGAGCATTTTATCCCGCGCACAAAGACAGATGGCCTTCAAAGTACGGACATCTTCTTGAAATTCTTCTTCATGTAGGCTTCATTCTCTTCAAGTTTAGTTCGAACTTGACCAATCTCACCGAACTTGTCCAATCTCACCGAACTTGTCCAACCTCTTGTCGCAGGCGGCTCGCTCTCCTCAAGACGGCAAATCGCGCATCGATACATCTCGATCCACACCCCCGCCCCGAGCCGCAGGGGGTGAACTCTCCCTCGTGTCCCGAGCCTCGTGTTCTTCCTCCCGTATGTCATCACCGCGCTCCTCATCGCTCTCACTGAGGTCAACACTCTCCTCACCGGCGCTATCCGACTCATCTCCGACTCGTCGAGCCGGGCTTGCCGCCGTTGGGGCCGATCTTCATATTCCCGAGTGTCGCTTCATTTATGATTCGCACCTGCAAGATCCTCCATATTCAATCAGAGCCTACATCACGAGCCATCCCGCAGATCGCCGGCCAAATGGGAGCGAAAGATCGTTCCCGGCGTAACGAACAACATTAACTATCCGGGGATAGGATGAATGTGGGTGCATATGTCTTCCCAAAGGTCCCATCTTGTACGACAGTAAAGTCCACCATCACCCTAGTACATTCCGTGCGGTTGTTACCCCACCGTGGGTATACATTGTATGTGAAGATGTGATGGAGCAAATGGAAGTCTTCGACATCTTTGTCGCCGCAATACAATTTCCTCGCTTCCAAGTAACCCTACGACCACAGAGAAATCGCGTGCGGCGATCCCTTTCCCAGCTTCTAGAGAAGTCATCACTAGGATGCACTTGACCAAGCGGAATCTTCGTGATTCGAGCCACCTCATTCACAAGTGATTGTGCGCCTTATGCCCCTCAGAGACAAGAACCGAAGAGGCTCTACCGATGAGTCTATGATGTGAGCGTAGAAGGCACGAACCGTGTGCTCACATGCGGGGACTCGCCTTCAAAATATGATTCCACCCGATATCCACCAAGTGGTCCATCATCGGGTGTAGACCAAACATCCTCTCATCCACATGAGCTTCAAACACAACTCATGGCGGCCCGCGAAGCGCCCATATTCCATGCCTATCTGGATAAGCATTCCGGCGGGTGGTCAGATCCGTGTCTCGCTTCGACCTAAACTCCCGCACGGCACTTGTGCCGGCCCCAACATCGATTTTCTTCTCGGGAACTGGGTCGGCCTACTTGGGCTTGGGCTTGGCCATCGGCCGCTGTTTTCCTCTTTCCCATGAGAGATAGGATGGAGGAAATGGAGAAAATGGTGGCCACCACACCAAGGAGGGCCATGGAAATTTTCCAAAATGGGGGAACAAAGGGTGATTTCTTTTATCTTCCACAATCAACAATCCAACAGTGTGTGGAAGAAGCTCTAGAGAGGTAGGAAATGAAGAAGAAACAAGAAGAAAATGGGATGGGTTAGTAGATTACCCGATTTTGAGCTCCAAGGAGGGTTATGAGAGCTCCAACTTGTGGAAATGGGGAAAGGGAGAGGCTAGGGCTGTTGTAGGAGGTAGGGGTGTGTGAGTTATGGAAGAAAATGGAGGGATTGAAGGTTTGGAGGGATGGGTTTTCAAAGAAAATCGAAAATGGAGGTGGTGGCTTGAAAAGAGGGGAAATGAGAGAAGATGGGTGTTTCAGCCCTTTAAAACCTAATCAAATGCCAAAATGGCACGTGCCATGGGGTAGAGGGGTCTAGAACCGACCAACCCCACGTTTTAAAATCCACGCGGAAAATCAACCGGGGCGCGGTCCGCCGCCGGTGCCGCGGTGGCGCCGCGGCCGGCTTGGCCGGAACCGCGCCGCCGCGGTCTGGTCTTGTTCGCCAGACTCCCAGGGTGCCAAATGCACCCTGCCCTGGTCCAAAACGTTAACGGATTAGTCGTGGGGGCCCACGGACTCAGTTTTGTGCCAAAACGGCCGTTCCCAAGAAAGTTCGATCATAATCCGATTTTTTCCCGATTTTTAACGACTCATTTTTGGTGGATTGTGACTGGACACGTCAATAGACGGCCTAGGAGTGACTGGGGTCCATAAGTGTGGTCTGGATCGAGTACGCACTCGATCAAACCGTCCGTGTGCAAATGAACTTCGCCGAACGGCGAAATCGGGAGACCCTAAGTTGCATATATTTTTGCGCACCCTCCTAAGTGTAATGCGTCAAGCACGTAGTGGGGACATAACTCAGTCCGGTTTAATCAAAATCATGCTCGATACCAACTTGTAACGCTCGAAAATCGGGGTCGAGTATGAACTCAACTCCCGAGTTCCAACGCATCACTTATGCAACATACACAATGATGGTTAAATGTTGTCTCGAGTTAGAGCAATAAACATGAATGAGATTATACCAAAGCAAGAATTCATACTCCAGATCGCTTGTATAAAAGCAAGTTTTAAGACTGATCAGTATATATATGTATGTAAAGAAACAAAATAAATGATTCATTATCCAGAGTATGAATCCTTCCGAGTCACAATATACATGTCCGTGTAATAAACAAAATGTCAAAATAACTAAATACAATCTCTCAGAATCCCATCGCCCCGGCACTTAGTCGAAGCCGCCAAATAATCGCAGATATACGAGAACTCCTCCCGGTCCTCGTCAGACCGGCCCGCTCCGTAATAGCCGGACGCTTAAACCCGAGACAGAGTCCCTGGTGTGCGCAACACCGTCCCGTAACGTGGGAGTGAGTAGCTAACTCAAGGGAACAAGAAGATATAAGTTATCATGTTACCAATACACCAAGCAAGAATGATAAAGCAAGAATCAAACACTCCTAGTTACTCGATTAATGCAAGTATGAATGCAGTATGATGGATGCCCTCTCCGACGTACTCCTCAAGCGACACCATCTCACGTTCGCGCATGCTTACATCCCACAAAGGCTCCACATCTTCCAGTGCACATGCGATGCATGATGAGTATGATTACCGAGTTTTTAATTAATTCATTTCAAACAAACAGGATTGGGAAACTAAGGTACCTCCTCAGATCATATCCAAACATGATCCAATCTAGGGTCGTCACCCTAGTTAATATCGACGATGGTGTGTTTTCTAGGTCACCGCAGAGGTCGCTGTGGTCGTTACGCACAAAGGTTGCACCACTCCCCATCACCCCTTAAACGATTCATCACGATACAACTATACGTAAACAGCCTAGTTCATACTCTATATATCGCGGCGAACCCTAAGGCACGCCGCAACTTCAGAGTATGCTCGCGGTCACTACAAAGGGTCGCTGTGGTCGTACACACAAAGATTGTACCACTCCCCATCACCTTATCGTTGTAGGCCGACATGGGGCCGCGAATATAGTGTCCCATACCACCATAATCGGCTCACGAGTAGAGTTGCTCACCGGTCACTACGGGAGGCACGTAGCCTCTGGGCCAGAGGCCGACAGCCTCGACCACTTGTCCCATACCACCATGCCCGGCTCATGAGTCTTAGCGGATCGAGGTACCATGGTTAACGGATTTTTCACGGTAAGTTTGGTACCCCTAGGTTCAAGCATTATGACCAAACATGGTGAACATACATAAGGCATACGGTTTATTTGATATGTCTCGGGATTAGCTCGAGCGCACAACAAGTTGGGCGATATGAGGCGCAAGCACCTCGTGTGGCCAACCACTATCGCCAACCGAAGTACGACACGGGTTCACCAACACATCGTGCGTGGCGGAACGAAACCCCAACCACATCTTCAAGTCGATATCGATGTCTGGACTATAACATAGTCCCAAGCTCAATACCATTCTAGAAACATGAAGTAAAGCATAGGTAAAGCATGTATTATAAAGCATGAAGTAAAGCATGTTATAAGGCATGTTGTAAAGCATGTGTAAAGCATGTTATCAAGCATGTTATAAAGCATGTTATAAAGCACTATACACATAGGGATACAAATACTTGAGTTCATAGGTGAGTGGTTAGAGTGAACAACCACGTGGAGAGTGTCATATGTGACACTAAGGTAGCTGAGAATCCCATCTCAGGACCTAACTAAGGTTCTAACACTTAAACACTTACACTCGCAAGTGATTTCACCAACACTTGGAATACACTACTTCAACATACATGACGTATGCTAGAGAAGTGTGTACTAGGGTTGTCCTTTACCGAGCTAGTATTTTATACATATACAACATATTCATATAACAAATAAACATAGCAAACACATCAGCAAATTTTATACGTATAGGGTACTTCCACGTATACCCAATTTCGACATACATAGTGTTTACAAAGGAACATAGGTTTCAAGGATTCCTTTCGCCAAGCTAGTATTTTAATCATGTATTGTATAATCATACATTAAATACATATGTCAAACATTATTCCAAAAGAAATACGATACGGTATTTCTACAATACGTATTTTCAACATACGGCACATTTACAAAGGAACATATATTTTGGCGATCTCTTTCGCCAAACTAGTATTTTATTCATATGTTATATAATTAAACATTAAATAAACATGTCAAACAATTATCCAAAAATACGTATACGGTATTTCTACGTATACCTAGAATATGTGAAATTCCATATTTCACACCGTTAATCAAAACAGAAACTAAGGCACTTTGTACATGTGCAATTGCAAGCAGATCATGAATCTACCATTATCCGACATTGAAAGCGTTGAAAACCGTAACTTATAAGCTTAAAGTCCTCACCTTTGCCTTTGGAAACGGAACGAATCAAGCAAGGGTGATGGATCTTCCGTCTACGTGCGATTTCTAGCCTAAAGAGCTGAATCTGCTTAGTCGGAATACATCCTACCTCGATTCCAACTCAAATCGACCTAGGGTTAGGTTTTCTTACCTTCAAATGAGGCGGAATACGCCGGAAAGCTAGAATAGATCGAGAGATGTAGGCCGTGGTAGCAAGCCAAAGCAAACAGGAGGAAGATCAAGAACGATCTCCAAGTCTTTCTCTCTTTTCTCTCTCTCCTCTAGGGTTTCTCCCTAAATTGTATGGTCGTGAGAGGGGCTGCTCTAAGCCCCTTTTATAGCCTCAAACATTACGAGAATAGACTTAGGTTCATGGGGTACCGCCTATATAGATATTCGACGCTTTTCCACCAAAAGGGGAGTTCTGGTAGCCCTCTTGAACCAAACGTCGACTTAAGCTCACCACCAATGGATCTACGTGGGATTACGTTTTTGACTCATTCTGGATACGTAGATCGCACGTGGCGGACCACTTTCGGCCCGACGGCACAATGGCCACGATCGTAAATTCCAAGTACATGTAAATGTTCCCGAAATTTTTCTTAATCCGAGGGTGTAATTTGGTCCGATTCTCGACGGCCGTTGCTTAACACCGACGCGTCAACGAACGATGCCGATCACTATTCCGTATATTTATTTCGGCTTGTGAATAGTGTTTTTCACACTACCTCGTCCGATTCGAAACGAATGGCCGTGGAATATCTGATAAGGCCGATTTTTGAGATGATTGTTAAGCCCTGGGGCGGTCCTAGTTCCTTAACTTCGGGTTAATCTAATCCCGAGGTGCGATCTAGACCTAATACGAAAGTTTCGTTTCATTCCCGAGAGCAGACGGGAATGAGTTTGGTTCTAAACTTTAGGTAACCTAATCACAATGATTCTCCGCAAGTTTTGGGTCTGCAGATCGTATTTAAAGCGATCCTAACGGATTTCATATCTAATTGAGTTTAGTACTTAGTTAACTTTGTTAAATTTCTAAAGGATTTAATCCTACGTGATTTCTCGGTCGAGGTGGTACTCGACCCAATGTACGGAATTTTTCGTGTCGTTACAATCTACCCCTTAAACAAAAAAATTTCGTCTCGAAATTTATACTGTCGTACTCCTCGAGAATCCGAGGGTAGTTCTTCCCGACCTCGCCTCGCCTCCTGTGCAGCTTCCTCCTCGTAATGATGTGTCCAAAGTACCTTCACAAGTGGGATGACCTTGCTACGCAAAGCACTGCTCCTTCCTCGTCAAGGATGCGCGTCGGCGCAACTCATATGTCGCATCCTCGCTCAACCGTACTCGCTCCCATCCGATGATATGCGAAGGATCAGAACGTATTTCTTCAAAGATAGATACATGAAATACGTTATGCATGAAGCAAGTGGTGTAGGCAAGGCGAGACGATACGCCACATCACCCACTCGATCCAAGATCTCGAAATGGACCGATGAACCTCTGTGAGCTTCCTTCTTCCCAAACCGAAGGACTCCTTCATAGGGGAAACCCGAAGGAACACATGATCACCAACCTCGAACTCCACGGCCGCCGCCTCGACGGCAGAACTCTTCCGTCTCGCTCGCGCCGTGAGTAATCGACGCCCGATAATGTCTACCTTCTCTCGTAGTCGCCCGTACCAACTCTCGGCCAATCAGCTACGCTCTCCAACCCTCGCCCAACAAAGCGGTGCTCTACAAGGTCGACCCATAGAGCCTCATATGGCGCCATGCCAATCGTCGCCCGGAAGCCGTTGTTGTAGGCGAATCACGCGACGGAAGACAAGGCCGTCCCAACCGTCCTCAAGTCCAACACACACGCCGCAACATATCCTCCGTAATCCGATTCACTCGCTCGTCTCGCCCATCGCCCGAGGATGAAACGCCGACATCGAACTTCAACTTCACACCCATCGCCTCCCGGATACGAGTCCGTAAGATGGATGTGAACCGCGTGTCTCTCGTCCGACACAATCTCCAAAGGAACTCCGTGCGCACGGACGATCTCCCCGATATACACCCAGCTACCATCCGCAGAGTTCGTAACTCGATAGGGAGGAAATGGGCCGATTTAGTCAACCGGTCCACAATCACCCAAATGGAATCGTGCCCCTTCCTCGTCTCTCAAGAACCCGATATGAAGTCCATGGAGATGAAGTCCCACTTCCACCCGCTATAGCATGGGCAAGAAGCCCAGAGGCTCGGCGATGTTCCGCCTGACCGCCGGGCACGTCGCATCGAGACACATACTCAAGAATATGGGCCTTCATGTTATCCCACCAATACGTTCTTCTCATATCCCGGTACATCTTCGTGCTACCAGATGCATCGCAAACTTCGAGTTATGGGCGTACTCGAGAAGCTCGCGTCTCAAGTCGCACATCCGGAACACATAGGCGGCCACCGAATCGTAAACCCCATCGATCCAACTCTCCACTGAGTCCACGGCGCCGCTAGCCCGCTTCTCGAAGCTCGCCACCGTGCATCGCCCCTCTGGGCCTCAACAACCCGTTGCCGTCAATAAGTGGTCGCACCCGAATGTGCGCAACACACTCAAATGGCTCCTCGACAAGTGAGTCTCTCGTCGAAGTCCCGCACAAACTCTACCATATCCCACTGGCATCATCGCCGTGCCGCAAATGCACCGCCTTCTTGCGGCTCAACGCGCCCGCCACAAGGTTCGCCTTGCCAGATGGTAGAAACCTCGAACTTGAAGTCCTTCAAGGTCTCCATCCATCGGCGCCTGTCTCATATTCAAATCTCACGCGCGTGAATATGTATTTAAGGCTCTTGTGGTCGCAGTAAAAGCTCGAACTCCTCACCATGAGGTAATGTCTCCAGAGCTTCAATGCAAAGATGACAACCGCCAACTCTGTGTCATGTGTAGGGTAATTCTCCTCGTGCTTCCTTAATTGTCTCGAGGCATACGATATCACCCTATCTTTCTCGCATCAACACACAACCCAAACCAACGCGAGACGCAAGATACACCGTGTATTTCACCCCTTGCTCCAAGCAATACTAGCACAGGGGGGCGGACGTCAACTTGTCCTTCGCCTCCTGTAAAAGCCGCTCCGCCTTCTCATTCCGTGCGAACTGTCAGTCCTTCCGAGTCACCGAGACAAGGCCCGGCGATCTTCGAGAAATCCCGAATGAAACGTCCGTAGATCCACCTGTGCCAAGGAAACTCCTCACCTCAAGAATCGATTCAGTGCCGCTACATCCCGAATCAGCCTACCTTAGCAAGGTCCATCATATCCCATCCTGGACACTACATGTCCCAGAACTTGACTTCCTCCCGCCGAAGTCGCACTTCTTGTACCGCGCAAACAACCGGTTCTTCTTCTTGTCTCCAATACCGCCGCAAGTGCTCCTCGTGCTCCTCCCGACTCGTGGAGAGATCAAGATGTCATCGATAAAGACGATGACGACCGGTAAAGGAAGGGCCGAAATACCCTGGGCTCATCGATCCATGAACACGGCCGGTGCGTTCGTCGACCGAACGACATCACTAAGAACTCGTAGTGCCCAAAGCACGTCCCGAAGGCCGTCTCTTCGCACGTCCTCCTCTCTCACGCGCAACCGGTGGTACCCCGACCGGAGATCAATCTTCGAGAAATACTTCGCCCTCTCAACCGATCGAATGATCGTCAATCCCGGGCAAAGGATACTTGTTCTTCACCGTGACTCCGGTTCAACCTACTGGAATCAATACACAACCGTAGCGAATTGGCCCTTCTTCTTCACGAACAACACAGTGCTCCCAAGGAGACACACTAGGTCGAATAAAACCTCTCTACAAGTACATCAATCTGTGTCCGCAGCCTCCTCCATCTCACATGGAGGCATACGATACGCAGTAGGCAACGAGATGGGCGTCGCACTGTGCGTAAGATCTATCGTAAAATCAATCTCACGCCGAGGAGGTAAACCAGTGGATAGTCTCAAACACGCCCGCAAAGTCTCGAACCACCGGCGTACTATCAACCATTTCGGACCATCACGGCAAGACAAGCAAAGCAAAGATAACAATCAACTCGACAGGCCAACCGACTCGCACCGGAACGTGAAAGCCGACCGCCAGTCCATAGGCCGTCACGATCCGAGTGTCGCAATCTACCTCCGCCTCATCCCGGTGAGCCAATCCATGCCAAGTATAACGTCGTAGTGCCATACGGAGCAACAATAAGGTCGACGAGCACCGTGTCGCTACCCAAAACTACCGAGCAACCCTCGCATAATCGTGTGACATCCGAATGTGTCCCAGAGCCGAGGAGTCTCATTCCCTTAGTGGGAATCGTATGCAAAGATAGGCGCTTCACCGCCCACAAGAAATAATAGAAGTAGTGGACCCAAGTGTCCACCAATAAAGAGACGGAGTGTCGCGAATAAAAGCCGTACTCGAAGGCCGTCTGAGCCGAAACCGACGTCTCGTGTGCCTCACCACGAGAGTATGAACGCGAGCCTCGCCGTCGCCGGGCTCGGCCGAGGAGCCAAGGGTCGCCGTGGCGGCCCGGCGCCGCACGTGAGGTCGGGAAGGAAGGATGTGCGTGAGCCGTCCCAGAAGCGGTGGAGCCGATATGGCCTCGTGGGCGAGAACGGCCCATCATCCGTGGCGAGAGAACCCACCACTGCCCTTCATCCGCGCGAAGCAACTCCCAATAAGATGACCCCGTTTCCCGCAAAGCATGTGCGTGTCACACAGGGCGCCTCGCCCGAGCCCCCGGGCGCCGCGATCCTAGGGAGGCGAGTCAACACGAGGCCTCTGCCTAAAATAGGCCCTCGCTTCCAGTATCTCCCGCCGTGGCCTCGCAACCATAGTGCCACGTGATCGGCCAACCTGGTCCACATCCCGCTCCGCCGTCATAGACATGTGAACCAAGGCCGCATATGTGGGTATAGTGAGGCAAGATATCTTCGACCGTATCTCCTGGCCGCAAGCCCAATGAAAATCGACGCATCCGCATCCGTCGTCCACTAGTATAGTCGGGACAAAGCGGCCCAACTCGATGAAGCGGTGCTCGTACTGCAGAACAGTCATGCCTCCTCGCCCGAGGCGCGTAAACTCGTCCTCCCGCTCATGCCTGCAAGTCGGCGGTAGTATTTCTCATGGAACCGAACTCAAAAGCCTCCCTGTGTCCATACGTAGTCTCCGCCGCGATGCACCGCAACACACCGTCCCACCATAAACTCGCCTCTCTCTCAAACATGAAGGCGGCGCCTCACCGTCTCGCCTCGAGCAATGCAAAGATCCGAAGCATCTTCGAGATGCGGTCAAGCCAAAACTCGCTACCCTCGGGCCCATGAGTGCCCATGAACGAAGGAGGCCTCAAGCGCCGAAACCGCTCGAGTAGACCGCGCGTGCCGACATCTCCAAAGTAGGAGGCACCACGGTGGAGGCAGTGGGCACATCCTCACACCGAGCGGCAGAGGCTGTGGTGCCCGGCAGACAAACAGGAGTCGTAGGTGGAGTCGCACTACCACCACGTGACAAGGCCCTTGGGGCCGGCCGATAGTGGCCATAAGCCGCCGATGTCGTATCGGCGCGTGCCGTCAGATCTGCCGTCGCCGCCGGCTGATCCGCCGATGCATCATCATCACCGCTCAAACCTATCGGGCCGGCGGAGTACTGGGAGTCATGTCCGCGCAGACGATGATGGCCTGAATCGCTCACGGACCGGGCGTGTATGGTGGCAACTCCGCCAAGAGGGACCAGCAGGGGCCGATCGGATCCAACCCACTGGCCCCATAGGACCACTACTACTAGAAGGTGTCTCGGTCCATGGAGCCTACCAAAAGGAGATGTGCGTGCTCCAGTATACCTAATCGCATGCATGCCCTATACAACACATGGTACAAAACATTTGTGAGATAACGGCGCATAATACACTCCATAAAGCACTTAAGCATTCCACACATCATCAAACAAAAGAGGCTATATGCTTTTCATTAACTCAAAATTGTCATAATACATGAACTACAGAGTTTACATGAATCATGACGGAAATTACATCATAGCCAATACATCCACACATCAAACACTAACATTCTACTACCTAATACATCATCTGAACGAAAACACAAACCGCCTATCGCGCAGAACCAAAGCAAACACAACATACAAC